>ONZH01029097.1:0-375489 GCA_900303285.1 Rhinella marina
ACAAGGAGATCATGAGTGAAAGAGTGCGGTCACATGTGGGGTGGTCCAGGCTCTGGGGGGGGGGCAGTGTGTTTGTGTGGGAACAAAGATCAGTGGGGACTATGGTGTGTGGAACCCATGCAGATCAAACAAGGGGTGCGGTCTATGGGAGAGGGGCGGCATGACGAGCGGTCCTGGCAATGTGGGGGTCAGTGGGGTATGTGTGGGTGTATGGGACCCTTGCAGGGTACTTGTCCTGCTGTCTGCTAGAGTGGGGTGGTATAACGAGGGGTCCTAGGACTTATTAGTGTATTCTGTAAAGTCAGGGGGCGTCCGTTGTAGTATGTATATGGGGTATAGGAACTACACCGTCTGGAGGAGGGGGTGTTGCAGTTATAGGGAGTTGTAAGGCATGTGTGTCTGGAGTGTGGCTCCTGGGTTTGGGCTTCATGTGGTGGTTTGGAGTTTAATGCCTCATCTTACATTTTCTACTTATGTGGCTATGGTGACATGTTTGTGTTTTCACACCCCATAGATCTTATTCCTGGGAGCTGAATGGCACAAGAGAGGGGTGTCCAGTCACTAACGTCAGGGGAGAGGAGCGCTGGATCCCGTACAGACGGACAGGAGCGCTCCAGCGCTGGATCCCGTACAGACGGAGAGGAGCGCTCCAGCGCTGGATCCCGTACAGACGGACAGGAGCGCTCCAGCGCTGGATCCCGTACAGACGGACAGGAGCGCTCCAGCGCTGGATCCCGTACAGACGGACAGGAGCGCTCCAGCGCTGGATCCCAGTACAGACGGACAGGAGCGCTCAGCGCTGCGATCCCGTACAGACGGACAGGAGCGCTCCAGCGCTGGATCCCGTACGACGGACAGGAGCGCTCCAGCGCTGGATCTACAGGACAGGGAGCGCTCCAGCGCTGGATCCCGTACAGACGGACAGACGACAGGAGCGCTCAGCGCTGGAATCCCGACGGACAGGAGCGCTCCAGCGCTGGATCCCATACAGACGGACAGGAGCGCTTATAGGCGTGTTGCTCCTAGTAACCTCTACGTGCATACAGCAACCAATGAGAGGAGGAGCAAACACACCTATATGTACCACGCAATCAGGACGCTCAATTTGATAGGAGGAGCAAAAGTGCACAAGAATGCTACTCAAGATAAGCTAAGAGCGCATTCACACCTGAAGGTGCAACTCCCTCAGGTACATATTATAAACCAAGCAAAACTCATAGAGACAAAAGGATAAAAAACATCCTGCATGATGTGATAATAATGATTGCGGATGTCAGTGAGTTTTGCTTGGTTTATAATATGTACCTGAGGGAGTGGCACCTTCAGGTGTGAATGCGCTCTTAGCCTATCTTAAGTAGCATTCTTGTGCACTTTTGCTCCTCCTATCAAATTGAGCGTCTTGATTGCGTGGTACATATAGGTGTGTTTTCTCCTCCTCTCATTGGTTGCTGTATGCACGTAGAGGTTACTAGGAGCAACACGCCTATATGTGCGGCGTCCACGCTCCTAGATATAGATGCCCACTGGCATGGTTAGGTTTAGCGTAGGACCTGCCTGACCTGAGACCACCATGATGCTGGGTAGGTGGGCACAGATGTGTTTTGATCAAAATATATTGGCTAAGAGTCTCAGATTTTATCATATCAGAATTAGGTCTTAGTTTATACAGTATATATTGTTTGCATCTATTTTTGTGCACTATTATCTCTTTCTGTGATTTATCTTAGTAAACATGCCCCATTAGGTTTATAGAGACAGTGTGAGGCTGGGTTCACGCTTTCATTGAGCTTTCAGCTCATCTGAATCAGAAAAATACTGAGACATTTTATTTTGAGCATCGGTTTGCCGCACCACAAATTAGACAAGGTGAGGCGATCACCTCCTTCATTTTTCATTGCAAAGGAGCTATGAAAGGTGGAATCTGATTGGTTGCTATGGGCAACTAAGCCAGTTCTGCTTTACTCCAGTTTGATAACTCCACACAGAAAAGATTGTCCATAAAGGGGGGGGAGGGGGCTGTAACAGGTTGGATTTTGTGAAATATGGGAATTTGTTACCTTAAGGTTGCCATGTAATAAAATATAGCACTACTTACCTATTGCATCCTGTGATATCTTCTCTGATGTAAACATTATGCTTCCTCATCTGTATTCAGGGTCAGTCAAGACCGTCTTTACAACTTCTTTCAGCTATGTCTCAGCTCTACAGAGTTTGCCACAAAGACAACTTATAGTTCTCACTTTTCAATCATCTTTCCCATCATGTGCCTGCTGTACTTACCAATACCCCAAATACTGTACTTTTCTCTCTATAAGACCAAGCTGAGGGGGGAGAATGTCAGTGTGTCTTGTGGGGCGAATATTAATGAGCACTTCCATTGTGGCAGCGCTCATTAGTACAGGAGGACCAGAGAACGGTGAATACAGCACTCCCTGTGTGGGCTCTGTACTTACCACTCCCTGACCTGCACACAGTGTGAGAACGTCTATGCTCTCTGTGTCCTCACGCTGTGTGATGTCAGGTCACAGCACCGCGCAGTAGGAACAGCATAGGATCTCAGGAGCAGTGAGCGTCAGGACAGTTACATTTTGTTTCTTCTATCAGATCTGAGGTCTGATTAACATAGGGTCTTATAAATATTGGGGGTCTGAATAGGGGTCTTATTAACATTATCCAACTCTATTTCTGTCCTGAGGGCAGTGATAGTTGAATTCATGGGGGTAGCTATGGCCTCTGGCCGGGCACATAAGTACCTGATGAAATAGGACACATTCCATTCTAGCCATCTCAGGTTATATTATGGACTCCAGAAGGAGGACCTCATTCTACCAACTGCTCAGGGTATATTAAGGACTCTAGAAGGAGGACCTCATTCTACCAACTGCTCAGGGTATATTATGGACCCTAGGAGGACCCCATTCTACCAACTGCTCAGGGTATATTAATGCCTCCAGCAGGAGGACCTCATTCTACCAACTGCTCAGACTATATTACAGACCAACAACTAAACAGGATATATTAAAGCCTCCAGAAAGAGGACCTCATTCTAGCCACTGAACCAGGTAGATTACAAATAACTCCTTTTGCAGTTAGGAAATCGAAGGTCCACAAAATACGGATACCGTCCATGTTTAATCTGCATTTTTTTTCTGACCTGTTGACTTTAATAGGTTTGTGGTTCACGAGTATAGGACATGTTCTATCTTTTGCAGAACAGAAATATGAATATGTAAAGGATGCAGATTATCTATGTGCTTTCTGCATCTGTATATCTGTTCTGCAAAAAGTTAAAATATGTCTGCAAAATGCATTGTCGATGAGAAGGCAAAAAAAAATTTGGACACCACACAGACCACATCCGTATATTGTGGGTCTGCGATTTGAAGACTGAAAAACTGATAGAATACGTCCTCAAAATGCAGACCATGAACCCATCAAAGTCAATGGATCTGCAAAAAAATGCGTATGTTCACATACATATTTTAAGGTTCCTCACTTTGTGGACCACAAAGGTTGTATGCATGAGGCCTAACCACTGAACAGGTTTGGTTACTTTTTCCCACCATTCTAGACTTCTCTACACAGACTACATTAGGGAAGAGGGTAAAAAAATGGAAACACAAAAATCGGCCAGGTTATAAAGGGTTAAATACATCAATATTTTTTTTGAAATATTTATTAAAATCCCTGTATATCATATCTTATAATAAAAGTCACAGCAAATACAGGAGGACCTTCTTTTGCCCACTCCATTCTAGCTGATTCTATAGTGAACAGACTAGATTACTGACTCCAGGAGGAGGACCTCCTTCTAACAACTCTACAGCTTATATTATTGACTCCAGGAAGAGGACCTCCTTCTAACAACTCCATTCTAGATGATTCTATAGTGAACAGGCTAGATTACTGACTCCAGGAGGAGGACCTCCTTCAAACAACTCTATAGGTTACATTGCTGGCTATACAGGAGGACCTCCTTCAAACAACTCTATAGGTTACATTGCTGGCTATACAGGAGGAGAACCTCTTTCTAACAACTCCATTCTAGTTGATTCTATAGTGAATAGGCTAGATTACTGATTCCAGGAGGAGGACCTCCTTCTAACAACTCGACAGTTTATATTTCTGACTCCAGGAGGACAACCTCCTAACAACTTTGCAGTTTATATTACTGATAATAGAGAAGGACCTCCTTCTAACAACTCCATTCTAGCTGATTCTATAGTGAACAGGCTAGATTACTGACTCTAGGAGGAGAACCTCCTTCTAACAACTCTATAGGTTATATTACTGACTCCAGGAGGAGACCCTGTTCATGTGCGTAGACCCTTATTAGAATAGCAAGTGAAAGGAGGTCCTCCTTCTGGAGTCAGTAATATAAGCTGCAGAGGTGTTAGAAGGAGGTCCTCCTCTATTATCAGTAATATAACCTGCAGAGTTGTTAGAAGGAGGTCCTCCTCCTGGAGTCAGTAATCTAGCCTGTTCACTATAGAATCAGCTAGAATGGAGTTGTTAGAAGGAGGTCCTCCTCCTGGGGTCAGTATTCTAGCCTGTTCAGTGTAAAGTAGGCTAGAATGGAGTTGTTAGGAGGAGATCCTCTGTATGGAGTTATTAGGAGGAGATCCTCTGTATGGAGTTGTTAGGAGGAGGTCCTCTGTTTGCAGTCAGTAATATAGTAGAATGGAGTTGTTAGCAGGAGGTCCTCCTTTTGGAGTCAGTATTCTAGCCTGTTCAGTGTAAAGTAGGCTAGAATGAAGTTGTTAGGAGGAGGTCCTCCTGGAGTCAGTAATATAAGCTGCAGAGGTGTTAGAAGGAGGTCCTCCTCTATTATCAGTAATATAAACTGCACAGTTATTAGAAGGAGGTCCTCCTCCTGGAATCAGTAATCTAGCCTATACACTACAGAATCAGCTAGAATGGAGTTGTTAGAAGGAGGTCCTCCTGTATACTCGGAAATGTAACCTGGACAGTTGTTAGAAGGAGGTTCTCCTCCTGGAGTCAGTAATCTAGCCTGTTCACTATAGAATCAGCTAGAATGGAGTTGTTAGAAGGAGGTCCTCCTCCTATATAGTCAGCAGTGTAACCTATAGAGTTGTTAAAGGGAACCTGTCACCTCCTTTTCTCAAAATGAGCTGTTAACAGTACCTTAAAGTAGAGCCAAGTGTGATCCTAATGCTGTAGTTGAAACTGAGAACTGCCGGATGAAAAGGCTGAAAACAGAACTTTTAATCTTGCTGCGCTGGCTTTCCGGTGTGGGCTTGAAGTCAAGGGGGCAGCGGCCTCCTTGCTTCAAGTCAAGAAAGCCACTCCCCACTTGCGCTTGACTGACAGTTAGCCAGGATGCCGGGGATCGCAGAAATCTCGCGCATGCGCGTTGCGCGACTGAGTACTGCGCGATCCCGGCACCTGGCTCTTCATGTTGCCGGCGCTTCAGTAGTTATTGTGCATGCGCCGCCTTACTAATGACAAGGATGGAGACCAGGGTGAACATGACCGCGGGCTTGCCTGCTCCGGAATGCACGTAGGCAGCCAGAGGTCACGTTCACCCAGAGTATAGGACCGCACGACCGCACGCACGCCCGGGTGGTACGCCGCATCAGTGACCCCGTGAGTGGACGGCGGGCGCGCTCTCCCAAGCGCGCTCGCATAGTAAGGCGGCGCATGCGCAATAACTACTGAAGCGCCGGCAACATGAAGAGCCGGGGATCGCGCAGTACTCAGTCGCACAACGCGCATGCGCGAGATTTCTGCGATCCCCGGCACCCCGGCTAACTGTCAGTCAAGCGCAAGTGGGGAGTGGCTTTCTTGACTTGAAGCAAGGAGGCCGCTGCCCCCTTGACTTCAAGCCCACACCGGAAAGCCAGCGCAGCAAGATTAAAAGTTCTGTTTTCAGCCTTTTCATCCGGCAGTTCTCAGTTTCAACTACAGCATTAGGATCACACTCGGCTCTACTTTAAGGTACTGTTAACAGCTCATTTTGAGAAAAGGAGGTGACAGGTTCCCTTTAAAAGGAGGTCCTCCTCCTGGAGTCAGTAATCTAGCCTGTTCAGTGTAAAGTAGGCTAGAATGGAGTTGTTAGGAGGAGGTCCTCTGTCTTCAGACAGTAATATAGTAGAATGGAGTTGTTAGCAGGAGGTCCTCTTTTTGGAGTCAGTATTCTAGCCTGTTCAGTGTAAAGTAGGCTAGAATGGAGTTGTTAGGAGGAGGTCCTCCTGGAGTCAGTAATATAAGCTGCAGAGGTGTTAGAAGGAGGTCCTCCTCTATTATCAGTAATATAAACTGCACAGTTATTAGAAGGAGGTCCTCCTCCTGGAGTCAGTAATCTAGCCTATACACTACAGAATCAGCTAGAATGGAGATGTTAGAAAGAGGTCCTCCTCTATTATCAGTAATATAAACTGCAGAGTTGTTAGAAGGAGGTCCTCCTCCTGGAGTCAGTAATCTAGCCTGTTCACTATAGAATCAGCTAGAATGGAGTTGTTAGAAGGAGGTTCTCCTCCTGGAGTCAGTAATCTAGTCTGTTCACTATAGAATCAGCTAGAATGGAGTTGTTAGAAGGAGGTCCTCCTCCTATATAGTCAGCAGTGTAACCTATAGAGTTGTTAAAAGGAGGTACTCCTCCTGGAGTCAGTAATCTAGCCTGTTCAGTGTAAAGTAGGCTAGAATGGAGTTGTTAGGAGGAGGTCCTCTGTCTTCAGATAGTAATATAGTAGAATGGAGTTGTTAGCAGGAGGTCCTCCTTCTGGAGTCAGTATTCTAGCCTGTTCAGTGTAAAGTAGGCTACAATGGAGTTGTTAGGAGGAGGTCCTCTGTCTGCAGTAATGTAGTAGAATGGAGATGTTAGGATGCAAAACCGCAAGGCTGTTAATAAAATTGTTAAAATCTATACAGTTTTGCTGCAAAATAGCCACACATTGCTCATATATTGAAACATTTTATTTCTCTTATTATCCATGTGTGAAAACAACCGGGATGGAACCTTTTTGATAGCATAGATAAAAAATATACAAATAATAATTATAAAGGAAATTCATAATAATAGTAAACCTATTTCATTAATTCAGAATGTAAAGAATTTAATACGTAACATAAAGAACAAGAAAACCTCCTAACAACTCCATTCTAGCCTGCTTTATAGTGAACAGGCTAGAATACTGACTCCAGGAGGAGGACCTCCTTCTAACAACTCCACTCTAGCCTTCTCCACAGTGAACAGACTAGAATACTGACTTCAGAAGGAGGACCTCCTCCCAGCAACTCCATTCTAGCCTGCTCTACACTGAACAGGCTAGAATACTGACTCCAGGAGGAGGACCTCCTTCTAACAACTCCATTCTAGACTCAACCGTGACTAAAATGGACAGGCTCGTAGCTCCGCGGAATTGTCTGGCTGAGTGCTTCATATGGAGACCAACAAAGAAAACAGGCTGTTCATCCATCTCTCACCTCACAGCCTCCTGTCTGCAGCAAGCACATGTGCTGTGGCGCCCCTTTCACAGTCAGGAGTGATGGCCCTGTGCGATGGTAGAGGTCGCACATCCCTAAGGCCAGCCCTGCATAAGCCTGCTATAGACACTAGTAGGGTGGGACTAGACGCTTGCGCCATTGCTAATGTGAAAATTTCATTGTTCTATTGCAATCATGTGAGCAGGGAACTGTTGACCAATCAGAAACCATCTAACAGCAGTGTAATGCAATAGTGATTGTTGTCATAGTAACTTAACGGCTTCTTTGCAGTTGCAGCTGAACAGCGAGGAAGGGGATCTAAGAGGAGGCAGTTCCTGAAGGGTGCAGACCTACAGGAAGCGGAGGAGGAACAAGGATGACAAAATCAGGAGCATGGCCCCAGGCGCAGAGCTACAGGAAGCCAAGGAGGTTACAAGTACAGCTGAGGATGATATCAGGAGAATGGCTCCATCTAGTGGCAGTTATTGGCACCATATGATTTTATATGCGATCCTTCTGAATTTTTACCTGGTGCCCACAGGAGGCTGTGCAGCTTAGGCTGTGTCTATTAGAAGCCTCCAATGCAGGGCATGCCCTGCTGTTTAAGACAGTAAGGGCTCATGCACACGCCTGTTGGCATTGGGGAGGAAGGGGCGCCATTTCAGTTTTTTGCCTCAGGCAGCAGAAAGGCTAGGTGCACCCGTGCGCTGCCCCTATTCTAGTCAGTCGGCTCTGTTGATGCTGCTCATGTCCTTGATGAGTTTATTTCTGTTTCTCTGTTCCTGTAGCAGAACAGATAAACTGAAATAATAGTCATGATGTGGATGCTGCCTTCCATGTAACGCTATAGAGGTGCTGTGCATTGTCATCAGGTCTGCATTTATAAAGGGTGGTACAAAACCCTTAAAGTGATCGTCTGAGTTAACTGAAAAAAGGCAGAGAAGGTTTTAGAATACATAATAAAAAATAAAAGATTAAAACGTATTTTACATACGTTCCCTTTTAAAACCCCTTCTGTTCCAGCTTCGCCCGTTTGGCTTTGTTTTTTTGACTGCAACATTGACATGTCTGTATACCGCATGTGACTGCTGCAGCCCATCACTTGTAAATGACACAAGACTGCTGAGACCAGTGATTGGCTGCAGCGGTCACGCGCAGAATTACTAGGCACATCACGGATGCATTCAGGAAAACAAAGCAAGTGGTGCTGGAACAGAGGGGGTTCAGAATGGTAATTCTTACAGCTTTCCTGCCTTTTTTTCTCTACAGGGGTTCTCCACTCTCAGCATTTGTGGCATGTCACTAGGATATGCCACAAAAGTCAAATAGGTATGGGTTCTATCTCCAGAATGGGGCCCCCGGAACTGAAAGGAGTAGCCACCCTCTATTGACCGCTATGGGAGTTCTGAAAATAGCCCCGGTGGCTCAGTAATTTCTGGTGCTCCCATAGCGGTTAATGGAGAATTTGGAGCACTGCTTTTTCCTGTCTATATACATGTGGCATCCAGACAGACAGGAGGAGGTGAAGCGGTGCTCCGAGGCACTAGACCCACCTCTCAGTGCTCCAATCACCCCATTTATATAAAAATAAATGTAATAATTATGCTGCAAGAGCACATCCGGGACCCCACCGATCAGCTGTTTTGATAATTTACCCACTCTTCTGTGAGCCCCACAGCCTTCTCCGTGCTCACTAAGCACAGCTCTGAACATTGTATAGTGGCTGTGCTTGGTATGGTGCTCAACCCATTCACCTGAATAGGGCTCAGTTGCAGCTATGCCGCTTGATACATGAACATTTTGTCACTCCGCCTAGGAAAAGCAGAGAGAAGGCCGCGACACTCACAGTTTACCGATCAGATACCTATCTCGAATAACCCCTTTAAAGAGGACTTGTCACCAAAAAGTGCAGTGCAATCTGCAGACAGTATGTTTTAGAGCAGGGAGAAAGTTGTGGGGAAAAATTCAATAAACTTGTAATTTATTCATGTAAATCTCTACTGTTTCTTTCCTCATTGATCACAGAGGAGGTGTTATCAGTGATTGATAACATTCTGTGTGTGTGTGTGTGTATACATACATAGTTGTCAGTCAGTGATAGTTGTACACAGGGATGTATTATCCAGGGCTGTAGAGTCGGAGTCGTGGAGTTGGAGTCGGAGTCGGTCACCATTTTGGTGGAGTCGGAGTCGGTATAAAATGGACCGACTCCTAAAATATATAATGAATTAGTACATTTAGTTCAGTGCAATAAGTGCTGAATATATTTTTATAAGAATTTGTGAAAATGATGAAATGTCCTATAAATGTCTGTTCTGTTCCTGATCTAAGGATTTAGGCTTTTAGTTGAGATGACTGTGTACTGCCCTTTATGTCCAGTGCATGTTCTCTCTGTATGCTTTATGTTTACTCTGAGCTCATGTTTGGAGAGGTTAGCTGCTCTCATGGCTTCTATCTGCTGCTGATGTAAAACACCTAGAGCCTTATGTATGAAAACTGTCTAGGTGTAGAAGTTTCTTTGTTGCCCATAGCAACCAATCAGAGCTCCCCTTTCATTTCATATAGTGCTCTGAAGAAATGAAAGGGGAGCTCTGATTGGTTGCTATGGGCAACAAAAAAAGTCTTAGACCTAGACAGTTTTCATACATCAGGCCCAGAGGCGTAGCTACTGGGGGGAGAGGGGGGGCAGGGGAGGCGATGCTCTGGTCCCAATACCTCTGGGGGGGCCCAGCAGGGATGGCCTTAGTACAATCAGGCGAATACAAGTGAGCGCTTCCATTATGGAGTCTGATGGGGGCACATTAAGCCGATCTGAGGTCTGATGGGGGCACATTCTGCTGATCTGAGGTCTGATGGGGGCACATTCTGCTGATCTGAGGTCTGATGGGGGCACAATACGCTGATCTGAGGTCTGATGGGGGCACATTAAGCCGATCTGAGGTCTGATGGGGCAGATTAAGCCGATCTGAGGTCTGATGGGGGAACATTCTGCTGATCTGAGGTCTGATGGGGGGCACATTCTGCTGATCTGAGGTCTGATGGGGGCACAATACGCTGATCTGAGGTCTGATGGGGGCACATTAAGCCAATCTGAGGTCTGATGGGGACACAATACGCTGATCTGAGGTCTGATGGGGGCACATTAAGCCGATCGGAGGTCTGATGGGGGCAAGGGACTGTTAGTTTAGTGATGTAAAAGCTGGGAACAGATTTCCTTTAACATAGGAGTCCCCTTTTTTACTCCTATTAATCCTATATTTTACTGCATTATGTGGTAGAGTATTTAGAGTAGGGTATGTAGAAAGTCTATTGTACTGTACTTAACAGCAAAGATGATCTAGCAGTTTATATAGTCATCTTGATAATACAGTATTATAACCACAACTAGTAGTATGTGCCTGTGAAGTTGGAAACGTGCGTTTGGGAAGCCAATAAGTGGGGGGCCCACTCAAGTATGTTTCGCCCCCCCATGTGCTGAACCTCTAGCTACGCCTCAGATCAGTCCCTAAGTGAGCTGTACCCAGAGAAGCCTGATAGGTTACAAACTGTTTTTGTCATGACTTATCTGTACTATTGATTTTATGCAAATTTGTTTAAAGTTATCACTTAAACATGCTCCATGGATGAGGGAGTAGGAGTCGGAGTCGGGAGTCAGGGTGAGGGGAAATTGAGGAGTCGGAGTCGGGGCTTTGGCTTACCAACTCCACAGCCCTGGTATTATCAGTGATTGATAACATTCTGTGTGTGTGTGTGTATACATACATAGTTATCAGTCAGTGATAGTTGTACACAGGGATGTATTATCAGTGATTGATAGTATTCTCTGTGTAAGTGTGTATACATAGATAGTTGTCAGTCAGTTGTACACAGGGGAGGTGTTATCAGGGATTGATAACATTCTCTGTGTAAGTTTGTATACAGAGATAGTTTTCAGTCAGTGATAGTTGTGCACGGGGAGGTGTTATCAGTGATTGATAGCATTCTCTGTGTAAGTTTGTATACATAAATAGCTGACATCACTGATAACACCTCCCCAGTGAACAGTGAAATAAAAAGTAGCAGATATTTAAATAAATAAAATACTAATTTTACTGAATCTTTTCTGCCTGCTCTATAACCTGCTGCCTGCAGATTACACTGCATTTCATGGTGAATCTAACTTTGCAATAGGTCTTCATTCTAGCCATAGTAACAGACAACAAACTCTATGTAGTAGAGTACAGCTGCCCGATCAGGCTACATGGGGCTATTCGTTGTCTATTGCCGTGTGGATGCATAGGTCTGCATTGGAGCTGAACTAATAGATAGCTTCATTTTTAACGGGGTTGTCCCACCCATACACTTAGGAGGAGATTTATCAAACTGGTGTAAAGGAAATCTGGCTTAGTTGTCCATAGCAACCAATCAGCTTCCACCTTTCATTTTCCAAATGAGCTGTGAAAAATGAAAAATGCAATCTGATTGGTTGCTATGGGCAACTAAGCCCGTTTTCCTTTACACCAGTTTTGAACATAACCACAGAGTATGTCATAAATGTCTAGTATGTACCCTCTGCTATCTCAAGAACAGGGGCCTGTTGCCCTCCACTGGGAATGGCAAAGAGGTTCAGCTCTCTCTATTCAATGCTATGGCCGAACATGCTTACTTCCCTATTTTTGGAATCCCCACTCAATGTACTGCTGACAAAAGATGCGATCACCTAACAAACATGGGACTGGCGGCACTTCTACACAGGACAATGGTCGGGACCAATGGTTTTTGTTCCTGATCATTGACATATGTAAAGGGCCCTAAAACAAAGAATAGGTTGCAAATATTTATATAGTGGATTTTGACGACTGTACCATTCTTCTTTGAGAACCACCCTATTCAAGTCTATGTAAATAATCTTCAATTACACAAATTACAGTAAAATGTAAGTATACTACACTATTTTTGATTGACTAGCTTCAGTAAGAAACCAACACTGGGGAATAACCTGCAACTGGGGAGGGATTTGACCAGTTCTCCAGATCCAGTTTTTAAAATTACAACCGAATTGCAGAACCATTTTCCTGGCTGAACCCCATTCCCATGTTGACAGCAGTTCAGACAACCTTCTCTTAAAGGGGTTTTGCCACTTCAGCAAATGGCATTTATTATGTAGAGAAAGTTAATACAAGCCACTTACTTATATATAGTTATTATCCATATTGCTTCCTTTACTGGCTGGTTTCATTTTTCTATCACAATATACACTGCTCGTTTCCATGGTTATGGCCATCCTACAATCCATCAGCAGTGGTCGTGCTTGTAAACTATAGAAAAAGCACCAGCCTTTGTGCACTCCCATGTTCCCAGCCACCAGTGAGGCTAGAATTCTTTCCTATAGTGTGCAAGCACGATCACTGTTGCTGGATTGCAGGGAGGTCATAACCATGGAAACGATCAGTGTATAATGTGGTAGAAAAATGAATCCAGCCGGCAAAGGAAGCAATATTGGTAATAACAATACATTAGTAAGTGGCTTGTATTAACTTTCTGTACATGATAAATGCCACTTGCTGAAGTGAGACAACTGTTGCAGACAACTGTTTCACCATACTCAGAATGGTGATACAGTTGAATACTGCTGTAGGGAACCTGAGCCATTAGCTCCCATGCCCACTCTCATAGGCTGCAGGCCTCATACAGAGTGTGCCAACTAATGCTGAGGCCTACAGAGGCCGGTGTAAGCATGGAGTGGAAGCCACCAGAGGGGGGCACTATAATAACTACTGAAGGCACTATAGGTTGTATTGTAACTACTGGGGGCACTATTTGTAACTACTGGGGACAGTATAGAAGACATAACTACTGGTGGCACTATGAGGAATATTATAACTATTGGGGGCACTATAGGGGGTGTTATAACTATTGGGGGACTACTGTATATGGGGTATTATTACTACTAGGGGCACTATAGGAGACATTATAACTACTGGGAGCACTATAGGGGGCAATATAACTGCTGAGGATAGTATAACTACCGAGGACACTATAGGGAGCATGATAACTACTGAGAGCTCTATATGTGGTAATATAGCGTATACACAAAAACACCTGAGTCACAAAATATGGCTAAAAATAGACATCTTTATTAATTCATAAACAAACAAATATAAATATGATTAAAAATAGAGATGATATACATCACATGAAAAGTGCTGGTGACTCCTGGGAGGTATAGAAACAACATATGTCATATGGAGGGTAATCACAAAGCTGTAATAAGGGCAGCCCAGCTATACAATTGTAGCAGGATGCCAGTTAAATCAAACACATGGCCATCAGTAAGGCACATATAGCATGAAAGTAGATAACCCCCCCCCCCCCCCAGACAAATTATACATAACATACCTATGTAAAGGCAAACACCAGGAGAACCGCACAACCCTGACATACATTTGCAGGACCTTTCTCTAGGGGCGTGTAGTGGTAATATAGCTATAGGGGGCAGTATGGGGGTATTATAAGTACCGGAGACGCTATGGGTGATGCTATAACTACTGGTGGCAATATAGGTGCATTATAACTACTGAGACACTATAGGTGATTCTATAACTACTTGAGACCCAAAAGGGGCATTATCATTACTGGGTACTATAGGGGCAATATAATTAATGGGAGCATTGTAGGTGGTAATATAAAGCCCACACTGCGGGAAGATATAAGTGAGGGACATGAAGATGTGGAGTCACTGTGGGTAGAAATAAATGGAGCCAAAAAACAATAATAAAATACTAATAGGAGTTTATTATAAACCCCCTAATATACCAGAGCCCATAGAAAATCTACTTCTAAACGAAATAGACGAGGTGGCAAATCATAATGAGGTCGTTATTATGGGGGATTTCAACTACCCAGATATAGACTGGAAAACTGAAACCTGTACATCTCATAAAGGAAACAGGTTCTTGGAAATAACCAAAGACAATTACCTTTCCCAACTGGTTCAGGACCCGACTAGAGGGACGGCCATACTGGACTTAGTATTAACCAATAGACCTGACAGAATAACAGATGTGCAGGTTGGGGGACACCTGGGAAATAGTGACCATAAACTAATAACCTTCCAACTGTCATTCAAAAGAGCGTTTCTTCAGGGAGGAACAAAAATACCAAACTTCAAAAAAGCTAAATTTATCCAACTAAGAGAGGCCATAGGCCTAACTAACTGGGACAAAGTCCTCAAAAATAAAAATACAGCCACAAAATGGGATATTTTTAAAAGCATCCTAATATCTAATTGTGAGAGGTACATACCTTATGGGAAGGTAAAGGAACAAGAAAAAAACAATGTGGATAAACAGAACTGTAAGAAAACAGAAAGCATTTAAATCACTAATACAGGAGGGGAGCGCGGAAGCATTGAAAAACTATAAGGAAAAAAATAGAATATGTAAAAGACAAATAAAAACAGCCAAACTAGAGACCGAGAGATTAAAGGGTTTCTGTCACCAGAAATCACCCTATTAAACCAAGTGTCATTTGCAATGAGCAAATGACACTTGATGACAGTAATGTTAGTCTCATATTTCTGGGTCCAGCAGTTTAGCCAAAAAATAGGTTTTTATAATATGCAAATGACCTCCCCTAGGTGCAGTAGGCGTGAACCTGCACCTAGGAGAGGCCGTAATAACGCCTCTTACCACGCCTCCGTAGTGCTGATTGACAGGGCCGGGCAGCCAGCTCTTTCGGCTCCCGGCCCTGTACGATCCCGAAATCCCGCGCCTGCGCACTGCGGTAGTACATCCGCGCACGAAGGAGCCGGGACCTGGGCGGCCGCCGGCTCTCAACGCGCGTGCGCGGATGTACTACCGCAGTGCGCAGGCGCGGGATTTCGGGAAAATTGCCTTCTATCTCACAGGGGTTTTTTGCCTTCCTCTGGATCAACTTGTAGAAAAACAGGCCGAACTGGATGGACAGATGTCTTTTTTTCGGCCTTATAAACTATGTTACTATGTTACTACCGCTGCAATATAGGGGGGTTATAACTACTGGAGACATTGTAGGTGATGCAATAACTACTGGGGACACTATAGGGGGTATTATAAATACTGGGGGCACTATAAGGGGCATTATAACGACTGGGGACACTAAAGGTGACATTGTAACAACTGGGGACACTATAGGGGGCATTATAACAACTGGGGAGGTCTAAGGGGTATTATGACTACTGGGGGCACTGTAACATAAACTTCAACATTACAAAAGTGCTAGAAAGCATGTAAAACATCTACACTGCCAGTAAATCATGGTGGTACATGTCATCAGTCAGTGACAGCAGTCATATAAAATAAAATAAAAATTCATGGCGTTCATCATTAACAATAGCCACTAACTTTTTTTTTTTGTGCTTCACTGCAAGTAACACTTGGGAAGCAAACACATGTAGATCAGCCAATGGCTGTTTTGTGTCCTCTGAAGCCTTCTCAAGGCCGATCTACAGTATATGTGTTTGTCTTACCTGCAATGTGTTAATGGTGAGTGACATGAATTTCTCTTTATTTTGATGGTTATTGGTTATGTGTGAATAGCATATACAGTATATGATGTATTTTTATTAATGACTTCTTACATATGTGTCATGACACTGCGTGTCTGCCTTTCCCTATTGAGTGGGGTACCTGTTAAAAATTTGAATCCCATCCAAGGACTACAATAAAGAACTGAGCATCACTGGCCCTCAGGTTCTCTTGTTTTCCTTGCTGCAGGGGTGACGTCACATCAACAACACTAGATCGCTGGAGGCTCCAAGGTAACATTCGTAAAAATATAGGTGGTCATTAACTATTCTGAAATATACCTAAATGAGGCATATTTCAGGCGCAACCATTGCGCCGCTATCTGCAACTTCACCCTGCTCACGCCAGGTCTAAAATTGGGGACGCTATAGAAGACATAACTACTACCATTTTCTATTCCCGTTTTAGCCATAGAAAATGGTCTAAATGTAGGACAGCTCAGAAGCTGTCTTACATTTAGGACTGGCACTGGATGCACTAAAGTTATGTTGAGGCCATCGCCAGCTTTGTGCCTTTATTAAGCCCGGTGACTAAAACGCAGGTCTTAATAAATGTGCCCCATAAAGTTATATTTTCAACACCATCTGTCAATAGTTATGAAGTCAATAGTTATGAAGTAGTACTGTAGTTATCTGGGTTCCTTTGTATTATTGTGTTGGGTATCGTATGAATGCTTTTGGCAGAAAATACCTAACACATAATGTGTGCCAGAACTGATCATGAAAATGAGGGAATGTATGTTTGCTGGAGCTAAACACAAATCAAAGACATACTTGTGCCAGGGCCCTGCTGCCTAAATTGATGGCAGCTGTATAGAGGGAGTATCACCTCTCCTGACATATCTGCTTTAGTACATAATTACATTTCCCATGTAATAACAGTTTTAGAACATCTTTAATTAAAGGGGTATTCCGGTTACATTAAGTTATCCCTTATCTGCAGGATAAGGATAACTACAGTATTAGTTTGGTTGTGTACTACCGCTGTGACCCCCACCAATAATGAGAACGGGGACCCTGTATCCCCTGCAGCCCCCTGAATGAAATGGAGTGACTTATAGGGCATGCGTGAGATCGTTCTATTCACTTCTATGGGAGTTCTGGAGATAGCCAAGTGCCGGGACCCCCACCAATCTAATAGTTACCCCTTTAAGACTCTATGTTAGGACATTGTTCTATGATTCCTATTACAAATTTTTTAAAGGGGTTTACAAGGATTTTACTACTGATGACCTATCCTCAGGATAGGTCATCAGTATCTGATCTGTGCGGGTCCGACACCTGGGACCCTCGCCAATCAGCTGTTTGAGAAGGCACCGGCGCTCCCATAAGCGCCACTACCTTCTCGCAGCTTACCAAGCACCGCACAGTACATTGTACAGCGGCTGTGCTTGGTATTACGCCCAGCCCCATTCACTTGAAAGCGGCTGAGCAGCTCCTAGGCCACGTGACCGATGAACGTAACGTCACTGGCCTAGTAAAAGCTAAGAGAAGGCCGCGGTGCTCCTGGGTGTCGGCCCCCACCGGTCAGATACTGATTACCTATCCTGAGGATAGGTCATCAGTAGTAAAATCCCAGAAAACCCCTTTAATAAACTGTCTACAATTAAGGCAGATCTTGGAGTTACCAGTTTGGGGAGTTGGGGGGAGCTTAAAAAGTCACAAGTTATTGCGCGAATATGGTGAGCACCATCACTTGCAACTTTTTAACACCTCAGTCGTGTTGTAAGTACATTGATAAATGCCCCTCAATTACTTTAGAGTTTTAGTTTAGGGAGTAAGTAAGCAATACAGAGACATTAGCTGTCCAAATCAGTTTAAAATCTATTGTATTATAAACATATGTGTATAAAATAATTAGAAATTAAAAAAACAATTTTACTTACCATTAATAGATTTATTTAGTTCCTTGATAGCAGCATGTGCTGCAGTCCTGGGCCTATACAATAAAAATCATTGCATGATGGCTTCTTATTAATCATGAAAGAAGTCCAAATTTGTGATTTTAATTCAGAGATTGCAGATTATGTTAATTTTTATTATATATTTTATTATATATATATATATATATATATATATATATATATATATATAGTTAATTCTGGTGCACCTGTGTAGCCTGAGTCACATGAGTCATTGGTAGGTGGGGCTCATAGTCTCCTCCCTCCTCCCATTGTATGTGTGAGTTCACGCTGGAGGTAACTAGGAGTAGGTTGCTGTGTGTCGGCCTGTATGCTCCTTCCGCAATTGCCCAACGGCAAGGTAGGTTAGCGTTAGGTCCCGAACCACTCTGAGATACCTTGACGCGGTGCTCGGGCTCCGGTATGTTCTTGATATAAGTATATATTGGCAAAAGTCTCATTTTAACATCAGTGTGAGGGTTTAGCCATATATTGTCAATTGCATTACCGCCGTAGTGCACCTCTACTAGTGATTGTTTGATTATACCATCTGTAACACACTACGCCGCCAGGGACTCAGATCCTGCAGTGCCAGACGTATCCCCCTGCCAGTACATATCCGGGCCTGCCTGAAGTTTGCTAGAGAGCATTTGGATGTTCCAGAAGAGTATTGGCAGAATGTCATATGGTCAGATGAAACCAAAGGAGAAACACAACTCATCGTGTTTGGAGCAGAGTGAATGCTGAGTTGCATCCAAAGAACACCATACCTACTGTGAAGCATGGGGGTGGCAACATCATGCTTTGGGGCTGTTTCTCTGCAAAGGGACCAGGACGACTGATCCGTGTACATGAAAGAATGAACGGGGCCCATGTATCGTGAGATTTTGAGTGCAAACCTCCTTCCATCAGCAAGGACATTGAAGATGAAACGTGGATGGGTCTTTCAGCATGACAATGATCCCAAGCACACCGCCAGGGCAACGAAGGAGTGGCTTCGTAAGAAGCAAGGTCCTGGAGTGGCCTAGCCAGTCTCCAGATCTCAATCCCATAGAAAACCTTTGGAGGGAGTTGAAAGTCCGTGTTGCCCAGCGACAGCCCCAAAACATCACTGCTCTAGAAGAGATCTGCATGGAGGAATGGGCCAATATACCAGCAACAGTGTGTGCCAACCTTGTGAAGACTTACAGAAAATGTTTAACCTCTGTCATTGCCAACAAAGGATATATAACAAAGTATTGAGATGAACTTTTGTTATCGACCAAATACTTATTTTCCACCATAATTTGCAAATAAACAGACAATGTGATTTTCTGGATTTGTTTTCTCATTTTGTCTCTCATAGTTGAGGTCTAACTATGATGTCAAATACACGCCTCTCTCATCTTTTTAAGTGGGAGAACTTGCACAATTGGTGGCTGACTAATTACTTTCCCCACTGTACATCAGGTGTCCGGGAAGGTTTTAGACCGGGTCTCAGCTCTCTAGGACATACCGTTCCTGAGGTATTCCCAAAAAATGACCTGCATTAGCCAATATTAGCCTGGAAGTCTTTCTTTTCATATCCCAACTGCCATACACACGGTCACATGTCCCTTATCAGCCAATAGAAGCTCGCAGGCCTTTCGTCTCCACATACACACAATTTTACTGCAGGTTTCCATAACAACCCAGCCAGGGGCAAGGCAGAGGAGGCAAGGTGAGAACAAGAAAGATTTGGGAAATAGGTTTGTGTAGTAACCAGGCTGGTAATGAGAGGTAATTAGCAGCCAGCTGAGGAGATCAGGTAAATAGCTCCCCAAAACATAATTCAGTGCTTACCTCCCACAGGCCTTGGCGCAGCCTGCTTCTTACACACGGTAACATGCACACAGTTTTACTCCAGGTTTCCATAACAACCCAGCCATTTTTCTTTACTGCTGTACGTCAGCTTTAGGCTAGGGCTACACGATGACATGTGAAACAGCCCTTAAAGAAGTTATCCCACTAAAAACTCCAGCACCTCAGCTAAGATAGAGAGAGCTGCAGCAGAAAGGCTATGCCCCCTAAGAAAGGACATACCCCCGGGCAGAGATTGGGAGAGAACTGCAACAGAAAGGACATGCTCCCTGAACTGTGACAGGGAAAGAGTTGGAGCAGAAAGGACACGTCCCCTGAGCTGTTAACCTGAAGATGATCTAACAGAGAAATTAGAGCAATGAATCGGGGGATCTCTGAATCCATGTGAGCTACAGGGCTAGTTCTAGCTTTGTACTATATGATGTCTTGATTCTCTACACTAATCATAACTACTTTAAGATCGTACAGCACATAATACTGAATAATACCGCTAGAAGCCACCAGAATTATCCTATAAGCACTTTTTATATGTGACATTAAGCATGACCAACGCATCAGCATTACAGACGTGTAAACAAGCCTCTGGCGTCTCAATCCACTTTAGGTGCCTGAAATGGTTCCTTCATACATACAAAATCTTAGCAACCATGTTATTGTGTAACTGAAGGAAGTCATTATGTGACTTGCCAGATCTGAGCAGAGTCCAAAGGCAAGCATAATTTATTCTGAGACCGGTGAAGCATTTCTTCAAACGAATGTGCGGCATGTGACATGTACTGCTCTGCTCATACTAAAACGCCCAAGCTGCGTGTGACCTACCCTGAAGGGATGAAGTCTTACACTGAGATTGCGTTCAGGTCCTGGATGATTGAGACTCATATACAGTGCTGTGGTGTTGGGTCACCATCTGCTTGGATCCCCCGAGGCCAGTCTACTACAAATCACATTATTACAGCTTAGAGCTCATTATTACATCCGACTAAAAGCCTGTGATTTTTAGATATGCTGCACTGAGCAGCTTTCAAATGTCTCTGCTAGATACGGTGCACAGTGGTATAGCCAAAGGGGTGTGGAGGGTTTGGCCACACCTGTCAGCACATGACACAGCATAAATGCACTGCTGATAACTGTAAAATATTAGATTTTTTAGTGGGAAGCGATACTATATAGGAGGAAATAATGACATAAATGACTTTGTACTGGGGATCAGCAGGATGAACAAGGTACTCCTCTGAGTGCTCTGCCCCCTTTCATTGCCTCTGCTCGGCTTTTGGAGTGTGTGATGTACAGACTGTATATTTGATCTGTACTCCACACATTCCAAAAGCTGAGCACTGCCGATGAAAACCAAAGGAGCAGAGCACTCTGTTTCTTCATGGAAGGTTTAGTTACCATGGGATGGATATTCTGCGCATTGGCTTACATGGATTTGAAGCATACTTGGGTACAACCACATAGCTTGAACCCATGGACCACAGAGGGCCCAAATTAGACTGATACCGCACTGTTCAGTGGGTCTGTATTGTTAATGGCTGCGCAGTATTGAAGGTGCCGTGTAGCCATTAAAGGGGGTTATCCCATCTTGGACAATGGGGGCATATCGCTAGGATATGCCCCCATTGTCTTATAGGTGCGGGTTTCCGTCGGCTCCATAGAAATGAATGGGAGCCGAGCCACGCTTGCGCGGTGCGCTCTCATTCATTTCTATGAGCGAAGCGGGGAGCTGCGCCTGGTGGTGGTCGGACCCCGGGAAATCCGGGGTCCTACAGGCTCAGAGCTCTCCCGCTTCGTTCTCGATATAGGTGCCGTTCCCAGCGGTGGGACCCGCACCTATAAGACAATGGGGGCAATGGGATAACCCCTTTAACAATGCAGACCAACTAAACAGTGCGGTCTCATTAGTTTGAATAGAGCCCGCTGCAGCCTGTGTGGTTGAGATTTTCTGCTGCCCGAGGCAAATATGAAATGCCCCCCCATGCCAAATTCTCAACCTAACCCCTTCCCTCCAGTCCTACTGTTAAAGGGATTGTCCTCTTTTCACTACTGATGACCTATCCTCAGGGTAGGTCATCAATATTAGATCGGCCGGGGTCCGCCTACGATCATCTGTTTGAAGAGAGGGCAGCGCTCATATGAGAGCTGCTTTCTCTGCTCTGTTCACTTGCTCACGGTAGCATTTGCAGTGATGAGCAGTAAACAGAGCAGAGAAGGCAGCTCTTGTACAAAAAAAACAAAAAAACAGACAACCCCTTTAACGACATACAGTACAGACCAAAAGTTTGGACACATCTTCTCATTCAAAGAGTTTTCTGTATTTTCATGACTATGAAAATTGTAGATTCACACTGAAGGCATCAAAACTATGAATTAACACATGTGTAATTATATACTTAACAAAAAAGTGTGAAACAACTGAAAATATGTCTTATATTCTAGGTTCTTCAAAGTAGCCACCTTTTGCTTTGATTACTGCTTTGCACACTCTTGGCATTCTCTTGATGAGCTTCAAGAGGTAGTCACCTGAAATTGTATTCCAACGGTCTTGAAGGAGTTCCCAGAGATGCTTAACACTTGTTGGCCCTTTTGCCTTCACTCTGCGGTCCAGCTCACCCCAAACCATCTCGATTGGGTTCAGGTCTGGTGACTGTGGAGGCCAGGTCATCTGGTGTAGCACCCCATCACTCTCCTTCTTGGTCAAATAGCCCTTACACAGGCTGGAGGTGTGTTTGGGGTCACTGTCCTGTTGATAAATAAATGATGGTCCAACTAAACGCAAACCGGATGGAATAGCATGCCGCTGCAAGATGCTGTGGTAGCTGTGCTGGTTCAGTATGCCTTCAATTTTGAATAAATCCCCAACAGTGTCACCAGCAAAGCACCCAAACACCATCACACCTCCTCCTCCATGCTTCACGGTCGGAACCAGGCATGTAGAGTCCATCCGTTCACCTTTTCTGCGTCGCATAAAGACACGGTGGTTGGAACCAAAGATCTCAAATTAGGACTCATCAGACCAAAGCACAGATTTCCACTGGTCTAATGTCCATTCCTTGTGTTCTTTAGCCCAAACAAGTCTCTTCTGCTTGTTGCCTGTCCTTAGCAGTGGTTTCTTAGCAGCTATTTTACCATGAAGGCCTGCTGCACACAGTCACCTCTTAACAGTTGTTGTAGAGATGTGTCTGCTGCTAGAACTCTGTGTGGCCTGGTTTCTAATCTGAGCTGCTGTTAACCTGCGATTTCTGAGGCTGGTGACTCGGATGAACTTATCCTCCGCAGCAGAGGTGACTCTTGGTCTTCCTTTCCTGGGGCGGTCCTCCTGTGAGCCAGTTTCTTTGTAGCGCTTGATGGTTTTTGTGACTGCACTTGGGGACACTTTCAAAGTTTTCCCAATATTTCGGACATATTGACCTTCATTTCTTAAAGTAATAATGGCCACTCATTTTTTCTTTACTTAGCTGCTTTTTTCTTACCATAATACAAATTCTAACAGTCTATTCAGTAGGACAATCAGCTGTGTATCCACCTGACTTCTGCCCAACACAACTCATGGTCCCAACCCCATTTATAAGGCAAGAAATCCCACTTATTAAACCTGACAGGGCACACCTGTGAAGTGAAAACCATTTCCGGTGACTACCTCTTGAAGCTCATCAAGAGATTGCCAAGAGTGTGCAAAGCAGTAATCAAAGCAAAAGGTGGCTACTTTGAAGAACCTAGAATATAAGAAATATTTTCAGTTGTTTCACACTTTTTTTGTTAAAGGGGTTGGCCACTTTGTTAGCACTTATTAAAACTCTAAAGAAAGCAGGGAGACAATAAACTTCCTAATATATCTTCTGCAGCAGATCTGCCTGGTTTCCTTGCTATTGGAAGCCACGCCCCCTCAGTCCTGCTCTCATAGCTGCCTGGCTTGTCCATGCCTGCACGTGCACTAGTCCATGGAAGGAGTGTGCTCCTCCTGGGTCCTAAAGGCACCCTGCTTGTGTCAGAGAAGTTTCCTTCTGCTGTGACTGCAGTCCTGACTATACAGGGCTGAAGGGGCTTAGCAGAGAAACTTGTTAGAAGCTGAAATAAAGAAACTTTGCAAGAGGAAGAGAGACTGAGGAGAAGCTGTGATGGACCTCACTGACTGCAGTAATGTAGCAGTACCAGGAAGGTGCTGTGGACAACAAAGTGTGAGCAATCCTAGTGTCTGTCCTGTCTATGACCACTCTGCAATGTGATCTTATCACAGACATGTTTATTCCAGCCAGACCAACAGGTCAGGAGCTTTAACCCCTTCTGAGTTGTCAGTATGGCTGAGGTCAGTGATATCAGCAGCAGTCACTGATGTCATCTGTAAATACGTACCCTCTCCTTCCTGCACACTGTATATAGTGATATATGATGCCCCCAAACAGTGATATGTGATCACCACTTTATACTGTATATAGTGATGTGTGACCCCCTGTATACAGTAAAAGTTGACACCACCGCCATACACTGTATATACTGATGTGTGACCCCCACCACTGCATACAGAGATGTGTGAACCCCTGTACAGTGACCCCTTTATACTGTATATACAGATGTGTGACCCCCTGTACATTATATATAATGATGTGTTACCCCCTGTACACTGTATATAGTAATGTGTGACCCCTGTACATTATATATAGTGATGTGTGACCCCCTGTACACTGTATATAGTGATGTGTGACCCCCTGTACATTATATATAGTGCCATGTGACCCCCTGTACATTATATATAGTGATATTTGAACTCCTGTACATTATATATAGTGATGTGTGACCCCCCTGTACATTATATATAATGATTTGTGACCCCCTGTACATTATATATAATGATGTGTGACCCCCTGTACACTGTATATAGTGATGTGTGACCCCCTGTACATTATATATAGTGATGTGTGAACTCCTGTACATTATATATAGTGATGTGTGACCCCCTGTACATTATATATAGTGATGTGTGACCCCCTGTACATTATATATAGTGATGTGTGACCCCCTGTACTTTATATATAGTGACTTGTGACCCCCCCTGTACGTTATATATAGCTATTTGACTACACTCATTTTCCCTTTTTTCCCAGATGAAGGGTAGTCATATATTTATAGATGATTGATGTGCTGTCAGCTGGGAGCAGGTCGTATGATGATAGACAGGAGGCTCCTCTCTATGTCAGCAGATCGATTTGTGCAGTCCGTGCACCTAAACAGAAATCTATGACAGCTCAGAGCTGCCATAGATTTCTGGCTTAATTTGAGTCAGAAAACTGGTGAAAATGATCATAAATTTGCTGGGGTGACTGGTCACGCCCTGTCTCTGCCATTGTCATGCCCCTTAAAAAAAAAGCGCAGTTAAAAATTTGCAAACACAGAGGGAGATTTATTAAAACTGCTGTAAAGGAAAACTGGCTTAGTTGCCCATAGCAACCAATCAGATTCTACCTCTCATTTTCCAAAGGAGCTTTGAAAAATGAAAGGTGGAATCTGATTGGTTGCTATGGGCAACCAAGCCAGTTTTCCTTTACATCAGTTTTGATAAATCTGTCCCATAGTTTGCAACTTTTTAACACCACTTTTTAGGAACAAGGGAAATGATAACTCCCCCCCTCATTCTGTTTTTGGCTTACATCCAGTGGCACAACTAGAAATGACTGGGCCCCACAGCAAATTTATGAAAAGGGTAACCCCCCCTCCTTTACTGTTGGGACTGGGGCGTTCTTTCTATTGCTATGTCTGTACAACAGTTATTCACTGATAACATTGATATTATCTAAGGGGCTCTTGTCTCTATGGGAACACAGGTGGGCGGGGAGGTCATGTGACTGCTCCTCAAGACATGCTTGCTGCAGTGCATGCTGGGATTGTTACTTTCACTTTGCAGCTGCTCCTCCCACACAGCCTGTCTGAGGGAGCTCCTCCAGGGAAGTGTGTCATGGTAAACAGGTTAGATAAATGACGTACAGCCAGTACATGTCACCTGAGAAATACTTCATAGTGTTGGCTATTGTCTGGGGGAACAGGGCCAACCCCTGTAAGTATATAATTCCACCTGTGTTAATTCATAGTTTTGATGCTTTTAGTGTGAATGTACAATTTTTATAGTCATGAAAATACAGAAAACTCTTTGAATGAGAAGGTGTGTCCACACTTTTGGTCTGTACTGTACTTGGAAAACATTACATACAGCCCTACAGAACATACAGGGTGATACATCCCCACATATGTACCTCTTACATCCAGTGACTTCTCTGATGTAGACGTTCTGTTTCCTCTTTTTCTCTTGTCAGACCAGACCGCTATGGTGACTTCTTTCGGCCGCGCCTTGTCTCTGCAGACTTTAACAAACAGACATCTTACTTTCCTACTTTTCCTTCATCCACTCACCTTATCAACACCCCATCCTGCCCTCCCCCCAATACTATACTGCAGAAACAGTCCCCCTGAAAATACTGGTAACCACACAGAAAAACAATACCCCCTTACCTTTCAGATCAGATCCCCATATCAAACCCCAGATGAGACCCCCCTTCATCTCCAGACTCCCATATAAGACCCCTATTAGACCTGCAAACCCCCATATCTGACCCCCATTAGACCTCCAAACCCTCATATCTAACCCCCATTAGACCTCCAGACCCCCAATCAGACCCTCATTAGACCTCTAGACTCCCAAACAGACCACATTAGACCTCTCTAGACCCCCAGTCAGACCTCCCTTCAGGCCCCTAATCAGATCCCCTTCAGACTCTTCAGGCCCCTAATCAGACCCCCCTTATGGCCCCCATATCAGACCCCCTCCTTCAGACTCTTCAGGACCCTAATCAGACCCCCCCTTCTGGCCCCCATATCAGACCCCTATTCTGACTCCTATATCAGACCCCCTTCTGGCCCCCATATCAACCCCCCCTTCTGGCCCCATATCAGACCCCCCCCTTCTGGCCTCCATATCAGACCCCCCTTCAGGCCCCCATATCAGACCTCAGATCAGACTATAAAACCAATAAGTAAACTTACCTCTCCTGCTCCTCTCCCTGTCCTGGCTGTCTTCTCTTCTCAGGGCCCGCGCTGCAATCACCTGACCTCCTGCAGCGTCAAGTCAGAGTGCGCTCTGTACGTCCTGATGCTGCAGGCAGTCAGGACACAGCAGCGTGGGCCCCAGGAAGAGAGAGTAGGAGGAGGAGTAAGTACTGTACAGCGCTACCAGCGCTTCTCTCCCCCTCCTCCTGCATACTAATGAGCGCTTCCATTATGGAAGCGCTCACTAGTATTCCCTTTATAAGATGCACTGCATTTTATAAAGGGAAACGTAGAGCAGCACTGGCGACTGCTGCGACCCCCTATAGTTACGCCAGTGGGTGCAGATTTAAAATCTATAGCATGTTAATTTATGCTGTGGATCTCCACCGCAGATTTTATCCTTGGAAGGCACATGTGAAATTATCCTCAGCGACGTACTATTACATACCTCCCAACCGTCCCGGATCCAGCGGGACAGTCCTGGATTTCAGCAGCTGTCCCGGGCGGTAGAGGTATGTCCCGCTTTCATGTGCCGGGAGCCGCTGCTCTGAGGTGAGGGGCGGACGGCTCTGCCCTGAACTGCCTGTCAGTGCTGTCCCTGCCTCCACGCTGCACAGGCGGCAGGGCAGGCTTCTTAGTTCCTGCTCTCTGCCCTCCTCCACAGCGCTGACCTGTGATCCTATCAGCAGTGGTGTGCAGGAGGAGGGCAGAGAGCAGGAACTAGCTGCATGCTGGGTATATGGACTCATCTTCTCTTCTAGCAAGTGGGGCTAGAACGGAGCCCAACCCCTACTCACTCCTGTTTGCTGCGATCCTCTGCAGCCTGTTCTTCTGCTCCCAGCAGTCTCCTCATGTGCAGAGTGGATATGGAGCTGAGAGATGCGTGCTGCTGCTGGCTGTAAGTGTAACTGCCCCCACTCCTTTCCACATCCCCCAGTAACTGCCCCCCACCCCTTCCCACATCCCCCATGTAAGTGTAACTGCCCCCCACTCCTTCCCACATCCCCATGTAACTAGTAACTGCCCCCCAACCCTTCCCACATCCACCATGTAAGTAGTAACTGCCCCCCATCCCTTCCCACATCCCCCATGTAACTAGTAGCTGCCCCCACCCCTTCCCCAATCCCCATGTAAGTGTAACTGCCCCCCCACCCCTTCCCACATCCCCCATGTAAGTGTAACTGCCCCCCCCCACCCCCTTCCCACATCCCCCATGTAACTAGTAACTGCCCCCCCACCCCTTCCCACATCCCCATGTAAGTGTAACTGCCCCCCCCACCCCTTCCCACATCCCCCATGTAACTAGTAACTGCCCCCCCACCCCTTCCCACATCCCCATGTAAGTGTAACTGCCCCCCCACCCCTTCCCACATCCCCCATGTAACTAGTAACTGCCCCCCACCCCTTCCCACATCCCCATGTAACTAGTAACTGCCCCCCAACCCTTCCCACATCACCATGTAACTAGTAACTGCCCCCCAACCCTTCCCACATCACCATGTAACTAGTAACTGCCCCCCACCCCTTCCCACATCCCCATGTAAGTGTAACTGCCCCCCACCCCTTCCTTAGTTACATGGTTACATGGGGATGAAGATCTTATTAAACCCTATCTCTGAAGGCTTCACCACTGATTTTGGTTCACAACAACTGATGAAAATAACTGATGAAATAACTGAATTGTGAACTCAGCCTTAGGCACCTTTCACACGAGCGAGTTTTCTGCTCGGGTGCGATGCGTGACGTGAACGCATAGCACCCGCACTGAATCCTGACACATTCATTTCAATGGGTCTGTTATATACATGAGCATTTTTTTTCACGCATCACTTCTGCGTTGGATGAAAATCGCAGCATGTTCTATATTCTGCGTTTTTCACAAACCCCTCGTCCCATAGAAGTGAATGGGGCTTCAGTGGAAAACGCATTGCATCCGCAAGCAAGTCCGCATGCAATGTGTTTTTCACTGACGGTTGTTAAGAGATGTTGTTTGTAAACCTTCCGTTTTTTATCACACGCGGGAAAAACGCATCAAAGTGCATTGCACCCGCGCGGAAAAAACTGAACTGAACACAGTCGCAGACAAAACTCATTGTACTTGCTTGCAAAATGGTACGAGTTTCCCTGAACGCATCCGGACCTAATCCGTGACGCTTGTGTGAAAGGCTCGTGGTTTGTTCCGCATCCGAGCCACATTTTTTGTGGCTCGGATGCGGACCCATTCGCTTCAATGAGGCTGCAAAAGATGTGTCCAGAACTCCGTGTGCTGTCCGCAGCCATTGCTCCATTCCGAAAAACAGAACATGTCCTTTTTGCGGACAAGAAGAGGCATTTCTATTATAGCACGGGTGGCATCCGTGTCACACACAGAGCTTTTTTGCTTGTTTTTGAGGGATTTTGCGGTTTTTGGTGCACTTTTTGCCAGGTTTTTAGGCAAAAAATGCCAGCTCCAGATGTTATATGGAAGTCTATTGGAAATATTAAAAGTAGCACTCGCAAGTGTCTTTTGTAGTGGGTGTGCTCCTTATTAACTTTTATTAGAGTGGCGAAAATAGCAGCGCTCGGTTATTTTCGGAAGTCTTAGGCCCCTTGCAGACAAGCGTGTGTCACGTACCGAGTCCGAGTCACATAGCATTATACTGATTTATGATGCTATGCAACCCTTACAGTTCTGGAATGTATTGGATAACACAGCATTATGTCAGTGTCATCTTATACATTCCAGAACTGTAAGGGTTACATAGCATCATAAATCAGTATAATGCTGGGAGGTCAGAACGGGAGCTGTGTTGCGGACTTGCTCGTCTGCAAGGGGCCTTATAGCGGGGGAATGGAGAGAACACCATGTACACCACCTCTCCATTCACCACTATGGGACTGCCAGCAATAGACAATTTCATTTTTATTATTGATTAATGTTGAAGGGGTTAAAGTGTAACTGTAATTACACTTTAACAAGCGATCAAAAAGTGTTATTTAGCCCAAAATGATGGCAATGAAAACTACAAGTCTTCTGGCAAAAATCAAGCCTCCACACAACGCCGTAGAAAGAAAAATAAAAAAGTGATGGGTCTTGGGATGTGATGATGCAAAAAGATTTTCTCCTTTTAAAAAAGGGGTTTTATTGCACAAAAGTAGTAAAATGTAAAAAAAAAAACGATATGTATTTGGTATTGCTGTAATCGTATTGACCCAGAGAATAAAGATAGCATGTTATTTATGCCGAAAAATGAACCCCGCAAAATTCCAAAGCCCCAAAATATTATCTAAGATACGAAAAAATGAAGATTTAAGAAAAATAAGCAGATAACTAAGACTGACAAAACAGTCAGGAATAGCTGCTAACTAGTAAGTAATCCAGCTATTTTACCAGAGAAGTGGTCATGATTGGTTGGATCTGAGTCTGAGACATTGTATGTTGTGTCTGGTGTCAACTTACGATGGGTCACAAAAGACAATTGTATGTTGAAAATATTGTATCTTGAGTCATCACTGTATATATATATATAGAGAGAGAGACAGAGAGACACAGAAAGAGAGAGAGAAAGACTGAAAACATGTTCAATTAATCGTGATTTTAATTTTTGTCATAATCATCAAGCCCTACCTTCAACCTGTACACCATAGTGGCTGACAGCATGTATGGAGCAGGCTGCTACGCTAAGTCCGCTCCATACAGGTGTCAATACAGCAGGCACGTGGTCGCAATGACCGGGAATCGTCGATGATGTGGAACCTGGTCATTTAACCCCTCAGATGCTGTGTTCAGTAGCGATTGCAGCATTTGTGGAGTCAACTAGAGGGAGGGGGTTCTTTCTGCCTTCCAATCCGAGCCCCCACAGTGAAATTGTGGGGGTCCAATCGGTCACCATGACAGCTTGGGGCATGCTGTAGATTCCCAGGCCTGTCGTGGCAAACTGCCTGCAAAACCGTGCTTGAGGCACGGCTCAGCAGGCAGAGAGTCAGAATCTCATAGACCATAGTAGCTCTCTCTATTATGGCCTATGGGACAAGTGATCAAAAGCCCCTGGGAGGCTAAAAGTTACTATTTAAAAAAAAAAACACAAAAAATTAAAAATCCAAATCACCTCCCTTTCCCAAATGTACATATAAAAATAAATAAACAATTAAATAATAGCAGGTATTGCGGCTTAAAAAAATGTCTGGACTATTAAAATTTTTACTGTGTAGTGTATGCCGTAAAAAAAAATGCAATTTGTCATTTTTGGTCACCTCCTCCCCCTCCCCCCCCCAAAAAAAAAAAGAAATTAAATAACAGTGATCAAAAAGTCTTACGTACCTCAAAAATGGAGCCAATAAAAACTAGGACAGTTTGTCCTGCAAAAACAAGCCCTTATACAGCGCTGTAGACAGAAATATAAAAAAGTTATGGCTGTCAGAAAATGGTGATGCAAAGAAAATGTTGATCTTTTTCAAAGATTTTTATTTTTTTAAAAGTAGTAAAAAAAAAAAAAAAAAATACAAATTTGTTTTCGCCATAATCGTCTTGACCAGGGGCGGACACAGACAGCAGAGGGCTGCCTGTCACCAGTGTATCTGGACGTGCTGCCTGTCACCAGTGTATCTGGACGTGCTGCCTGTCACCAGTGTATCTGGACGTGCTGCCTGTCACCAGTGTATCTGGACGTGCTGCCTGTCACCAGTGTATCTGGACGTGCTGCCTGTCACCAGTGTATCTGGACGTGCTGCCTGTCACCAGTGTATCTGGACGTGCTGCCTGTCACAGTGTATCTGGACGTGCTGCCTGTCACCAGTGTATCTGGACGTGCTGCCTGTCACCAGTTTATCTGGACGTGCTGCCTGTCACCAGTGTATCTGGACGTGCTGCCTGTCACCAGTTTATCTGGACGTGCTGCCTGTCACCAGTGTATCTGGACGTGCTGCCTGTCACCAGTGTATCTGGACGTGCTGCCTGTCACCAGTGTATCTGGACGTGCTGCCTGTCACCAGTGTATCTGGACGTGCTGCCTGTCACCAGTGTATCTGGACGTGCTGCCTGTCACCAGTGTATCTGAACGTGCTGCCTGTCACCAGTGTATCTGGACGTGCTGCCTGTCACCAGTGTATCTGGACGTGCTGCCTGTCACCAGTTTATCTGGACGTGCTGCCTGTCACCAGTGTATCTGGACGCGCTGCCTGTCACCAGTGTATCTGGACGCGCTGCCTGTCACCAGTTTATCTGGACGTGCTGCCTGTCACCAGTGTATCTGGACGTGCTGCCTGTCACCAGTGTATCTGGACGTGCTGCCTGTCACCAGTTTATCTGGACGTGCTGCCTGTCACCAGTGTATCTGGACATGCTGCCTGTCACCAGTGTATCTGGACGTGCTGCCTGTCACCAGTGTATCTGGACGTGCTGCCTGTCACCAGTGTATCTGGACGTGCTGCCTGTCACCAGTGTATCTGGACGTGCTGCCTGTCACCAGTGTATCTGGACGTGCTGCCTGTCACCAGTGTATCTGGACGTGCTGCCTGTCACCAGTGTATCTGGACGTGCTGCCTGTCACCAGTGTATCTGGACGTGCTGCCTGTCACCAGTGTATCTGGACGTGCTGCCTGTCACCAGTGTATCTGGACGTGCTGCCTGTCACCAGTGTATCTGGACGTGCTGCCTGTCACCAGTGTATCTGGACATGCTGCCTGTCACCAGTGTATCTGGACGTGCTGCCTGTCACCAGTGTATCTGGACGTGCTGCCTGTCACCAGTGTATCTGGACGTGCTGCCTGTCACCAGTGTATCTGGACGTGCTGCCTGTCACCAGTGTATCTGGACGTGCTGCCTGTCACCAGTGTATCTGGACGTGCTGCCTGTCCAGTGTATGGACGTGCTGCTGTCACCAGTGTATCTGGACGTGCTGCCTGTCACCAGTGTATCTGGACGTGCTGCCTGTCACCAGTGTATCTGGACGTGTGCTGCCTGTCACCAGTGTATCTGGACGTGCTGCCTGTCACCAGTGTATCTGGACGTGCTGCCTGTCACCAGTGTATCTGGACGTGCTGCCTGTCACCAGTGTATCTGGACGTGCTGCCTGTCACCAGTGTATCTGGATGTGCTGCCTGTCACCAGTGTATCTGGACGTGCTGCCTGTCACCAGTGTATCTGGATGTGCTGCCTGTCACCAGTGTATCTGGACGTGCTGCCTGTCACCAGTGTATCTGGACGTGCTGCCTGTCACCAGTGTATCTGGACGTGCTCCCTGTCACAAGCACAGATCGCTAAATATTCCCTGGTTTCGGGCAATAGACAGGAGCAGGACAAGGTAGAAAAGTGCACACTACTGGGAACTAGCACTGAGTGTTTCTTCTGCAGAGGCAGATTTAACTACATAGCAGGCAGGAAGGACTGAGTACTGCAGCTCTCAGTCTCTGAGGTCATGGATCCCAGCAGATACTGCTACACGGCAGGTATGTGGGGTCCAGCTGCAGCGTCTTCCTCGCGCCGACAAGCGTGCGATCAGGCTCTGTAATGGTGGCGCGCCGCTGCAATTGGGGGAGAGCGAGCGCGTGGTACCCGATGTAACTCCAGTACCACTCGTAGCTACAGGCTTTTCTCTGCGCAGTAGCTCTGGTCCCTGTGGCCTTTCTAGGTACCAGAGCCACTTTAGTGACGTTTGCTTGCAGTGGCGTGCCTAGGGTGTTACACCCGGAACGGGTCCTTTCTCTGGCACCCCCCAATAAGTTAAAAAAAAAACTCACAGTAGTATTGCCGTCATTGTACAACCTTCACAGTAATTTTATACAGATGTGTGCCCCCCTCACAATTGTAATGCCCTCTTTGTGCCCCCTTCACAGTAATAATCTCCATTGTACCCCCTTTATAGTAATAATGCCCACTGTGCCCCCTTCATAGTAATAATGCCCATTGTGCCCCCTTCACAGTAATAATGCAGTCTGTGCCCCCTTCATTGTAGTAATGCCCTCTGGCTCTGTGTTCCCTTCATAGTACAAAATGCCCACCGTGCCCCCTTCTTTGTAGTAATGCCCTCTGTGCACCCTTCATTGTAGTAATGCCCTCTGGCTCTGTGCCACCTCCATACTACAAAATGCCCACTGTGCCCCCTTCTTTGCAGTAATGCCCTCTGTGCCCCCTTCATTGCAGTAATGCCCTCTGTGCCCCCTTCATTGTATTAATGCCCTCTGTGCACCTTTCATTGTAGTAATGCCCTCTGGCTCTGTGCCCCCTTCACAGTAATAATGCCCACTGTGCCCCCTTCACAGTAATAATGCCCACTGTGCCCCCTTCACAGTAATAATGCAGTCTGTGCCCTCTGTGCACCTTTCATTGTAGTAATGCCCTCTGGCTCTGTGCCCCCTCGATACAAAATGCCCACTGTGCCCCCTTGATTGTAGTAATGCCCTCTCTCTTCTTCAAAATTCAGAGCACCGGCCTGAGGCAGAGGAGGAGTGCAGGGAGGTGAGTGACAGGACCCAGCTCCCTATGCTCCAGCAATGAGCGCGTCTATCTGTATGGATGGAAGCGCTCATTGTTTCTGGCACCTCCCTGAGATCTGACTCAGGCCGGGCGGGCCGGTCAGAGACAGTAGGGGGGCCGGATGCAGCCCGCGGGCCGCCCCTTGCCCGAGTCTGCCCTAGAGTTATAATATTCTCTGTAGTGTCCCCCATAAATTATAATGCTTGTCCTCACCCTCCAGTCTTCTATACCATGCAGTCCCAAGTAAATAACCCCAGTCCTCTCCCACCAGTTTTCTATATGATACAGTCCCATGTAAATAACCTCTCTTCCTTACAGTCTTCTATACCATGCAGTCTCATGTAAATAACACCAGTCATCTCCCACCAGTCTTCTATACAATACAGTCCCATGTAAATAACACCAGTCATCTCCCACCAGTCTTCTATAATATCCAGTCCCATGTAAATAACACCGGTCATCTCCCACCAGTCTTCTATAATATCCAGTCCCACGTAAATAACACCAGTCATCTCCCACCAGTCTTCTATAATATCCAGTCCCATGTAAATAACACCAGTCATCTCCCACCAGTCTTCTATAATATCCAGTCCCATGTAAATAACACCAGTCATCTCCCACCAGTCTTCTATAATATCCAGTCCCATGTAAATAACACCGGTCATCTCCCACCAGTCTTCGCTAATATCCAGTCCCATGTAAATAAGACCAGTCATCTCCCCTCAATCTTCTATAACATACAGTCCCATGTAAATAACACCCTCCCCTTCCCTCAGCCCCTCTAACATACAGTCCCAGTTAAATAACATATTTCCCTATCACTAAGCAGGGAGGAGGTATAATAGGGAGAACCACATCTCCCAGCATGTCTCTGGCACTTGCATGGCATGACAGGTCTCCCCTGCTCAGAGCTGCCTTTCTTTGCACTGATCACATGACGGTGACCTCATCACAGGTCCTACCACCACTTCCAGTGTTGAAAAGATCACATGACTATGATGTCATTGCAGGTCCTTCAGTTATGGAGTAAAGGCAGAACCGCAGCAGATTCACAGTAAGTCCTGATCAGGGCCCCATCCCCCACACCTCTGCTGGCACTGGGAAGGGCCCCCCTCCCTCTCTGGGCCCCTGTGCAGCTGAACATGCTGCACAGGAGGTATGTCCGCCCCTGGTCTTGACTCACAGAATAAGGATGGTGTGTCATTTTTAGTGCACAGTGAACACTGTAATATCAAAACCCAAAAAACCTTGCCGGAATTGTGTTTTGTTTGTTTTTTTCATTTTCACCCCACAACAATTTTTTTTCCTGTTTTCCAATATAAGACATAGTAAATTAAATGTTGCCATTAAAAATACAACTTATTCCATAAAAATAAGCCCTCATATGGCTATATGAACGGAAATTTTAAAAAGCTATGGCTCTTGGAATGCGGGGAGGAAAAATGAAAACGCAAAACGAAAATGGGCCTGGTCCTTAAGGGGTTAAACTAGACGATGACAAAATGAATTGAGATCCTATTCTTTGCTCCACACACTAGTAAGGTACTTCCTATATTTTTTTTACTGTATATAGCAGTGGACACCAGTAACATATTTCATCCTTGTATAAGCTGTGAAAAATTCTATTTCAGTTGTCACCTGAAATAGTGACGGTAATGGATTCCACCCACAAGCGTTTCTAAGGATGCAGTAGGTGGGGTACTTCATGTTCTCTTTGTTTTCAAAGTTTGAAGCCGTGGGGAAAACTGGTTTTGTTGTGTACGGAGACATTCAGTTTGTACAGCTGGACTCCACTGGAATTACCGATCACCGATGGAGTCTTCTAGAAAGCCTGACTACACATGAGGGCAATTCCTGAGATCAGTTTTGCTTGAGTTTGTGTTGAAGTACAAAATTTATCAAATGTTGCACGCTGTTGATAAATTTGTCGCATCTTAACACTTCTGTCCAGATACGGTACTCCACTTTGTTAATACCCCCACCCCACCGGTGCAACTTTACAACTCTACATCTGGAGTGAAACTCATTAACATAGCTAACCATGCTCACTTTCCAGAAGGGGAGGGGTGAGGTAACACTGCAAAGGTTGCACACTTTGGCGCAAATCCTGACGCATCCCCCTTTTGTGGCAAGTTTAAAGCAGCTCACTAGATCACCCCAATTAAACCAGGCACATAGTCTGGTAGGGGTGATCCTGCAGTTTAAAATGATACCTTCCTCCGTCAGCACTACCGTTGTTGATAAAATCGTACTTTTATTCCTTTGCTGGCAGGCAATTTCAAGCAGCAGGAGGCGGGCTTTTTTTGGTCTGAGAACCGCAATGCTACGCCTACCAACGTCTAAACACCCCCCAAAATGCTCTATCCTCTAGCTAGGTCATCAGTATCTGATCATGGGGGTCTGACAGCTGGGACCCCATCGATCAGCTGTTTGAGAATGCATTGGCACTCCTGTAGATCAAGTGGCCAGCAAGCACAGCGCCGTACATTGCTTGGTATGGTGCTCAGCCCCATTCGTTTCTATGACAAATGTGTCAACATAGGTCATGGGGAAAGAGGGCCGCAGCACTACCAGTGCCGGTGCCTTCTCAAACAGCTGATCACCGGGGGTCCTAGGTGTTGGACCCCTACTGATCAGTATTAAAATCTCGGAAAACCCCTTTAAAGTAGAAACTACAGTAGTAAAAATACTGTAATTTTACAAAAACTATGCTGTTTTGAAACACGAAAGCAGCATGTGTGGATCCACCATTACACACTAAGATCAGTATCATTCCCAGGGTTACTTAAAGGGACTTTTCACTAATGAGTGACTGATTTAGAAAACAGCATTTTATTGACACATGATACATCTCTTTGTGGTCACTGAGCAGGAGCACGGGGTTTTCTGCAGATTACACGGGTCAGGGGTGCTGTTTGACCCCACCCAACCTCTAAACGTACAAATGCGGCGACTCCTATCCTCCACAGGCCTGCTCCCTCCACTACAAGAACATAGACCTGTGTCATGCAGCGCACATTATCGCCGCGCCGCAACACCCGGTCATGTGAGGCTTCAATGAATGGATTATTATTAGGACTCTTTTTACTATTTCACTTCCTCTTTTCTCAACGTCAGCCGACCTTCCCTACAGCCAATCAGCGTTCTCCCTCTACAACCCTGTCAGCCAATGCTAGTGATCCACGCAGAGAAGGTCCTGGAAGGTTTCCGCCCCGCAAATGATTAGCATCTACTCAAGCCAATGACATATCGTCATCTAGTTTTAGCCTCGCCCCCAACGCATTTTGAAGCCAATAGATAAGCGAGTTCTGGGCGTGGTCAGTGTGGGGGTTCAGGGAGGCTGTGTCCTACCTTTTAGTGCGTGACTCCTCCCCCTCTGCTTCACTCCCGGCAGGACACGTGACTGAGCGGTTGGTGCAGCGACGGCGGCTAGCGGGTGTCTGTGGAGGAGGGGAGAACCCTGTCCTTACGGTGAGTGGGTCTTGAGGGGGCAGAGGAAACAATGGCGGCCGGTGCGGGGCTTCTGCACTTTTGTAGCTTTAGGTCCTGCTGCCTGGGCCGCCTGACTCAGTGATACACCGGCTTCCACTCTGTCATAGCACTAACGGTAGGCCTCAGATATTCGGTGCTGCCTGTTCATCCTAATTACGGTAGGCGAGCGTATCCTCTGACATGTCTTATCACCGTTCATTAATGCTGCTCTCGGTGACGGTGCGTGTAAATAAAGCCGAAACCGCATGCGGTTTCTGCTGCTCCGTCGAGGCACCATTAGTGAGGGAGCCGGTCTTTCATGTACATTTTATGTGGTATATAGATTACCCCTTTAATATTTGGTGTTATGTACTACTTGCCTACGCCCACTTCTATTGCAAGCTATTAGGAGATGTCACAAAAAGTAACAGAATTCATTAGAGCAGGGTGAATGTATTGTCTGGCCCTGTCACACTGCCCTTCTGTTGAAGACTGGGTTGGGTGCCTCATGGACCCCTCCCCCATTTTGAGCTTTGAGCCACCACCTGCATGGTCAGTGACCATCAAGAACAGCGGAAGCCCATTAGTTACACTGGGTGATCTTCTCTAATGGTAGTATATTGGGGGTGGGGTACCCCATGCTAAGAGGTAGGGGTTATCATCAGCCACCAGCAGAGATGCCCTATCTCCACACATGCCAACTCTCTGATCCCTGCAGAGATAGGGGTTATCAGCCACCAGTGGAGATGCTCTATCTCCACATGTGCCACCTCTCTGATCTCTGCAGAGGTACGGGTTATCAGCCACCAGCGGAGATGCCCTATCTCTACATGTGCCACCTCTCTGATCCCTGCAGAGGTACGGGTTATCAGCCACCAGTGGAGATGCCCTATCTCCACACGTGCCACCTCTCTGATCCCTGCAGAGATACGGGTTATCAGCCACCAGCAGAGATGCCCTATCTCCACATGTGCCACCTCTCTGATCCCTGCAGAGGTACGGGTTATCAGCCACCAGTGGAGATGCCCTGTCTCTACACGTGCCACCTCTGATCTCTGCAGAGGTACGGGTTATCAGCCACCAGTGGAGATGCCCTATCTCCACATGTGCCACCTCTCTGATCTCTGCAGAGGTACGGGTTATCAGCCACCGACAGAGATGCCCTATCTCCACATGTGCCACCTCTCTGATCCCTGCAGAGGTACGGGTTATCAGCCACCAGCAGAGATGCCCTATCTCCACATGTGCCACCTCTCTGATCCCTGCAGAGGTAGGGGTTATCAGCCACCAGTGGAGATGCCCTATCTCCACATGTGCCACCTCTCTGATCCCTGCAGAGGTACGGGTTATCAGCCACCAGTGGAGATGCCCTATATCCACACGTGCCACCTCTCTGATCCCTGCAGAGGTACGGGTTATCAGCCACCAGCAGAGATGCCCTATCTCCACATGTGCCACCTCTCTGATCCCTGCAGAGGTAGGGGTTATCAGCCACCAGCAGAGATGCCCTATCTCCACATGTGCCACCTCTCTGATCTCTGCAGAGGTACGGGTTATCAGCCACCAGCAGAGATGCCCTATCTCCACATGTGCCACCTCTCTGATCCCTGCAGAGGTAGGGGTTATCAGCCACCAGTGGAGATGCCCTATCTCCACACGTGCCACCTCTCTGATCCCTGCAGAGGTACGGGTTATCAGCCACCAGCAGAGATGCCCTATCTCCACATGTGCCACCTCTCTGATCCCTGCAGAGGTACGGGTTATCAGCCACCAGTGGAGATACCCTATCTCCACACATGCCACCTCTCTGATCCCTTCCCCCTGCTGACTCATTCCTGTTGTGAAGATTTAAAAAAATAAAAGAAGCGCGAAATGCTTATCCTCCTTATGGGCAAGTCCCTGGTGGTTACAGAAGCAGTCTGTGGGGCACTGCCAGTAATGTAATCAGGGTTACATGGATTTCCTCTCCTGAACCCTTATTCCAGGCCACAGTTTCCTGGCGTTATGGTGACCCAGTTATACATGGCAGCTGTCAGTAACTGATGGGAGTTGTAATCTTACAACATCTGTGGGATCCCTGGTTGGCAGTGTCATGTATCCTCGCCTTGTCATTTTCATGGCATGTCAGCCAGGTTTAGACAGATTTCAGGTCGCTGCTTTGCTGGGATTATTTTCTGTGGATTTTTTCTTTAGTTGCCACGCACACAAAATAAAATCAAGCTCTAAATGAGTTGTTTCCCAACGCGCCTGGCAAATGGCGGAGATGCCCTGAGTCATTGGTTGTCCATGTCATAGATGGAAAGCCTCTTCATACAGGCAGCTGTCACTCATAGATTCGGGTCGCAATAAGTGGGTAATTTTAGGGTCCGTTCACACGACTGTAAAGGTTCCGTGCCTGTATTGCGGACATCAAATGACAGGTCTGCATTATCCGGCCACGGTCGTGTGCACGGGCACCAGCCATGTGAATCCCATATTGTGGTGTGGACCCATTGACTTGAATGGGTCCGCGATCCGCAAAATACAACAACAGATAGGACATGTCCTATCGTTTGGGTAGCAGAAGCGCTTCCGTGGGATTTCGGGTCTGTGCCTCCACACCAGAAAATATAATGGGACATGTCCTATCTTTTGCGGCTCATGGACCTATTCAAGTCAGTGGGTCTGCACCACAATGCGGGATTCACCAGCGGTCCACAGCATGGGAACGGAGCCCTCACGGTCGTGTGAATGGGCCCTAAATGGGATAACACATTATAAAGCCTAAATTAAAGAGTCTTTTTCAGGACTTAGATATTGATGACCTCATCAGAATGGTGGTGTTTTGGGGGTGCTCCATGGAGTACAGGACCCCTATTGTCATAATTGGCAAGCGTCCCAGTAGTAGGACCCCCACTGATCTAGTTATCCCCTATCCTGTGGATATTGAATAACCTCATATAACCAGAATATCCAAGTAACTTTTTGTCACCTATGATCAGCTAATAACATAATGAGGCCGATCAGGGTGAGGTAGGACTAGATCTGCGGTCTGGAGAGGGGTCCCATGAGCTGTGGGAGAGGCCTGGATAATATGGACAGTATCGTTGCTGAGCTGAAGGTTGTTCTAATGAGGGGGAAAGACTTAGACACTTGACCAGAGCCAAACCCTTTGGTGGCCTGATTGGATGACATCTTGACACCGGAGAGAAAGCTGTTCAGAAGTTCTGGTATCGGGGAAAGCAGTGACGCTCTAAATGAAGGTAAATTACTATGTGGGTAAGGGGTTGCTGCTGGAAACATGTTTTTATTTTTATTTAAACCCTGGAATACCCCTTTAAAAGGGTCGTCTGACCGCACTGCCATTTTACATGCAGCCTAAGAGGAAAAAACCTCCTAGCGCTCCGTTCCAGGCCTGATCCCCGCAGCTTCCTGCTCATGTACGAGGAAATACATGTGATGCCTGGAGGCCGCTGCTGAAATACAAAGGGGTTATGTATCAAACATACTCCTTATATATTCGATAGAACTGACTGATATATATAGATCAAAATCATTTGTGCCCCTCTTCTAGATGCGACCCTGCTCCATAACGGCTCCTTCCGCCACTAACAGGCCTCAAAGCAAATCTGTCAGCTCCATTTTGGACCATTATCTACAGTAATACAGATAAGGAGTCCAGATCACTATTTTTATTTTCCTACTGCCTCTCATTCCCCCGCTGTCAGCGCTGCATTGCCGTACATTGTCAGGACTGCCATGCATGTGTACACAAGTCCTCTTCATTATGTGTAAGAGAAGAGGACTCGGGTGCATGGGGGCAGCCTAACCCCCACAAGCAAAATGGTTTTTGACCACAGGTAGCTTTTACATGGGAAGCACAACATAAGCTTTACCTCGTACTGTACATGCAATGCAGCCAAAAATCTAAAAATGTGTGGTAAAACACCATCTGGTTTTTGTGGTACAGTTCTCAGCCACATGACATGACACTGCCCCATGGAAGACACGCCTAATTTGCGATGAATTGATGAAATTGCTAAATATCTAGAGATGAGCGAACGTGCTCGAAACGAGCACTGTACCGCTCGGCGCCCATGCGAGCGCAGGGGAGCCGAGCAGTACAGTGCTCGTTTTGAGCACGTTCGCTCATCTCTAGTAATATCTGATTATCGCCCTCAGTTTCCACCCTGGACTTGTATGTAGATTATCTTTTCCAGGGTCTCTCCTGTCATCTTATTGGGGGAGGGGAAGGTGAATTATCCAGGAACGCTTCCTGTCTGTTGCTTACTCCCCCCTTTTTTTTTTTTTTAATTGCAATCTCATTTTTGTCACGACAGAAAGTTGTCCATTCAGCATCCAAGGTCGAAAGGGTCATGTAGGAATTTCTGTGGCAGAGCTTCCTGCAGCCCCCAGCCAATCAGAGTGCTGCTTTTGTTGTGAAATCTACTTTAAAATTGAAAGGCATAATTTAACTGGTTGCCAAGGAGTCTCTTCACTTGTTATGCATGAAATTCTGTGTCTGGCACCCGTTCAGTAACAAGTTGGCAGCATGCCAGCTGAACCTGCCACTTGACCTTTTCCAGTAGATAACGGAATTGTTCTTTGTAGCCATGCCCAGTTGTGCCGTCTGGGAAACACGGGCCATGACTGCCGCTCCTCTAATATGAGCTCATTGTAACTCTCTGTGCAGCGAGTTCCTATCTGCCATTGAACTGTACTCGCACTTCCGATACGCCGTAGATTTTTAGGTGCTCGTGTCCCATGCAAACGTTCCTACAAGTGGCTACAGACAGAAGACTGACCAATGACGCAGGAAGTTTTAAGATGCCACAGGTTTGGTGAGTATACCAGTAAAAGGGCACCAGTTTTGACAGAATTGTCATGTTGTGGGCTGCTGAGAACCCTATAATCGCCAAAATGAAAGGGCAATCAGTTGAAATCTGCACTTTGCTCCTATTTGGATCTCAGAATGGGCCGTGTATGGATTCATAGTCTGTTGTCCCATCTTGCTGTTTCCACCTCAAGATGAGACTAAGTGCTGGCCCTAGGTGGCTGAGCTTACAGATGAACATCATAAATGTGACCCAGCAGTGTAGACATCAAAGAAGGTGTGACAATTGCTAGAATACAGGGTAACGGGACTAATCCCCAGCTCTGGGTGGCAGGACGTGGAGAAACAGACAAGCAGGCCAACGCTCTGTTTCCGTAGCCGCCATTACGGTGTCAGAACAAGCTCCGCTGCTTCTGAAACTCTCTGTAATGGCGGCTACGGAAATAGCGCAGCGTTGACCTCCTCGTCAGTTCCTGCACGGCCACCCAGAGCTGGGGATTATCCAGTTTGGGGGCACACCCTTTAACATAATAGGATTCTGGTGTTCTGGCAGTTTTGAAGCCTTCTTTGATGTGTGCACTGCTTGTTCACGTTTGACGTACTTGATATTTAAAATTATTGCTTTACCATAATTCCCCATTCAGGTTTATTGCCCAAACACATGGGTTGATAAAATGTAGGTTGGGGTGGCTTATGTATTTTTTTTTTTTTCATTGATACGACATTATTTTCAGTGGCAAATTTGATCTTTTGCACAACCATCTGCTGCTCTGCATTGTCAGTGAAAAATCCTAAATGCATGATTTATATCTGCAAGGCACTGTCGTGAAAGTGCAAGTACGGATCCTGTGTGAGCACTGCTGTGTGCATCAGTTCCATACATGTTGAATGAATCGGCAGGCCACATATGTGACCACTGCTCCATTGTAACAGGGAGGTAGCAGCAGATCTGCCAGCTTGGTCTAATTCTTGCAGAGCAATGAATGGGGCGGGGGCTCATTTGAGGTACACTGCTGGTTCTGGCTTTGTTGCAGAGTACTTTCTGTGTGGATTTTGCTGAAGAATCTATACTTAAAATCCATGTTGAAAACGTGCAATCAACCTCCCATTGATTTCAATGAGAAAACAGTTTTTCCTGGTTCGGATTCCATGCCAAATCACAGTCCAAAGTTCCTATTGATTTGGATCAGCTAAAAAACCCACAGAATTTTAAAGAACCTTTCACTTGAATGGGACTGAACTGGGTCTAGGCCACGTGACTGATGCACAGTGACATCACTGGTCTAAGAGAGGCCTAATCACTCAGAGGTCATCAGTATGAAATTCCTAGATAACCCCTGTAATATTTCTGTCCTGAGAGATGCCAGATTGTTAGCACGTGCTCTATAGTGTCCTGCTAGATGACAGATTGTTAGCACGTGCTCTATAGTGTCCTGCTAGATGACAGATTGTTAGCACGTGCTCTATAGTGTCCTGAGAGATGACAGATTGTTAGCACGTGCTCCATAGTGTCCTGCTAGATGACAGATTGTTGCACGTGCTCTATAGTGTCCTGAGAGATGACAGATTGTTGCACTGCTCCATTGTCTGCTAGATGACAATTGTTAGCACGTGCTCTATAGTGTCCGGCTAGATGACATATTGTTAGCACGTGCTCTATAGTGTCCTGAGAGATGACAGATTGTAGCACGTGCTCTATAGTGTCCTGCTAGATGACAGATTGTTAGCACGTGCTCTATAGTGTCCTGAGAGATGACAGATTGTTAGCACGTGCTCCATAGTGTCCGGCTAGATGACATATTGTTAGCACGTGCTCTATAGTGTCCTGCTAGATGACAGATTGTTAGCACGTGCTCTATAGTGTCCTGCTAGGATGACAGATTGTTAGCACGTGCTCTATAGTGTCCGGCTAGATGACATATTGTTAGCACGTGCTCTATAGTGTCCTGAGAGATGACAGATTGTTAGCACGTGCTCCATAGTGTCCTGCTAGATGACAGATTGTTAGCACGTGCTCTATAGTGTCCTGAGAGATGACAGATTGTTAGCACATGCTCCATAGTGTCCGGCTAGATGACAGATTAGCACGTGCTCTATAGTGTCCTGCTAGATGACAGATTGTTAGCACGTGCTCTATAGTGTCCTGAGAGATGACAGATTGTTAGCACGTGCTCTATAGTGTCCTGAGAGATGAACAGATTGTTAGCACGTGCTCTATAGTGTCCTGAGAGATGACAGATTGTTAGCACGTGCTCTATAGTGTCCTGCTGGATGACAGATTGTTAGCACGTGCTCTATAGTGTCCGGCTAGATGACAGATTGTTAGCACGTGCTCTATAGTGTCCGGCTAGATGACAGATTGTTAGCACGTGCTCTATAGTGTCCTGCTAGATGAAGATTGTTAGCACGTGCTCTATAGTGTCCTGAGAGATGACAGATTGTTAGCACGTGCTCTATAGTGTCCTGCTGGATGACAGATTGTTAGCACGTGCTCTATAGTGTCCGGCTAGATGACAGATTGTTAGCACGTGCTCTATAGTGTCCTGCTAGATGACAGATTGTTAGCACGTGCTCTATAGTGTCCTGAGAGATGACAGATTGTTAGCACGTGCTCTATAGTGTCCTGAGAGATGACAGATTGTTCACGTGCTCTATGTGTCCGGCTAGATGACAGATTGTTAGCACGTGCTCTATAGTGTCCTGCTAGATGACAGATTGTTAGCACGTGCTCTATAGTGTCCTGATAGTGACCTGAGATGACAGATTGTTAGCAGTGTCAGATGACAGATTGTTAGCACGTGCTCTGTCCGAGAGAGATGAAGATTGTTAGCACGTGCTCTATATAGTGTCCTGCTAGAGATGACAGATTGTTAGCACGTGCTCTATAGTGTCCTGCTGGATGACAGATTGTTAGCACGTGCTCTTATAGTGTCCGCTGGATGACAGATTGTTAGCACGTGCTCTATAAGTGTCCTGCTGGAGATGACAGATTGTTAGCACGTGCTCTATAGTGTCCGGCTAGATGACAGATTGTTAGCACGTGCTCTATAGTGTCCTGCTAGATGACAGATTGTTAGCAGACGGTGCTCTTATAGTGTTCTGCCTAGATGACAGTTGTTACGCACGTGCTCTATAGTGTCCCTGAGAGATGACCAGATTGTTAGCGCACGTGCTCTATAGTGTCCGGCTAGATTGACAGCATTGTTAGCCACTGTGCTCTATAGCTGTCCGGCTAGATGTACAGAATTTGTTAGCGACGTGCCTATAGTGTCCGGCTAATTGACAGATTGTTAGCACCGGTGCTCTTATAGTGTCCGGCTACCGATGACAGTGTCGTTAGCACGTGCCTCCCATAGTGTCCTGAGAGCATGACAGAATTGGTGTCGCTCAGAACAGCTGGTTACACGAATGAGCTGTCACTCGGCAGTTTAAGTATTTAACGTTACAAGATCCGTTTAAAGGATACCTGCTGTCAGAAAGCGGACTTTTATTTTAAACTCAATCATGCATAGGCTAAAAAAGAAATTTTGGCTGGTTTTTCTTTCTTTAAATGCCCATTGCAAGATGAAATATAAAATATTGTGCTTCTGTAGCAGTCAGAGATAACACTCCTGTGTGGATAGGCCATGGTCAGTTTACTGCTGCTGTGAGGGGAAGATGTTGCTCGTGCCATTGATCAACTGCCAAACGAGTAAACTCTTTTGTTGGGTGATTGACTCTTTTAGGTACCGTGCACAAACCACAGAACACAGATACTGGCTGTGTCCCCCACACTTTCCCATTGCGCACATCATGCTCTTTAGTAGTAGTGCCCATTGTCCACAATACGAACAAGAATAGGACATTTTCTACTTTTTTGTGGAGCTTTAGAGCGGACATACAGATGCAGACAGGACACCGCTTCGGTACCTACTGGTACCTGTTTTTTTGACGTGTGGCGTCCAATAAGATTGAAGAGGGGAGGGCTGCTTTAGCTGCTCATATCTTGGGATTGGTAGCAGATAGAAAAATGGTTCTGACCTTCTTTGAAAGCTGGCATTCCAAGCTTTTTGGATTCATTTTTACATTACATCCTACACCGCTCGTTTCCACGGTTACTCCCACTTCGATCCACCAGCGGTGGCAGTTCTTGCATACAATAGGAAAAAGCATTAGCGGTCCTGGCCACCAGAGAGGCCTTTTCCTATAGTGTGCAAGCACGACCTCCACTAATGGATTGCAGGGTGGTCTGTAACCATGGAAACGAGCAGTGTATAATGTGATGGAAAAGTGACTCAAGCCAGCAAAGGAGACAATATGGATACTACATTAGTAAATGGCTTGTATTAACTTTCTCTAAATAATAAATGCCACTTGCTAAAGTGAGAACCCCTTTAAGATGAATTTTCATGGTGCCGTAATTGGGCAGATTATCAGGATCAAACATATCAATTATTGTTTGTAGCAGCAGATCGTGCTGGCTAAACTGAGCTGTGGCACAGCTATGAGGACGAGCGATGGCAATAGTGATCCCTCATACTGTGGAGGTGATCGCTGCATGTAAGTACCAGGCTTCCTTCTCTCCAATCTGCTGCTCCTTGGTAGGTGTAAATGCACCTTTAGTTCACTGTGTCTAACCTCTTTATGATTACTATGGACTTATTCTCCCTCTAATCCTTAGAAATGGAAACCCTTTGATTGGCCAGCCCTGGATGTGTAGGGGATAGTCGGGCGCTTCTCGGAGCAATTATCCCTGGAGAACTAAGGATCTGGTGTGAGACCCCTATACACATTAGATTATTCTGTAGGACTTCATGGGGCAGTTGCAATTTTTAATTCTATGATTTACATCAGAGATCTCAAACTCGTGGCCCTCCAGCTGTTGTAAAACTACAACTCCCAGCATGCCCCAGTAGCTGTAGGCTCTCCTGGAATGATGGAAGTTGTAGTTTTACAACAGCTGGAGGGCCACGAGTTTGAGATCTCGGATTTACATTCATATCACTCCTTTTTACAAAAATAATAGGTTCTTTTAAAGTGTACCTGTATCGTAAAAGTTCTGATCAGAGTCTGAAGTTTTCATTAGTGGTGGTTTGGGCGTAGAGAACCCCACACTGATCTCTAAAAAGAAGGGGTGGAAATGCTGGACTGATTTGGCCTTGATCAGTTTGGCCCTCCTTAAAGATTGGTGCAAGGGATAATTTCTTATATAATAATATAATAAATAATGTTTACTCCTAGATTAAAGTGGTGTATCTGTGCCATGTTCCAAAAAAGGGGGTGGGGCCAGCATTTTTATCTTTCACCAGTCATAAAAGATGACCGAAATCTACAGTTCAGTCTGGGCACACGGACTGCCATGGGATGCACCTTGTCATTAGTTGGGGGTATAGATGGGTACAACTGATCAGAGTGGAGGGGGCACAACCCTCAGGAGACAATCCATTCACATGGGGAGGAGATGGAAAGTCCATAGTGTTTACAGTAATGGTGACGATTGTACAAGTCTCATCCACAGGCTGCAGAAATTGACCTGTATTTTATTATATATATATTTTAAAACCACAGCATGTCAATTAATGAAATTCACATGAATGTCGTCAGGAATCGGCAGCAGATTGTTTTCCACTGCAGTTTAGGTTCTCTGGAATCAGTCATGAAATGTGTCCACAGTAGGCTGGCGCTTGTCAGAATGAGGAAACTACAGTTGGTAATGGCTGAAAACAGGATCTTCAGGATGTTGTAGAGACGGAGCTTCCGCTACTGATGGATGATTTCAGACAGGAGGTTCTACACCGTAATATACTGAATAATACCATTTTGGATCTAAATGATTTGCGCAATGTTTCCTTAGTGTACTTGTCATTTTTCTTTCCTCGTGATGTGGTAAGATGGATGGATAGTTTCTACACTGGATGCTGTCTATAAGGGTTCTGTAACCAGACTTCATTTATTGTGAATGAGCTTCTTTTATTAGGGTTTAATATTATCTCTCAAATTGTCATTTGTCTCTTCTGTTTAGATCATGGATCTGAAATGGCTTTTTTGCTTGGCCTGCCTGTTTCTTGGTGCTGTGATGATAAATGCTCATGACGGGCATCACCATGGCCACCACCATCATGAACATGACCACGACCATGATGATGGACTAGACATAGAAGATGACATAGATGATCTCCTTGATGATTCCGAAGAGCCAAAACCCGAAACCAGTACTCCACCCCCTGCTCCTAAGGTGTGTATATTGTCCCAGCCTAAAATGAGTAAGGGCTTTATGACACAAATGCAAGCTCTGACAAGTTTAGCAGCCAACTTCAAGAAATCTGTATAGTCATTTTTCTTCCTGGTTCACTAACAGGCAAATTATGCTGATTGCCCAGTGTCATAATGTCTTACGAAAGTTCTGCATATGACCACATGCTTAAAGAAGAACTCCCGCAAAAATGTTTATTCTCTGACCTGTTAGAAAGGTGCATGATATAATCTGTAGTGAATGTCAGTTTCTTATCAGAGGCTGAAATTGAGAGTTTCCACTCTCTTCTTATTGTAGCTGGGTCATGTGACCAACTCCCTGACCTCCAACTGACCCAGGACAGAAAGCCAGTCACTTCTCTATTCATTCCTATGAGACTGAAAGTGAGGCTCCCATAGGGATGCATAGAGAATTAGACTTCCTGTCCACACATAAGGTGCTGTGTGAGTTGGTGGGTCTGATTGCTGGTCACATGACACAGATGAGAAACGTCAGGGAGATATAACTCAAAAATTCAGCTACTGGTAAGAAAATGACATTCACTACAGATTACATCATGTACATTTCTAGCAGGACATGGAATAAAATTTTTTGCGGGATTTCTTCTTTAATATCGACAGGGGTCCAACACCCGGCATCCCTGACACACATGGTTCATAGTTGAACCCGGACATACCCTTAATTTCACCCAGGCAGCCTGCCTGATGTTAGCATCGAGCATCTCATGCTCTGATGCCGTCCCTTGCACTGCGCTAGATTTGTTTACAAATACACACTGCCGGGCGGAGGCTTCCGCAATGTGTTCGGTGATGTCACCAGCTCTGATGGGCCGTTTTACTGGCTAGGGCAGCGCTAAAGCCCGCCTTTCAGTGCCGGTGACGTCACAGGAACTGGGCAAAATGCCTGTGCCCTGTGCAATTTAGCACAGGGCAAAGGAGGGCATCAGAGCTTGATAAGCTCCGATACTGTAGTCAGGCAGACTTCCTGGGTGAAATTAAGGGTATGTCCGGGTTCAGCTCTGAACCCTGACAACCCCTTTAATGACCAAGCATTAGTTTTTTTGTTTTTGTCCCACTAGGAAACCTGTAATCTGTACTCTCATCACTTTCGATATTAATTATTAATTATGCATTGCAATATTTTTTTTTAGGTTACTTACAAAGCGCCGGTCCCAATTGGTGAAGTCTATGTTGCGGAGTCATTTGACAAGGGAACATTGGATGGGTAAGAAGAGATTTTGTCTTCCCGTGCTTACTGTACGGTTCATTAATAAAAAGGATAACATACCATATATCCATTTTTTTTATATATATATAGGTGGGTTCTTTCTAAGGCCAAGAAGGATGACACAGATGATGAGATTGCTAAATATGATGGTACGAACTTATATGTCCTGAATTTGACATGATGGCCATGTGCTTGTTGTGTGTAATAGTGTTATTTAATACAGTAAACTGTAAGGATTGTTACATGATGTATTTGAAAGACTTTTTTTAATACTGTTATTGGAAAGTGGGCGTTTTCTTTGACCCTATCTGAGAGCAGGATGTGATATGGGGGTATAAGCGGAGCTTGTGATGCATAGTAAAAAAGCAGAATAAATCCAGAGCGGACTCTTTGGAGACTGAGTCCTGTTTACTCTGCCCACACATTTGGACATCCCTTCCAGTATACGTGTGTAAATAAGCCTGTGCGAGTAAGCTAACCGGTTTTCCATTCTTTGTGTGCCAGAATTGTGGCTTAAAGTGCACCAAAAAACGGTTATACTTGCTGTGTGCACCATTTATCTGTTTGCCACGTTTTTCTGTCTTGCCACACTATTTCTAAACTGTCTAGAAATTAGGTGCTGCTTTAAATCAAAAAATGCGTTGGGTTTATTAATCGTGTGCACCAGTAAAACCTTTTGTAGTTATTGTAATATTAGCCATTTGTCGAGAAAATGCATGTTAGAGTTGTTGTAGACAAGACGCTGCAGTGTTCACTGCTGACATGTGCTGTTCTTATTTTCTTTAGGCAAATGGGAAGTGGCTGAGATGAAAGAGACTAAACTCCCCGGGGACAAAGGACTTGTGCTGGCGTCACGTGCCAAACATCATGCAGTTGCCATCAAGCTTAAAAAGCCCTTCGTCTTTGATAAAAAGCCTTTGATTGTGCAGTAAGTACAGCAGTTTCAATGTCCCCAGAGTGAGAGGGGGGAGGGGTGATTAGGCCAAAGATACTGGTCAATTTGACCGCCTTACTCAGGTCCCCGCTGTCAATATAATATCATCTTTGCTGCTGCTGCAACCGATGACTGGCTGCAGTGGTGACCTTACCACCTTACGTCATGTCAGCTGATTACATGCGATTTGCCGTAAATTCACGTTCATCTTTCCTGCCCCATACAATTTTCAGAGCAGCTGAATAAAGTATAGAATATTTTCCCACCCAGCTCCAGTGATGACGTGCTGTACTCAGTGACTGGCAGCACTTGTCACAACGGCACTTTATTGTTGAGCCAGAAATGTTATATAACCATTTAAAGTTTCAGACTACACAATGTCTTTGGCTGTGACTAGCGTTGGGTGACCCGAGATCGCTGTATAGACATGGAGCTGAATAGGGTCACAGCACGACTTACTAGAACACCAGAATCTCAAAGAATCCAGCTCGTCACATCCATGTGCATCCCTTTACTTTGATCATGAGGTCAAGTAGCTATGGGACCCCAACCTAGTTCTTGTCACCTTTCAAATCTGTATGCAATATACATACTGCCATGTAAGGTAGGTGCCCTGAACCATAATCATACTTTTCTTGTGTAAATACAGTCCTCTTGTCCTGAGAAATGTTGCTTTTTATTTTTGTGCAAATAAGTGTTTCATTGCCCCATGGGCACGGCTGCTCCATTATTTTTTTTTTTTTTTTTTCAATTAGATCATTTTTGTGTGTTTAAACATTTTATGTAAAGCAAGAGAAACAACCCCAGTCCCCCTCCCTCTGCTTTAGTCCGATCTTAAAGGGTTTGTTTCATCTTGGACAATGGGGGGCATATCACAGTCAACCCTATTAATATTTTGTTAGTTGGCTGCTCCGTTCAATGCAGCTGCCTGGCAGTCAAACAAGAGAAGGTGGAGCGAATGTGCACCTAACAGAGCGGCCCTGCTCACAGTACCTTGAGAACCTTCTTTGCATAAAAATAAAAATTCTCAGGGTTGGAGACCGGATTTTCACAAGAAGGTATGGTTGTGTTGGAGACTCTACATGCAATATACTTACAGATTTTGAAGGTGACAGGCTCCCGTTCCCATCTGGTACTGGTATGGCATATCCTCATCTATTTCAAGAACTGGGCCCTATTTGCCATCTGCGTTGTATGCGGAGGTGACTGAATGCACAGCTCTGTTCGCTTACCTGTCTTCAGATGTCCCATAGATGTGAGTAGAGTAGTGGTGCCCATGTGTGACCACCTCTGTGGGACTGCCATCAGACACTATATGGATAGGGATGTGTTGGAGGCATATCACATGATCATATAAATCTGTCATAACCTTTGTAAAAACAAATTGGCCTGGTGAATATTGGGTAACTTTTTGCCACTCTTGATTAATGTGGTCCTCTGTGTTAAAATATTGATGCAGTTGTATTGGTAATATGCAATGCTATAAAACAGGATACATTGACCTCATAACCAAGCATACAGCTATAGCCTGGTGGTTTTAGTCTTCATGTTTTTGGGTTGTTTTGCCAGTTGAATTTCTCCCATGGCATTGAAGATACAGGACAATGAGCCGTTGATGCTGCAATCTGTTATGTTCTATGCATTATTATAGTTGCCATTGTTTTGACTTTTAAGGTATGAAGTAAATTTTCAGAGTGGAATAGAATGTGGAGGAGCGTATGTGAAGCTGCTGTCCAAAACCTCGGATCAGAACCTAGTAAGTCTACCTGGGTTTTCAACACCTCTGAACTCTGGAGACGTTACAACTTTATTTCTTGTCTTTGCATGTATCTAGACTGAAAGTGTTCTGTGTTTTTCCCTCAGGATCAATTCCATGATAAGACACCTTACACAATCATGTTTGGTCCTGACAAGTGTGGTGAGGATTACAAACTGCACTTTATCTTCCGTCACAAGAACCCCAAGACTGGAGAGTATGAAGAGAAGCACGCAAAGAAACCGGATACAGACCTGAAATCCTTTTTCACAGACAAGAAGACACATCTTTACACCTTAAGTGCGTGATTCTGACCTTTTATTTATATTATAGATCGTACAATTAACTAACAGTTATAAATTCCATAGCCAGTTTCACTTAAATGGGTTATCAAATCCTATGAACTGTCCCCCCATATGTTGGGCCCCCCACAGTGAATATACTTACCTGGGTCCCTGTGCCCCGACTGCCATATTCAGTGTGGGGGTCCCGGCATGTTGGGATGGGTAGGGGGGCTTTTTATTGAATTGGCTAACCTCTTTAAGTAATATATATGTTGCCAAATTATGGTCAGCGTAAAGCAAGGATGTCAGGACATCTGTTTTCCTGAGGGGCAGTGAGACCTCCAACATATGTTAAGCATACACCTTTAACTGGTTAACATTTTCTCCACTTTTCTTTAACTTGGAGACTGAATGATGTCTTTTATGCTCTTTTTCTATTCAGTATTGAATCCAGATAACACATTTGAAGTCCTGGTTGACCAAACAGTTGTAAACAGTGGCAGCCTACTTAATGATATGAATCCCCCCATCAACCCACCTAGTGAAATTGAGGATCCCGATGACAGGAAGCCTGAAGATTGGGATGAGAGACCAAAAATACCTGATCCTGATGCTGTGAAGCCTGATGACTGGTAAGTGATCACAGTGCACTCATGATGGAATGGGACCTGTTTAATGGGTGTTTACAGGGAATCTGTCACCACAAAAATGCAGTGCAACCTGGAGCGGTTTTTTTTTTTTTTTTTTTTTTTTTAATACTTCCCACTCATTTCAATTTGGAATTCAGCCCGTAGAGCAGGGATGGCCAACTTGCGGCTCTCCAGCTGCTCCCACCATGGCGTGCTGTAGGCTGATAGCTGTAGGATGCCTGAGCATGCTGGGAGTTGTAGTTTTGCAACAGCTAAACATGCCTATCGATTTTGATGCCACTTCAGACTGTTACTTTGGGCAGTTAGATATTGTGACGTGCATGCGGTCCTGCACTGTATTAAAATCGAAGTTGCTTTTTTGCTTTTTGATTTCTGTAACTTCCATTCTTTCCAATGGGGGTAGAGACTCAACTCTTTTCTCCTCTATTTGTAAGCCACTGTAAAAATGTTCTATTGTTTGGCTTAGAAGCATCTTTACAGTCAGACCTCAAAGTTTTTTGTTTTTATTTATTTTACATAAAACATTTACTCCAATTTGTATCAAGATAACCCTCTGGGGTACTATTAGTAGTATCTTCATAAAGAGATGGAGGCAGAAATTAGTGAAAGGTTCCTCATGTCTGGTCCAATCTCTTGAGGCTGGTATGCTGCTATTCATTTTAGTTAACCGAATGTGTATTTATTTATTTTTATTTATTTTTAGTAAGTTGCCATAGTTTATAGAAAGTTTCTAACTATTGTATAAATTGGATTAGGGATGAAGATGCTCCCTCAAAGATCCCAGATGACAACGCAGTAAAACCAGAAGGATGGCTGGATGATGAACCAGAGTACATTGGTGACCCTGATGCTGAGAAGCCAGAAGACTGGTATGTTCCCCACGGTCTCTGTTAACATATCCGTTCTATACCTTTGCTTTTTTTTAAGCCATTTACGTTTCCTCTAATAGGGATGAAGATATGGATGGTGAATGGGAGGCACCACAGGTAGCAAACCCCAAATGTGCATCTGCTCCTGGCTGTGGAGTCTGGCAAAGGCCGACAATTGACAACCCTAACTACAAAGGAAAATGGAAGGCACCAATGATCGATAACCCCAATTACCAGGTTTGATATGTTAATTCTTAACTTTGAGGTTTCTTATTTCAAAGATTATTTCTTAAAGGTTTTTTTTTTCATGTTTTCCATTAAATTAGAGCCTGTTATCTTGCAGTGCTATACACAGACCATTGTTAGATACAGACTGCCTGAGCCAAAGTTAGGCATGTACATGCTTTCCTCAAACTTTGCTCATTGGTATGCTGTTGAAGTGTGGGTGTAGAGCTTACCCTTTAGTCAACCCATGCAGGCATGGCAAAGTCATAGAAATTCCACGTAATGTTTGCTATACTTGGGTTTGAATTTTATCTAGACTTTCATGACGTATGGATAGACTATGCCATAAATGTCTAAGGCTACTTTCACATTAGCGTTATTGCTGGATGCGGCAGGGCTCAGCAATAACTCTTCCGTTACTGATAATACAACAGTCTGCATCCGTTATGAACGGATCCAGTTGAATTAACTTTAACATAGCCAAGACATTTTCTATTGTCTGAGAAATGGATCCGTCCCCATTGACTTGCATTGTGGGTCATGATGGATCCATCTTGCTCTGCATCCCAGGACGGAAAGCAAACTACAGCATGCTGCGGTTTGCCATCCGGTATGAGAACGGAATGCATTCTGAAGCACTCTGTTCTGTTCAGTTATGTTTTGTCCTCATTGACAATGAATGGGGACAAAACGGAAACATTTTTTCCCGGTACTGAGACCCTATGACAGATATCAATAAGGGAAAATAGAAACACTAGTGTGAAAGTAGCCTTACAGGTGTGACTCCTATCTCTGGAACCTTCTGCACTTAAGAGCAGGGGTCCACTGTGAATACACCATGCATGTGCAGTTTTCTCCATTCCTTTTGGACTTTCAAAAATAGCAGAGTGCAGCCTTGGCTGTTTTTGAAAGTCCCATAGTGGAGAATGGAGTGACTGCTGCATGGGACCTGCACCTATCTGACAATTGTGGCATAAGTAAAAAGTGGTTAATAAGTATGCTTTGATATTTTGACTATCACTCTGTGCTTGTATTACTATCTGTCCGTCAAATAACCTTCAACTCCACCTGAAAACTGCAGAAAACGTGAGCACCGTAGACCAGTTATGTCAATTTTCATTGCAGGGTATCTGGAAGCCACGCAAAATCCCCAATCCAGATTTCTTTGAGGACCTGGAACCATTCAAGATGACTCCATTCTATGCTATGGGTCTGGAATTGTGGTCTATGACTTCTGATATTTTCTTTGACAACTTTATCATATGCTCAGACAGAGCTGTGGCTGATCAATGGGGAAATGATGGCTGGGGTCTGAAGAAAGCCGCTGACGGTGCTGCTGAGGTGAGAAAACGCCTTCCATGACGGTTAAATAATTCTACTGAAAATCTGGAGGTATTTGGTTTCTTGACGGGTCATATCAGCAGTTTGACATTCTGATCTGGAAGACTGCAAATAATGTAGGAGAGAGTTTTCTGATTGTGTTAATGAAGCTGAATCAGGGTTTTAATTGAGGTTGTACAACTTTCAAAAATATATTGCCTTTTAATGTGGCACCTTTTTCAAGATATACGTTTGCTGTCAGTGAAAGAGAACATTATCTTTGGACGCTGCAAACCTGTACATATCTTTGTATTCACTTTCCAGTTTATACTGTTGTATCCAGTCTATGTAATGCTCTGTGAGCTAAATAAGTCAGCAACAGCTGCAGGAATCTCTGGTAGTTTGTAACAGTGTATCAGTCTTTGAGTCCAGGCTGCTGACAGTATTGGCTAGACTGGATACTATTGTATCCTCTTCTCAGCAGGACTAGTGACTGCTTTGTTAAAGAGGACCTTTCACCACGCCTGACATGCCTGTTTTAATAGCTCCATGCATTCCCCATGTAATAACAATTCTGGAACATCTATTCTTATGTCTCTATGTTGTGCCATTCCTTTATTATTTGCACTAGAAGTTATGAATGAATTGCTATTTGTCTTCAGTAAAGGAACAGAGGGGAGGTAACCAATTAGGGGTGTGTCCCTGCACAGTCTGAACATGGCAGCACTGATTGACTAGAGTCAGACTGTGCAGGGACACCCCCCAACTTGTTCCCCCCCCCCCCCCCCTCTGTTCCTTTACTGAAGATAACTAGCAATTCATTTATAACTTCTAGTGCAAATAATAAAGGAATGGCACAGCATACAGACATAAGAATAGATGTTCCAGAATTGTTATTACATGGGGAATGCATGAAGCTATTAAAACAGGCATGTCAGGAGCGGTGAAAGGTCCTCTTTAACATTGTGTGTTAGCTAGAGATGAGCAAACGTGCTCGTAACAAGCACTGTAGCGCTCGGCTCCCCTGCGCTCGCATGGGCGCAGGCATCCGCTTCCGTCGGGTGAAGAGGACAGATCCGGATGGCTGCGCCCATGCGAGCGCAGGGGAGCCGAGCGCTACAGTGCTTGTTACGAGCACGTTCGCTCATCTCTAGTGTTAGCATGTTTCAGCATAGGACTTGGATGAGAGAGGCTGGGAATACCCCTGTCCTCTTTTTTATGTCTCTTATTTTGCATACAAAATCAATCATGATTACAATACTTGTACTAAATCCTGCCCCTTCCATACACCCCCACCCCACTTGCAAAAAGGAATGATATAATAGATGCTATATTGACCTTTACCAAGTTATCGGTACACTTCCCTCTTCTGGATACTTCAATGCAGCACACTATTCCTAGATATAGTTCGGTATACGTTTTCATATTGAAACGTATGATTAATGTATTTAACCCAGTCCTGACTTCTGGGAATTTCAGACATAATCATGTTCTTAAAGGGGTTTTCTAGGCTCCTGATATTGATTACATTATCAATATAGGTCAGGCATGGCCAACCTGCGGCTCTCCAGCTGTTGCAAAACTACAGTTCCCACCATGCCCTGCTGTAGGCTAATAGCTGTAGGCAGTTTGGGCATGCTGGGAGTTGTAGTTTTTCAACAGCTGGAGAGCCTTAGGTTGGCCATCCCGGATATAGGTCATTAATATCAGATTGCTGAGGGTCCAACACCCTGCACCCCTACTGATCAACTGTTCCCTGCAGCCACTAATGCTGGAACTAGCACTATGAATTGAACAGGAAACACAGCTCTGTTCTAAATGAAGTGGCCTCGCTAGGTTACTACAGCTTATGGGAATTGAGCTGTCTGCATGGCAGAAGAATGTCCGCTCAGTGTCACACAGATGGCGCCCGTGTACTGCCTGTTTTTTGGGTTCATTGATCCATTTGCCTACATGAGCAATGTGAAAATCGGCCCAAAGTAGTGCATGCTGAGAGTTTCTCTGCATTAACAGATGATCCCTGAAGAAAATTGGTTATGTGAATTGGCCCTTGACTATAGTGGGTCAATGTTCAGTCCGTGAGCTGTCCCAGTGTATGACATTGCTGATCTGAATGAGCCCTAAGAGGGATTATAGCACATGGTTCTTCAGTGGTCACTTGAGTTGCATATTTCTGAACTGTTTTGTTTTTTTCCAGCCAAGTGTTGTTGGGCAGATGATGGCAGCAGCTGAAGAAAGACCATGGTTGTGGATAGTCTACATTCTGACTGTGGCTTTGCCAGTCTTCCTAGTTATCCTATTCTGCTGTTCAGGCAAGGTATGTGCTAAATGGCTCTATGCATACAAATGAACATACAAAAATTGTATTTTTAAAGGGGATTTTAATATTGTTGACTTATCCTGAGGATATAGTTCATCAATATTAAAATCCCAGAAAACTCATTAAATTTTTTATTTGGCAGAAGATTATCATTGGTTAGTTATCAAATACCCAGGTCTGAAGTATCAGAAGTTTGTGTCTCCTGATATCCTTTTGTCTTGAAGTAGTAATGTCGATGCATGTTGGAAATGTAATATATATGTTGTTCTTTAGACTAATTTATGGACCGTAACAGCTCTGATACATTAATGTTAATATGACAGCCATTTTACATGGATTATGATTTATTTTTTTTGTGCAGAAGCAGACATCGGATGCAAGCCACAAAAAGACTGATGCCCCACAACCTGATATAAAGGAAGAGGAGGAGGAGGAGGAGGAGGAAAAAGAGACCAACAAGGAGGATAAAGATGCAGCTGTTGAAGAGCAGGCTGAAGAGCAAGGTAAGATATCAATTTTTAGAGCTGGTGTCATTGTTAAAGGGATTTTCCCATCTAAACATTTGTGGCAGTTCACTAGGATATTCCATAAATGTCAAGTGTGGGTCCCACCTCTGGGACTCGCTCCTCTCTCGGGATTGGGGCTCCTGAAGTGACAGAGAGCACACCAACATGGACAGCTTTTTTCCCATCTCTGCTGTGAGACTCTGCTTTGGAGGTCCATAACAGTGAATGGAGAGCAAGTCGCACAAGCACAACCGCCAATCCGTTCGCCGCTGTGGGACTGCTAGAAATGGCCAAGCCGGCGTTTGTCTATTTTCAGAAGTCCCTTAGCACTGAATGGAGGGTGGCTGTTCTCACTTCACTTTGAGTGCCCAGTTCACAGGATAGGAGCTGGTCCCTGATGTGGCATTTTCTAGCGATATGTACAAATGTTTACATGGGGATACCGTATGCCATATAGCACACTTCTTTGTATGTGGCATACTGAAGAACAGAGTCCAGGATTGTGTTTAATTTAAAGGGAACCTGTCATTAACTTTATGCTGACCTCACAGAGGCGGTATAAAGTAGTGACAGAAATGCTGATTTCAGCGGTGTCACTCATGAGCTAATAGTAAGTGGTTGCCGAGAACCAGCATCATAATCATTGCAGCCCAGGCTTTGAAAAGAGTCAAATCTACCTGAGAAGAGTCATGGTTATTAATAATCTCCTGCTCTCCCCGCCCATCTGCTGATGATTGGCAGTTCTCTCCTAGAGAGAAAGGGAGAAAACTAGGTAGTAGCCACTGTCAGAATGTGGATGCCATCTGTGTTCTGTCAGTGGTTTTCATGGACCCTTAGACTTTAGTTGATGAGTTTGGGCCGCATTATGAACTGTAGCACATGCCTCCGTTTTTCTATTGACCCACAGTCGGTGGAAAAACAAGGGCATGTGTGAATAAACACACAGAAATCAATGGATACGTGAGCTGTCAATGGAGAACCTGGACCTCAAACGTCTGTGAATCACTGACTCCTGAATAAGGCCTGAGCAGTTCTTGGGGTTGAAGCACTGCTTTAATACATTGATAGTACTCATGAGCTTGTGCCCTCTCCATTATGTGTGCAGAACTCTTGAGTCCTCTTAAAAAGGTTCTCTGTGGACATACCTATATTCTCTCTCAGGCTGTGCCCTTGGCTTTCTGTTCAGCTGCATGTACATTATGCAGCTGAAGAGGAAGAAACAGGAGCACATCTGGTTGGGCACTCGGTGGAAAAACCTGCAAACCAGTCGTGTGGTCATGGCCGCGATGGCAGATTTAACAGCATGACGGATGGATAAGTAGTGAACTGATATTCCTTCCTCAGGTTAGCTGAACAAATAAATTGGATAAACCCTGGAAGAACCCCTTTAATGTATTACAGTGGAACTTTATAGGCATACAGCGGTGGAAGTATAAACAGAAATAAATGATGCCGACTCAGCAAGAGCAGTACCATTCATGTAGTGTTGCTTCGAATAGCATGTGAGGAAGGTGTCAAATTTAAAAAAAAGTTCTCGTTAAAGGGAGAACTAACAGAACACAGTTACCATCTTTTTAGCTTCAGATCTGCTAATTCCTGGACTTCTATTTTGCCATCCAATATGGCCTCAATGCTTATCTCATGCACACTGCATCTGTAGCCAAAGACACTTCCTACTCGTCCATCCCTGCTATTGGGTTGGCCAGCACTGTCCATGTGAGCCTGAGAAACGGTGCAGCCAACTTGGATGGCAGAAGAGAGGCCTAGGAGTTGACAGACTTGCAGCTAAATAGATGTAAAGGAGGTCACCATGTAACTGTTCAGTTAGCTCCCTAGTTAAAGTGAATTTTTTATTTTTTTCTTGACCCAGATGGCAGCTTTAACAACACAATACTTTAAAGGGGTATTCCGGTTACCATAAATACAACTTATGTTTTAGACTAATTCATCATCAATTATTACCTAATATAATGTCAATTTCACACATTTAGGCCCCATTCACACGACCGTATATAATACGGGGGGCCACCCGGCGTGTGTTCCGCACCGCTTGGAACACACGTCGGGCGGCCCCATTCAAAATACCTATACTTGTCCGTGCGTTCGGACAAGTATAGGACAAGCTTTATATTTTTTGCGGGACATCTTCAGTGATATACGGATGCAGAATGCACACGGTGTGCATTCCGAATTTTTTTTCTCCTATAGAAAAATGAATGGGTCCGTATGTTCCGCATCTTATCCGCAAAATTGTGGATAAGATGCGGAAATATAAATACGGTCATGTGAATGGGGCCTTACTGTTCAGTAGTTATAAAAGTAGTTTTCTTCCTCTGCTACCCACTGTTTCCTCATAAATTACCATGGCATCGACCTGTAGTTATGAGCTTTTGTCAGGTTGAGCATGCTCAGTGTGTTGCCATCAGTTCTCTAGCTAAATGTCAGTGTGCTGCTGATTACTGAGTAGAGGGGGCGTGTCTGCACTATAATGTCAGGCAGCCAATCAGTGATCATCAACACTCTCACAGCAGGAAAGCTAGGGATTGTGGGGATTGTAGTTTTGTGAGGGAAGATCAGGAGCCATGATACTCTGTGTGCTGCAGGCTCACACAGGAGCTAGACAAATGGATTACAAGGTAAAATGAAACTGTGGTTATATGTACAGGTATGGGTTCCAGTTGGGTCACAGCTTGCAGCCTTAAAGGGTTATTCTCATTTTAGACAATGGGGGCATATCGCTGGCTCGGCTCCTTCCGTCGGCTCCATAGAAATGAATGGGAGCGCACCACGCATGCACTGCCCGGCTCCCATTCATTTCTATGAGCGGAGCGGGGACCTGCGCCTAGTGGTGGCCGGAAACCCGGGGTCCTCCAGGCGCAGCGCTCCCCGCTCCGTTCTGGATATAGGTGCGGGTCCTAGCAGTGGGACCCGCACCTATAAGACAATGGGGGCATATCCTAGCGATATGCCCCCATTGTCTAAGATGAGAATACCCATTTAATGCAGTTTTTCAAAAATGAATAATATTATCCAATAACAGCTAAGCCCATCAACGGGCAAAACCACAAAAGTTATACAAAGTAACCTTCAAAAGAACCATGTGATGATAAATGTACAACCAAAGTATAGCACAAAAATACAAATCTTTATTATTTCATTAAAAATACATAAAAAATGGAGGAATCCACATGTTGGGGACTAATGGAATAAAAAACATACAATAGCCCCACTAGTGGGGGACATGCAAACATGCATACCAACAATAAGTATCAGGGTGTACTAAAGGCTATGGAAGCAATACATAAAAAGCAAACTAGCCCGGTACAATGTAAACTGCAATCAATTTTCAATCAAGCTTCCCAGAAATCAAGTGAGCTATGCTGACTAAAGGTCTACAACTCTATAGTAATAGCACAAAACTCACTTGAGACCATAGTGGGCCAAATAGTACACATACCATGGAGATAATAGTGCAAATCGCCAACAAGTAGTCAGCATGGTGGTCCCCCACTCTCCCAACGCGTTTTGCAGTTATGGCTTCATCAGGGGTGAAAAAAAGTCAAGAAGTCAAAAAAGAATTTCAAAAATTAAGTTACTTTACCGAAATACCCCTTTAATTCTGTGTTGAATCTGCAGTGTGCAATATTTTATCAGAAATTTGACAAGTGGCCTGAGCTGGCTTTTCATATATGTTTGACATTAAATCAAGTATGGCTTTGTGTTCCAATTCTTTTTTTTATTTTTTTTATTTAAAGCACCTGAAGAAGGGGAGGGAGATGCTGGGCATGGAAGTAACGAAGAAGAGGAAGAAGAAGAGAAAGAAAGCAAACCTCAGGTAACCCATCGCAATCCACACTGCTAACTTTATATTTATTTTTTTTGAAGGGGGGGGCCTTGGGTGTGCGTTTATTTAAGTTACAGAGATGACTCAATGTGGTAACATGTTTACAAACAGTGGTTGAAGCCAACCGTATACCCAATAGTGACTAGAGGTTATGCTAGGCTAGGCTAGATCCCTCGTTCCTCATTACCATTGCTTCATCCAGCTAAATATTCTCGCCTTCAACAGAAAGATGTCCAAGTTTTTCATTGATAGTTGTTAAAATATGCTTACCAGGCCAGTGCTGCGCTCCCTGATCAAATTATGGCATTTCCTGGATCACATGTCGTACAATCCACATTGGATGTCTGGCTGAGGTCGGACAGGTGCAGCTGGCCTGGTTAGCCATGGGATACTATTCTTTGTTCTCACAACGCTAGCAAGAGATTCATTCTCAAGCATGTACTGTGGTGATTTGGGGGGGGGGGGTCATGATGGAGCATGGGGCACAATTTTTTAATTCAGTGTGCACATTATGAGCTAAAAATCATTTTTTCAATTGGTCTTTATTAAAAATATGTAATCTTTCTCTGTAGTGAGCTGAGATGCTCTACTAGCAGGATCTAAATTTTCTCTCTTCCGTCACACTGGGAGCTGATGGGTTCTTTATCTCTGACCTTAAAAACACTGATTGGCTTAAACAAGTGTTTATGACCTTTTAATAAATTAGAGATGAGTGTTATTAGAAGACCTGCAAAAAGTGAAAGTACCATTCCCACAGCTAGAACCATTCCCAGTTAAACCTTTGTGACAGAAGGGCTCAATATTTTTAATAAAGACCAATTGAAAAATTATTTTTAGCCCCGAATTAGTAAAATGAAATCGTAAAAAAAAACAAAATGTCCTCAAATGTCTAAATAGCCTTTTAAGCTTCATATTAAAAGGGTGTGTGTTGGTGACAGACCCTTAAATTGTTCATTCTAAACAGACACTATACAGTGTGAAACTCTGTTTCATAATTGGCTGCAGTGGTCACAAATGACACCAGTCCTGCACCATGGTAAGCACCCATGGGAAATACCGGAGCAGCAGTGCTGATACTCCCAACATCCATTAGGCACATGGCAGATATGCTGCAGTTTTCTGCTTTATCATGCTGGGGAGAAATCTGCAGCACCATTACAGTACCATCAATGTGGACTTTAAAGAATCTCATCCACACGCTACAGGAAATATCTGCCCTGTGTGATCATACCCTAACAGTTCATAGGCTTAAGAACTGTAGTCAGGAGGGCATTAGTTGGTATTAGATGGGTTTTCATTTTTCATCCCGTGGGCGGCAGGGGTTTAGGCTACTTTCACACTTGCGTTGTTGTTTTCCGATATTGAGAGAGCGTTTCCGTTGGAAAACGTTTCAATGGAAAGATATCCGTTCAGGATGCATCAGGATGTCTTCCATTGTGACCGGATAGATAACCGCTGCGGTTGTGTCCGGTCATAAAAACGGATCCAGCACTGAAAACAATGTAAGTCAATGGTGACAGAGCCGTTTTTTAAGAGCCTAAAGAACCGGATCCATCACCCGTTGACTGTCAATGTAATTAGTGACGGATCAGTTTAATTCCAGTATTGATATCCTCTGCCGGATCTTAGTACCAAAATTAGCAACGCAGATGTTAAGTAGCCTTAGTTGGTACTGGATTTGTTTGGTTTTTCTTCCCATTGGTCTTAAAGAAATCTTTTTTTTTTTTTTTCTCTCTCCAGGAGGATGATATAATGCGACGATCCCCAAGAAATCGAAAATCTAGAAGAGATTAAAAGATGTGGGGGGAAAAAAATCAACCAACGAACTTGAATTATTTGGCAAATTTAATATAAAAAGCTTGCAATTTATGCAGAGTTGCAACAAAATATGACCACCCTGGTTTTCTGTATGCTAAAGCCACAAGATGTGTCACCAGCACATCACAGCCGAAAACTCAGCGTGTCTACAATTGTGGCAAAGCAAATCCATGATTTTTGTGTTTAACCTTAGTTGACCTCTCTGTGGGGATATGCAGTGTATGATAAACTAACTGTACTGTTTCTTTGGGTTTAAAGATCTCTTAAAGAACAATATAGTATTGCCAAACTCTTCCAAATGTCAATGTATAAAATGTATTAATCCTAGAAAAGAAAAATCATGAAAAACTTTAGGAAATACTGATAGCCATTAAAAGCAGAGGTTCTCTACTTTTTAAGAGCTTGTTTGGTGCTCTGTCCACTAATGTTAGAACTCACCTCCCTTCAGTTGTCCCTTTTTTATCTGCTCCTCTTATCCTTATTAAGGGTACTCCCTAAATGTGCAGTACATGCTGATTGGGTTCTAGAAGGCATGTTTCTACCCTGATTTCATGCATGCTACCTTTGGGTTCTGTTAAGCCGCTTGCACTGTCTCATAAAAGTTAGCCTTATGGACCAAAACATAAAAACCCAGAAACCCATAAAGTTGTCCATAAGCCGGTTCAAGATCTCGTCCCTCCACTGTGTGTGTGCGCGCGCATATGTAAATATAAATATATACATACAGTATATTATTTGCTTTGTGTGCTTTCTTAGCTCAACTCCAGTTGTCCAGTGTTTAGTACCTTCATTGTCACTTTCTTTTTTTATAGTGGCTTTACACTGTTCCTTTAAAGTATAGGTTAACTTAAAAAAAAGACTTTTCATTAGGTCTTGAACTGTTTTCTGCAGTAAAAAAAAATCTGACTGCTGCACAGCATTTGTGTAGTCTGGACTGCCCCTCACTGCCAAAAGCAGATTACTGTGGAGCAACTGACTTCACTTTCCTTTCTCTCCAAACTGCTTTAACAAAAACAAATGTTGGTAAATTACGATTTCTGTATTTTTAGGCTTATCAGTTACGGTAGTTTTAAGTGAACCTGTACTTTTATCATTATTTTACTTGTTACTTGACTTTATTTAAAGAGAAATGAGCCCAGACTTAGTTAAAGCAACATAAACTTGCTTCCAGTGTTAGACTGTTGGTCTGTTACCTGCCCCTGACCTACCCATAGTAGAGGTGGCCATCATTTGGGATGAACCATTATTCAGCCAACTAGTAATTAACTTAAATAGTCTGCAATTTTATGAATGTTGGTTCAGCCCACAGTCTACTTCTCTTGACACTGTAATGCTTCAGTTTTGGGGTTCTAGCCTAAATATCTGCATACAAGCTTTCAAGGAAACACTGGGGGAGATTTATCAAACTGGTGTAAAGAAGAACTGGCTTAGTTGGCCATAGAAAGATTCCATCTTTCATTTTTCACAACTCCTTTGAAAAATGAAAGGTGGAATCTGATTGGTTGCAATGGGCAACTAAGCCAGTTGTACTTCACACCAGTTTGATAAATCTCCTGCACTGTTTCTGCCACTTTCTCTTGTAAAGATTGCAGTGACATCGACACTTGGTACTGTATAAGTAACCTGACATTGTTAGCATCTCAGCTGCACAATGGTTTCACTGTAAAAAAATAAAATAAAAGCTGATAGTTGGTTTTGCGAAGACATCTTGTGATCTAAATACCTTGAGACTGATATTGCCTACACCTTTGTCATCACCATCTGCAGTGTTGGCAAATAGTGGAAAAGTGCATAACCTTGCTGTAATATAGCAGATATTTAGGATAGACCTTTATTGCAGTCAAACTTGCTGTAACCCTGTGAAGTTTTGTGTTTGGTTATGTTTTGTTTTTCCTCATTTGCTCTTGTTGCAGTTGCATCATAAATTATATTGTTGATGTAGGGATTCAGAGTCTGAACACAAAATAAAGCTTTTATAAAAAAAAATATATATATATAAATATATATGTATATATACATAAAATACCTGATTTCGCCCCCTCTTTTTGTCCTCCATAATGGCACTACCATGAGAGAGACCTTCCTCCAACCAGGTGGGATCGAGAAGAATAAATTTGATCCTCCTCATTGTCTTCCTGTCCCTCCTGGAAGGTAGAAGTCTCTCGCAGCAGTGATGTGAGGACATTCCTGTTAAAGGAGACGGGTGTTTTTCTTTCTAGATTATGTTTTACATGTGGTGAGGTTAGCAGTTACTTTGTAATTGTGCAGCAGGTCATACGCTTGGCTTCAGAAATTAACATTTTGTTTGTTGAGCCGGACCGAAATGCCACATGATATCAGACACTCATGAAGTTAATCCAGTTTTTGAAGCCTCCGGTATCTGCTACTTTCAGCATGAGTGGATTATGTCGGGGAGGGGCCTTGGAGAAGTGGTTGTGATTTCCAGTGGGCCTCTTCTGGCCTAGGTGGGCACTCGGGTGAGGCGTGGTTAATAGAGATGAGCGAGCATGCTCGGCCGAGCATGCTCCAGTGCCATTTTTGCGTATTTGCGTACGCATTTTAAAATTCGTACGCTAATCATACGCATATTTTAATCTATACGCAAATGCGTACGAATAGCGTACAAATTGAATTTGTACGCATTTGCGTATAGATTAAAATATGCGTATGAATAGCGTACGAATTTTAAAATGCATACGCAAAAATGGCACTCGAGCATGCTCGCTCATCTCTAGTGGTTAAGCATTTGCAGACGCGCAGCTCAAGGCGGATCTCACCCCCTCTGGTCTGAAGGTGAGAAACTATATATTAAGCACATTTGCTTTGAAAACGGCCTCCAGTAAATACGGCTGAATTGGGTGAGGCCTTTTAGTGATCTACAGTTGTAAGTATATATACACAGTCAGGGACCTAATCTTTTTCTCTTGTTGAATGGTTGAGAATGGCAGCTCACATAAAGTAAAATTGGCCCATAAGACTAGTAAGTATGCACTTGTCATGAGTTGTCAGATTCTGACTTTGAATTCAAAAATATTTATTTTCATCTGATGAATAGACTAAAGAATTGGTTGAGGCAGTGAGGGCTACCATGAATATAACTGATGAGAAGATTCAAAGAATCTTTGGTGATCTAGAACAAAAAAGGGTTTTCTGGTTCATAAAAACCTTCATTCTTTAGTAAAAAGGGAATTAAAGGTTCCTGATGACAAACATTTAATTCCTAGAACCATTAAATGCAGACTCCCCTTTAATGAAGAGGATGAAAAGTTATTCCTAGATTGCCCAAAAATAGATGTAAAACACACTAATTCTCTGCCCTTGGATCATTGCAGCGTTATTCAAACCTAATTTGGCTTCCACCTAGGTTTCTAGGTCTCCAAAAAGGTGCTTATTCCAGCTGCAGTGTTTATTGAAGGAGAATACCCCTTGTGATTTTCTATCAGACGCAATGGCAAAATCTGTTAGAAGAGCAGCTATGACTTCTGCCCTTTCTATAGCAGCTAGAAGTGCATTATGGCTAAAGTCTTGGACAGGGAAGACTAGCGCAAACCATTTATTGAAGTTTATTATTTGGCTATGATCTGGAGAAAATTTTAGACAAAACTGTTGACTGTAAGAAAAAACCTTTTCTGGTACATTCCAGAAAAGAAAGTGTCCCTTTCGTGGATTCAGGAAAGGGGGATCCTTTCAGGGAAGGAGGAAAGGGCCCTAAATCGGGAAAGACTAAGGGATTCTTGTTTAATCCTAAAATTTTTAAAACCTCAAAACATTAATGTCAGGGTTCAGTTTTGTGGGGAAGCATAACATTTTTTGTTCAGCAATGGGAGAAGATTATGGTGAATCCATGGGCTCTAAACATAATGAAAGAGGGTTACAGTATCTCTTTTCGTCTTCCTCCCCCTGTTCTTGTCTTTAAGGTCACTCCCAGTTCAGAAGTCTCTATTACTGCAACAAGCAACATCTTGAAATTACCATCTCAGTTGTAAACATGTTCTTAGTCAACTTTATTGCTGGTAAAAACTGATCACATCACTTAATAAATCTGAAATCATTAAACAAGTACATAAAGCACAAAACATTCAGAATGGAATCAGTCTCCTGAAGAAAGGGGACTTCATAGTACATCCTGAAGATTCAGGGATGCTATGTCATAATTTGCCAAGAAGACCAAATATTCTCAAAGTGTTAATTTCCAGATGTGTCAGATCCTTTACAATTTGGTTGGATCATAAATTGGAAAAAAATCCAGTTCAGTTCCTGCTCAAAAAACTGTTCCTAGTTTTCTCCCTCATCTAAAAAATAAAGTAAGGGGTTAGGTAGATGCTTTCAAGTCCCATTCCTTTTTTTGATCAGAAAGGCCATGTCTCTTCTGGGTACTCTAGTGTATTCTGGCGGTCAGATGGGTGCAGTTCTATTCTCAAGTTCTGCGTCATGCTGTCCTGACAAACTGGGACGAAAAACTGTAGTCTCTGGAAGATAGGATGTCTTTCTCCAGTAGTAATCTCTAATTTGGTGGAAGTCCATGGAACATCTAGAGAGGTGTATTTAGGATAGTATAAGATCTAAAGCTGATGACTACAGTCTCAAATCAATGGGGTTGGGGTGCTCATTGGTCTCAACACCCAAGGGGTGTAGTAAGAACCACAAACAAAGGTTGTCAAATCTGAGAGCTCTCCACAATCTGGGAGACTTTAAAGGTACTAGCCTTAGACCTAAAAGGGAAAGACGTACAAAAAAGATCTGTAGTAGCCTAAATCATCAATGAGATACCTGAAGTTTCTTTGCGCAAAGTTTCAGAATTTTTTTTTTTAATTTGGGTGGAGATTCATCTAAGGTCCCTTTCTACAGTTCATTTGAAAGTGGTGTTAAATGTGAAGTTGGATTTCTTTAAGTAGAGTCTGTTTACATTCAGGGGAATGGACTCAACAGTTAACAGAGGAATGGTTGGTTCCTCAGACCTCTTTGCCTCTGTCAAGAACACACAGCTTCTGAAGGATTTTTTTTTTTCTCTCAGCTCCAACAGCAGCAAAGTGTAGAGACCTGCCTTGGGTCTGTAATTTTCATGTATTTCCTCCGTTACCTTCCTGCCCAGAGTGTTTGAGAGGAAAGGGCCTCGATCATCCAAGTTGCTTATATGAAGCCCAAAAAGTTGTGGTTTCCACTTCTGAAGTTGTCAACACAAACACTTCTTCCATAGGTACTCTCTATTCTCTCAGGTACCAATCCTGCATACTCAGGTGGAGGCTCTTCATTTCACAGCCTGATTTCTGAAAGGCTAACTCTTAGGACCTAGGGACTTTGATGATAAGTCATTTCTACTATGTCTGCTAGTAGGAAATCAGTTACCTCCAAAATCTATTACAAAATTTGGAATAAATTTTGTTCATAATCCATACAATCTCAACTATCTCTAAAAAAAAAAATTCTATTCAGTATGTTTTATAATTCCATCAAGCAGGATTACAGCCTAGCACTTTAAAAAAGTACACATCTTGTGTGGCAATTGATGGAAAGATTGATGAACATCCCAGGTAGTCAGGTTTCTAAAAAGGGTTACTGGTCGGGTGAGGCGTGGTTAAGCATTTGCAGACGCGCAGCTCAAGGCGGATCTCACCCCCTCTGGTCTGAAGGTGAGAAACTATATATTAAGCACATTTGCTTTGAAAACGGCCTCCAGTAAATACGGCTGAATTGGGTGAGGCCTCTTAGAGGCGGTTTTCTGTTGAAGTATCTTGAAGCAACTAGAAATTGGAGGAAATCTGTTTTGCCGGTTTCACGGAGCAAATAAGGGTCTCGGGGCCTCTTAAGAGTTCTTTGGCTCATTGTATGAAGATCTGTGATTCTTACAAAACTATGAATAATGATCCCCAGAGAAGTTGAAGGCTCTCTTGAGTAAGGCTGTTTCTGCTTCTTGGATGGAAAAACCAAAGTCCTCAATGGATCAAATTTGTAAGGCTACTATGTGGTCAAATCCACGTACCTTTCTGAAGTACTATAGGGTTAACGTTTGTATCAAACGTCAGCTTTTGGCATAAAAGTTAGGCAGCCGATTGTCCCATCCTAGTTGTTGTCTGTTATGTCTCATGGTAGTGCCTTCATGAAAGACAAAAATTAAAAACAGAATTGCTGTTGCCAGTAATTTCCTTTTCTTGGGTCCTCCATGACTGCATGCTAAACATAATCATTTATAAAAATATAGTTGTGTATGTGTGTGTGTATATGTATGTATGTGTATATATATATATATATATATATATATATATACACACACAGTACAGACCAAAAGTTTGGACACACCTTATCATTCAAAGAGTTTTCTGTATTTTCATGACTATGAAAATTGTAGATTCACACTGAAGGCATCAAAACTATGAATTAACACATGTGGAATTATATGCTTAAAAAAAAGTGTGAAACAACTGAAAATATGTCTTATATTCTAGGTTCTTCAAAGTAGCCACCTTTTGCTTTGATTTCTGCTTTGCACACTCTTGGCATTCTCTTGATGAGCTTCAAGAGGTAGTCACCTGAAATGGTATTCCAACAGTCTTGAAGGAGTTCCCAGTGATGCTTAGCACTTGTTGGCCCTTTTGCCTTCACTCTGCGGTCCAGCTCACCCCAAACCATCTCGATTGGGTTCAGGTCTGGTGACTGTGGAGGCCAGGTCATTTGGTGTAGCACCCCATCACTCTCCTTCTTGGTCAAATGGCCCTTACACAGCCTGGAGGTGTGTTTGGGGTCATTGTCCTGTTGATAAATAAATGATGGTCCAACTAAACGCAAACCGGATGGAATAGCATGCCGCTGCAAGATGCTTTGGTAGCCATGCTGGTTCAGTATGTCTTCAATTTTTAATAAATCCCTAACAGTGTCACCAGCAAAGCACCCCCACACCATCACACCTCTTCCTCCATGCTTCACTGTGGGAACCAGGCATGTAGAGTCCATCCGTTCACCTTTTTTGCGTCGCACAAAGACACAGTGGTTGAAACCAAAGATCTTAAATTTGGACTTATCAGACCAAAGCACAGATTTCCACTGGGCTAATGTCCATTCCTTGTGTTCTTTAGCCCAAACAAGTCTTCTGCTTGTTGCCTGTCTTTAGCAGTGGTTTCCTAGCAGCTATTTTACCATGAAGGCCTGCTGCACACAGTCTCCTCTTAACAGTTGTTGTAGAGATGTGTCTGCTGCTAGAACTCTGTGTGGCATTGACCTGGTCTCTAATCTGAGCTGCTGTTAACCTGCGATTTCTGAGGCTGGTGACTCGGATGAACTTATCCTCCGCAGCAGAGGTGACTCTTGGTCTTCCTTTCCTGGGGCGGTCCTCATGTGAGCCAGTTTCTTTGTAGCGCTTGATGGTTTTTGCGACTGCACTTGGGGACACTTTCAAAGTTTTCCCAATTTTTCGGACTGACTGACCATCATTTCTTAAAGTAATGATGGCCACTCGTTTTTCCTTTACTTAGCTGCTTTTTTCTTGCCATAATACAAATTTTAACAGTCTATTCAGTAGGACTATCAGCTGTGTATCCACCTGACTTCTGCCCAACACAACTCATGGTCCCAACCCCATTTATAAGGCAAGAAATCCCACTTATTAAACCTGACAGGGCACACCTGTGAAGTGAAAACCATTTCAGGTGACTACCTCTTGAAGCTCATCAAGAGTGTGCAAAGCAGTAATCAAAGCAAAAGGTGGCTACTTTGAAGAACCTAGAATATAAGACATATTTTCAGTTGTTTCACACTTTTTTGTTAAGTATATAATTCCACATGTGTTAATTCATAGTTTTGATGCCTTCAGTGTGAATCTACAATTTTCATAGTCATGAAAATACAGAAAACTCTTTGAATGAGAAGGTGTGTCCAAACTTTTGGTCTGTAATATATATATATATATATATATATATATATATATATATACACACACACACACACACACGTAGTGTGTAATTACAATTCGATTACTCAATACAGTAAGACACTGTAGACAGAATTATTCTTCCTGTCCCTGCCTAGTTGGAGGAAGGTCATTCTCATGTTAATGACATTGTGGAGGACTCAAGAAAAAGAAATTAGCAGTAAAAATAATTCTGTTTTACGGCTTTCCTCATGTCAACTGAAGTGTAAAATAGTTTGGGCTCTAAATTTTTATCAGCTTTCTTCTATACAAAATAGCTGCAGCACCTAGGTAAATGGGTCTGAGCTGTAAAAGACACTGCCACAAAAGGGATGTGCAAACAACCTACCTGTGAATGCAATGATTCAACCAGAGCAGGAGCCATTCAGCAGCTGGACATAATAGACAGAGGTTGAAGTCCTAATCTGGTCTAATTCTTTTTAGCTATTCAATGCAAAATGACAGGATTATTTTTTTTCCCTAATGGGTTGTCTAGCGGGCTCAAGTTGTGCCACTCTGATAAATTTTTCAAATCTTGTGACTGCGTGGACTACTTTTAGTCTGTCCACTAGTAAATTTGGGCTAATGGGATTCCCAGCTTGACATGATGTGTGATCCGATCTCGTTATTGACAACGAATTGATACGTTCTCCTCCGTTCACATTTTTCAGGAGTATCCATCACAAATTGTGTGACAGACAAATCTGACAGACCCCATTATAGTCAGTGGGGTCCATCTGGCACTATTTGTTTCACTTATGTGGCAGCCTGTTTGTAATTTCATTTTTTTTTTCCTATAATGGAGCAGACAACAGAAATGACCATGTTGCTGTGAGCCCAACCTTATCTGTGTCATGGCCATCTGAATGAAACCTACCGAAAGGTTTCATAGCAATGGCAGATTGTGTGTTATTAGGCCTGTTTCACAGTGCCATTGGTATTTCCAGCAGAGAACAGCTTGCCAAAGCTCTCTGGATCTGGCGCTGCCAGATTTTATTGGAATGCCCGCAGGCCCCACTTACTGTAATGGGTCAGACAGAGATCCAGCATCTGCTCGGCAAAATAAACCGGGATTTGACCGACCAAAAACAGCTGTCGAAAAAGGCTAAAAAAATAGTTCACGTGAAGTGATTTTTACAGCCTTTGAAATTGCTAGATTGATAGCTGAGTAGCCAAGAAGTGATTTCAGGAATTGAAAGCCACTGTATGTTGCATGTGCTGTAAAAATACACAAATCTTGAAGACCCTTCTCTGTTTCTGTCAAATGGAACTGGCCTCAAAACATCCAAACCTTCAGACTGTAAATTACTTCTGATAGCCAGCTAGCCTGGTGCTAAGGTGCCATGAATCAGACACCTCTTGCTCGGACAGATCCAAGAAAAATGACAACCAGCTCCCAAAATTCCCTGTAGTCATCCCTTGACTGATGCTCTGCCAGATTTCTCCTTGCAAAGTCAACGGTGCTATCCCTGATATCTTGCACTGACCTGGATACAGTATCATCTGACATCCCTTTTTTATGTTTATCCTCATCAAAATCCTAGTATTGCCAAAACCACTTGAAGAGAGGAACCTTAGAGATAATATGGCTTGAAGACAGACCTCAAAAATGGCACCAATGATCAGTTCCATTATATAATGTCTGCATGCTAGTGATAGTAGGTCCTTACAGAGCATTTGTTCCAAGAGAACACAAGCACCAGCAAGATGCCCAGTGTTTGAGCTGGTTGTGTCAAAGCACATTGTTCAAACACTGCTAGTTATGCCCCAGTCCTCCAGTGCTGTGTGGACAGCTGCTGCTTGAGTATTAGCACTTCCACTTGCTAGCTTTGCAACTGGCAGCAGCTGGGATACTCCTTTCCTATAAACAATCACTGGGAGTCGTTTATCTTGTTATATGGCTGTTAGATCAGCAATGAATTTGCTATACCAGTGAACCACCAGTGGCGCATTTCCTTGAAACCCAGCTTTTAGCACTGCTGATAACTGAAACCTGTGTTTCCTTCTCTGTCGGCAGATCGTCATGATTGAGGGCAAGGTCTTCAATGTGGTGACCAAAGTTCTTTGCACTTTCAGCCATAATAAACATTGCCTTATGATCTGAAATCTCTTCTCTGTCTAGTAGCTGCAAGCTGTGGTGATACAACTTTCTTCCTACCTCTCTCTTTGCTGAAGTCTGATAACTGCAACCTCCAACAGTTTACTCTTCCCTGATCCTTAGCGTCTTTGTCCTGACTACTACCTGCTTCTTCAGTCTCCATCAGTGCTGCTGGTACTGTTCTTCCAGTTGCTATTGTCTAACAAGTATTTGTTTCTGTCTAGCTGCTTTCCACTTCTCCTTTACAGCTAATTTTACATCTATATTGATTCTTTATTTCTTGTTGAGCCAGCAGGAACTCCCTATCTTTAGTAATTGGTATCATGCAAAGTGTGTTGGCATGAGCTATGTCGAAAAGATCATCTAGTCTGGAAATAAACTTGCTCTTTCTTGATGGTTGTTTCACGGGCTACTAAGCTTTAATTAACTTTTTGGAAAAATGTCAATGCCCTAATAATACTTTTTGTAATGTATTTTATTAATGCATTTTGAATTTTTAATAAAGATATCCCCCTAAAGCACCCCTTTCCTGTACGCCTAAAATCCACTCTTATGTACACCGCTAGCGTCTCAGCGGTGTACGAGTACGGGCTGTACAGTTTATGAATGGGGCCACAGTGCACGGAGTACGAGCAGGAGTGCATGAGTACCCATGTACCCACATCGGGGGGAGGGGCTTATGGCAGGAGCAGCAATGTGCACTACTGCCTGTACACCGCTAAGAAGGCAGCAGTGTACAGAAAAGTGGATTTTAAGCGCACAGGTAACAGATGTCAGTTCTGTATGTCTCTTATTAGTATTCCTGCTTTGTCTTAACATTTTTCAATATCTTCTATTGAAGACTGTCTGATAGTTTTCTGAATTTCCAGGTGGGGATGTAGAGAGAAACCAAGAGCCAGGCGCAGAGATGGCAGCTTACAACCAGTGAATTCAGTCATGGTACAGCCAAGGAGAGAGACTTCTGTTTTTCTGTTTGAGATCTAGTTGCTGCTGCCATTTCTCCCTAACACTTTAAAGGGGTTTTCCAAGACTTTAGAACTGATGACCTGTCATCAGTATCTGATCGGTTGGGGTCTGACACCCGGGGTAGGTTATCAGTTTTAAAGTCTTGGAAAACCCTCTTAACATTAAAGGGGTTCTCCAGGAATTAAGAAAATAAAATTACTAAAAATACTTAAATATTAATATATTCCCAAATACCTTTCATTCGTTATAATGGCTTGTTTTGTCTGGGGAGCAATCATTAGGAGAAATAAAATGGCCACCCTCCTATTAGTACTCACAAAACCTGTCCTAATCACACAGGAGGACAAGTTGCTTCACAACACTGAGGTAAAGATCTGCCTCATCCTCCTTTCTGCTCTGCTTGTCAGGGATTATGATCCTGAATACAGATGATAAGATCTTCAGCTGAATCTGTAGGAATGGAGTTCATGAGGAGACATGAAGTACAGTGAGGATGAACAGGACAGACTGTGGTCATGGAGTCTGCATGCTCATTATCCACATCCCCCACCTCCTCTCTGCACTTCGTCTCCTCATGAGCTCCATTCCTAGAGAGATTCAGCTGAAGATCTTATCATCTGTATTCAGGATCATAATCATTGACCAGCAGAGCAGAGAGGAGGATGAGGCAGCTCTTTAGCTCAGTGTTGTGAAGTAACTTGTCCTCCTGTGTGATTTATACAGCTTTTGTTTAGACTAATAGGATGGCGAACATTTAATTTCTCCTAATGATTGCTTCCTAGATAAAATGAATCATTATAACTAATTAAAGGCATTTGGGAATATATTTATAATAAAGTGATCTTTAAATATTTTCATTTTCTTAATTCCTGGAGAACCCCTTTAACAACCTCAACAAAACCATAATGCTGTGAGCAGATTTATGAAGGGTCAACAGATAACAGTGGTGGTCACATTTTAAAGAGGACCTTTCACCACTTTCAAAAAATCAAACTACACTTTGTACCTCATAGTGTATCCCCCTCTGATGGCAGCAGCGCTTTTTTTTTTTTCAAAAGGTCCCCCGGTGGCTTCACACGGCCCCCCCATTCTTCTGTGGGGCTTTATGTAAATTAAGAAGCATCGGAACAGGGAGGAGGAGATTCCCTGTTCCTCAATGGGCGTTGCTTCTGCCCTGCTGTGAGCGCTGTCCAATCAGAGCGGACCGCTCACAGCAGGGCCGAAGGAGTTCAAACAGTTTTTGTTTGACACTTTTCACAAATCTGCCCCAGCATGTTTTCTTACTGCAGTCGATCAACTGTATTCACTGTCCATTCAAAACAGCAATATATACCAGGCTTCAGGTGATACCACGAAAGCAATAAACATTCGAATCCAGAAACATGTCTCATTGTGACATCATTTCTGATGCCAGCAAAATTTTGTCTAAGGCAGGTGACTATGTGATGAAGTTTCATGGTCACTTGTTAGTGTACGTTAGGATACGCGTGCTATCCACATCTTTTACAGCCCCAAAGAAATGAATGTGTCCTCATCTAATTGACAAAAATATGTGGATCAGATGCAGACTTAAAATAGGGTTGTGTGCGTGAGGCCTTAGTGCAGTGTTTAATATAGGCAGAGGGGCTTTTTTCTTTTACAAATCTGTCTAAATCTAAAAGACTAATGCCCCTTTCACACGAGCGGGAGACTCGCATGTCTCCCGCAACGCATATACAGGGCTGGACTCGGCACTGACAGGGATCGCATATAATGCTCTGCGATCCCTGTCCGTGCAGAGTCCAGCCCTGTAGATGCGTTGCGGGAGACATGCGAGTCTCCCGCTCGTGTGAAAGGGGCATAAGGGCGTTGGATGTTTTGCATTCACAAATTGCGGATCTGAAAAACATGGATCCTGGCCGTGTGCATTTTACATAACGGAACGTCAGGCCCCTAATAGAACAGTCCTATCCTTGACCATAATACATTGACCACTTGACCTTTTTTTTTTTTTTTTTTTGGGGGGGGGGGGGGGGGGGGCAGCCATGCATTTTTTTTTTAGCAGCTGCATTGAAGTGAGAATGAGAGGACAGAGGCTGGCTGCACTGGGGGATAGAGCTGCTGGGTCCCTCTTAGGCCTCTTTCACACGAGCGTGACTGATTAGGTCCGGATGCGTTCAGGGTGCCTTCAGGGTAACTCGCACCATTTTGCCAGCAAGTTCAGTCCGTTTTGTCTGCGATTGCGTTCAGTTATTTATTTTTTCTGCGCGGGTACAATGTGTTTTGATGCGTTTTTCACGAGCGTGATAAAAAACTAAAGGTTTACAAACAACATCTCTTAGCAACCATCAGTGAAAAACACATTGCATCCGCACTTGCTTGTGGATGCAATGCGTTTTTCACTGAAGCCCCATTCACTTCTATGAGGCCAGGGCTGTGTGAAAAGCAGAATATAGAACATGCTGTGTTTTTCACACAACGCAGAACTAATGCGTAAAAAAACGCTTGTGTACACAGACCTATTGAAATGAATGAGTCAGGATTCAGTGCGGGTGCTGTGCATTCACGTCATGCATTGCACCCTTGTGGAAAACTCGTTTGTGTGAAAGGGGCCTTACAGGTCGGGGGGGGGGGCTTTTGTATTTGCAGCAGATAAGGAAGAGGTACTGCTGGCCACAGAGCAGTGTGCATTATGACTTATACCTGATGCACACACGTTTCCTAAGAGAGATCAGTGAGCGGCTCATTAATAGATATATAGTTCAGGCTCACTGACCCCCTATGGATAACAAACTGAGGACCCTGGAGTCTGAAACTGTGGAGAGGGTATAAATCATGACACGGGAGGAATCCTGCAGCCCAGTGTGAAGATAATATATTTAAAGTAAAAAAAAAAAAAAAAACACTTTGTCAAACTGTACCTGCTTCTTAAAACTACTAGCAGCAAGCTCGTACTTGCCAACCAAAGCCTTGTACCAGCCAGATTCTGCCTGGAACAGGAGGCTCTCAGACACACCCCCAGCTCCTGATTGGTGGAGCCAGGTCCGGAGAGAGGACGAGCAGTTGGTGGGGGCCATTTACAAGAGACCCTGAGAGAAAATACTGGCAATGGGTGCCGGTACAAATAAAATACCAGCACCAGCAAGCATAGCAAAATACCGGCCAGTTGGAAACCCTAGGAGGCGGCATCCAGTGTTTAGCGGCCGCTTAGAAATACTGCAAAATGCCGCCTGAGGCGAGATTCCCATCTCGCCTCATGGCAGAAATGGCCCTTATGCAGTCTTCAGCTGCAGTAATAAAGAAATGATTGATTGCATTTGGAAAGCTGTCTGAAATTGTTTTTCTGCATCTTAGGCATTGTTCACATATCAGTTATTTGATCAGTAATTTCCATCAGTTTTTGTGAGCCAAAAACCAGGAGTGCAGGCTACACAGAGATAAGGTATAATGAAAAGATCTGCATCTGTTCTGTGTTTTTGACCCGCACCTGGTTTTGGCTCACAATAACTGATGGAAATAACTGATCAAATAACTGACGTGTGAACGAGGCCTAAGTTACAAGGACCTTAGGTGGAGTAGGACCAGAACAGGACAAGCACCGTACAAGAGCGAGTGCTGTGGCCGGTATATTTATATAAAGATCTTGGACATTCAGACCATGATTGTTTCTGATGGTGTCCAACATTTATAAGAATGTGACCGTGTTAAATATTCATCTCTCACCATGTCAGTCTTTATTACTAGCACATCATAATTCCCTTATTGGCAATGTTTAGTGATCTACTATGGACTTTCCAAAAGATAGCATCAGTGGATGTCCCTGCGCTGGAAAGAGTCCCTTTGTCAGTGTTCAGCATATGCATCACAAGATTTTTTTTTGGATGTCATTGAAATTAATGGTAGAAGTGGACTGCTGTGTGACAGTCCAAATACATGCTGTGTAATAAAAAAATGTATCTGTATAGCACCACCTGCTCTTTGTTTTCCTTATTTCTTTGTCCGGCTCACTGAGATGGCCGCACATGCTCAGTTTCATCCTTCAACTGCTGTGATAGGGAGAGAGCTCCAGCAGGAAAGACTCTCTCCTTGAGCTATCAGGCATACAAAAAAACAAAATTGGAGGAGACAGCACGTCCTTTGTGGAATTTTATTCCGGATGCTATGTTTCGGCCAGTGAGGCCTTTCTCAAGCATGTCTCCTCCAACTTTGTTTTTTGTATGCCTGATCCCTCATTTGTTCTGAGGGGATTCACCACCCCTCTTGGAGACGTGTACCCTCTACTACATACTCTTTGGAGTGCTGTCCTGCTTCTCTTTTTTTTCTTCTCTTGAGCTGTCAGCTTGATATAATCTAGCAGAGCAATAGGGAGATCTCTGGATCCTTGTAAGCTACAGGGCTGGTTCGAGCTTTTTCATTTTTTACATTAATCATGGGATAACCCCTTTAAGGTGGCATCCCTCTTGAAGAATTGCTGTTTTCCATTTGAGATACACAGGTTGTACAGGCATTCTCATTTGGTACTTTAATACAAGGTTCATTAACATATATAGATCTACAAGTCAATAGTTTGGACTTTTCTTACTGATAAACAGGAGGACATTTTGAAAAGAAAGAACCCGAGCTGTGCCAATAATATGTATGATCTCTTCCCTTATTAGGTATTCTGAATAAGTGTACCATATATTATACATTTACATAGAAATGTTTCATCTGAAAATTACAATTCTGAGTAGAGAAGGAGACGTGTTGGTCTCACGTGTTGAGGGATTTTGGTAAGACTGAGCAAAAACACTATCATTGTGGTTATCAAAAGAGGAAAATCACTGTACTTTTTGATCTGTCCTAATACAGCCAGGTTCAAAGAAACAGAAGACAACTGTGGGTGTTTTTAGTGGGCAGCTTTCCTGTACAGCCCAAAATCAAAATTCAGAAACATAAATTTTACAACCATTGATTATCATAAGGTACAATTAAAGGAGTAGAGTAAGAACTACACATACTTATTATGTGACCTATGAAGATAAGAGATTCAGTTAAACATGTCTATCATCATATTCATTCTGTATACTCTTGTAAAGAGACAAATGTGCCATAAAAATCAAATGTTCAGCCGAGTGGGTTAAAAAAGGCATTACTCACCTATCCTCCACTGCTGCTGTCGCAAAGATTGCTGGGTTCCCGCAGGTCTCCACTTCCTGGTCCTACATTGACATGTAGAAGATACCCATTTATCCAATCAAAGCCACAGCAGGGATCCACCTCCGCCAGTGATTGGCCAACAAGGCATATCCTGTGTGTCGATCTAGGACCAGGAAGTAGATGCCAGTGGAGACCCAGGAAATAATGGAACAGCAGCGGTAGATGATCAATACGGTGAGTAATGAGTTTTTTTTTTAAGCTATATTGCCCCATGTATATACATATATGAACGAGCAAAAGTGTAACAATGTTTTGAACTTTTGACTTTCAGGCTCCATATCTCATCATCCACTACAGCTTTGAACATGAGACTACCATCATTTTATAGACAATCACCTTGGCTATCTTATACATAAATTAGACTTGCAACTATTTAGCATATGATTAGTTACACAGATTCTTGTCATGTTACTGCATTGTTACTGATGACCAGTATGCTCCTGGTGGTGGAACAATCTTTTTCTTATTGTATACTACAAACTACAATCTGTTCTCACATTTCCTAATAGCTCATACATAATGTGTTATTAGGTTGATTCCCAAGTGAAAGGTCACTGGTTTGAATCAAGGAGCAGCCATGAAGAAGATTTTCCAAAAAAAAGAGAACCCGAATCATCCAGCTCATCTAGTTGTATCTTGGCCAAGAAAATTGCCAAACTGCATCATGTGGTGGGTGCTATGACAGCTGGAAGAGTACAAAATGTAGTCTGTCCATCCATTCCAAAGCCAAGAGGTGGACATCCAGGCAAAATATCAGAGTCAACAAGTCGACACATCACAAGGTCTATCAGTTCTGCCTCAACAAACATGGGAGTGGAGGTGGCTCGTATTCTTTGTGATAGTGAGATGACATCCATGCAAGCACCATGCAATGCGCATTACACAAGGCTGGAATGGTGGCCGAAAAAAAGGTGAAGAAGCCTCGACTTCGAAATCGTCATAAGAAGCGTTCGTTTAAGTTTGCAAAAAAGTATGGACAGTAGAAGATTGGAAATGGTCGATCTGGAGCGATGAGATGAAAGTCAATAGACTGGGCTCTGAAGGGTGCAAAGGGGTCTGGAAGAAATAAGTGAAAAGGGGGCTTACAGATCGAGAAATTGAATGAACTGTCAAGTTCGGTGGACAGAACCTGATGATATGGGGTTGTTTTACAGCCAAATGTATTGGATACTTCACCAGGATCGATGGTGATCTTAGTGCTGAGCTATATGTCAGAAGGATTCAGGCAGTGTTGAAAGCCAAAGGTGGATTTACACAATACTAACAAAATAATAAAAATTAAAATTAAGAATTTTAGGAGCAAAACAGTAACAATGCAGTTACACGACAGTAATCTGCATAACTAATCATATGCTACATAGTTGCAAGTCTAATTTATGTATGAGATAGCCAAGGTGATTGTCTATAAAATGATGATAGTCTCATGTTCGAAGCTGTAGTGGATGGTGAGATATGTAGCCTGAAAGTAAAAATTTCAAAACATTGTTACCCCTTTTGCTTGTCAGTATATGTGATAGTACAGTACAATATATCCACAATCACTGAGTGTATCATAAAACACTATGACAGTCAGTTCGGATCAAGGGAGCCACGGACAACACATGGACTACTTTCCTTGGCTGATCATACTTGCCTTTACTTGACGTCCGTGGATAGATTGGGAGTGTAGAAAAAAGTGAATAACCAGTAAAAATAAATTGTGTTCCTGAGGTTGCCCCTATTGTTTATACATATTTTACCATTATATTTTTAATCAGGTGAGACCTATCGGTCATCTGAGACTTTCAGTATTAAGAGATTCTACATCATCAGGAAATGAGCATCTGTATGACTGTAAACTCCTATAAAACAGATTAAATGTTTAGTTTTCTATACCGATGAAAAGTTATAATTATATTTAAGCATCTCTCTATCCAAGCACTAATCTGGCTCCATGGTAAGTGATTTTTAATGCATGCGCCAATATTCAAGTAGTGAAGAGATTAAATGCATTTAATCGTCAGACGCTCGCCACTGCAAATGTTTAATACTCCAATTCATGAGGCCTCCGTACACTCTTTTAGCTGTGCTGAGGTTAAGATCTTGTCTACTTTATAATCTGACAGTGCCTGCAGATATTATTTTTATTTTGCAAAGAGCCTGGCTCTCAGGAAACAGGGTTGACCTTAAAAGCCCCAGATGGGCCAGTGCAAACTTGTGTGAGGTGATGCAGGCCTTGTCGTGAATGAGGTAGGAGAGAGATGTTGCCCTTTATGCATGGTATATATGCACCCCTGTCCAATAAAATAGAACAGAATTTATGTACAAAATAATAGCAGTTTAAAACAACTGAGAAAAAGCTCATTCCTCATACTAGCATTTATTTCCATATGCATAAAAGCACTGCACATTCAATTCCAAATGAAAACATCAATTTTTAAACTGAAAATGAAGAAAAAGGAAAAATAGGCTGTTCAAAAAATAGCAGTATTTACATTTACAATCTCAAATATTCCCACTATAAACTGAAACGTGTGTCTAGATTTTGCTTTTCTGTTAATCACTGAACTAATATTAAGTTTATAACCTTTATTTCTGATAAATGCTTTATATCTGTGTGGCATGGAGTCAACTATCATCTGACACGTGTGAATAGGTATTCCAGCCCAAGCTGGAACTATATTCCACAGTTCTTCCGCATTATTGGGTATGGCATCAAAAACAGCATTTATGTCACTCCACAAATTCTCAATCGCATAGAAGTCTGGAGATTGGGCAGGTCACTTCATAACATCAATCTTGTTGGCCTGGAACAAGGATGTTGCCCGCTTGCTGCCATGTTTGGCATTATCCTGCTTAAACATCCATTTTAAGGGCATTTCTTCTTCAGCATATGGCAACATGACCTCTTCCAGTAATTTGATATGTTCAAACTGGTCCATAGTGCCTGGTATATGATAACTAGGCTCGATTCCAGAGTAGGAGAAACATCCCCAAACCATTATACTTGCACCTCCATGTTTTGCAGTCTTCATAGAGTACTCAAACTGCGGCTTTTAGACCCAATCAGAACATTCTTGCTCTCATCTGTCCATAGACTGTCGCGCCACTTCTCTTTAGGCCAGTCAATGTGTAACATTTTCAACACGTCTTTTTCTCAGTAATGGTACTTTACGAAGGTTTCTTACAAATGATTTGTCTTCACGTAGGCGTCTTCTGATTGTTGCAGTACTAACAGGTAACGGAAGATCTTCTTTGATTTCCCTGGAGCTGATCACTGGATGCTTGATTTCAGCTGAGCAGCCAGTTATTTTCTGCACTTCTTTATATGTTTTCCCCTCTCCAATCAATTTCTTGATCAAAGTTCTTACCTCTTTGGTACAATATCTGGAACAACCCATTTTAGTAACTGAGCAAGGGCTAAATCCAGCAGGTACTACATTTACTGCCCTCCTTTAAATAGGGGCCATAATTGACACCTGTTTCTTCACCTCACTAATTTAACTCCACACAGCTATTAATATGAATACCGCCTTTCAGTAAATTAGTCAATTATACCCAGTTAGCAGCGTGCATGTCATGACTGTTGATTCCGTTGGTTGCCCATTACTTGGCTACACCTAGTCATCTATTTTTTCCCAAGTTGTATTATCTTTTCTGCCAAAAACAGTAATTAAACACATTAGTGATGTTAGATCTCTTATATTCTGCACATAACCTGTACCTGAACTAAACCATTAAGGATGAATTTCAGACAAGTGAAATGCTGGGATAGATTGCAAGGAATGGAAATACAAGTGTGCTTGTAACTGGGTCAGACCTTACAGGCAGATTTTTTTTTAGCCTGCAAGTTGTATTCATGACGCTAGGATGGTGCAAGGAATCAGACAGACACAGCTATAACTTAAAGACCACTTAAGGTCACTTAAAGGCTCACATGGGGCAACAAGGTTTTGTGGTTAGAACAGTTTTTTTATAGTCTGTATATGAGGGCACAGGCTTAAAGATGTATTCCCATGTCAGACAGGTGAGGCATATCTCTAGGATATGCCCCCATTGTCTGATAGGTCCAGGTTCCACCCCTGGGATTTGCACCTAAGTCGTAACTGGAGCCTTGAAAGTCACTGTGCATGCGCGGCCCTGGCATGTTGTGGTGGACATGAAGTCATTGCACAGCCTACAGACCCGGAGAACGCAACCTCCTGCGGTGTTGTACTGCTTCATAGGCTTCAGGCAGGTGGGAACAGGAGCTGTTGATTCCCATGCCCCGCCCCACAACCTAAGACAAGATGTGACACTTTCTCTCTCGCCTGACAGAGGGCCCAAAGGGGGCTCCATGCAATTGAGTGGGTTGTGTGGTGGTCAAGACCACCACTGTTCACATCCATCCTAATACAGCGGCAGGTCGTGCATGTGCACTGCCACTCCATTGGTTCTATATGGGAGTGCTGGAGACAAACAAGTACAGGATAGGTGATAATTTAAAACCCCTTTAAGTTGTAGTGTGAACACATGTCTGAAATAGGACAACTAGAAGTCCAGGCACAACCACTTTAAAGACCTAAATAAATTAAGTCACATGACTAAAAGGTCCTTGTGTACCCACACATTATCCATCAGAAATAATACAATTGACCACTAGGTGGCAGCATAACCTCACTGCTGTTGCATCACATACAGAGCAATACCTTTATGTTACAGTTCAGTATATCCACAGGGTGTTTTTCACTGCTCCAACTGTAATGTCCATTGGGTCTTGCAGAAAGTATATGACTCCCCCAAGATGTGCTATCACAGACAGAAGGCAGGAACTGCCCTCAAGTACAAAAATTAATGTTATTAATGAGTGATGAGTGTTCCAAAAATTGAATTGCATAGGGGCCATAACTATCTTAAAAAAAGCACTTGCCATCTCTCCTAACGTGTCTTAAATATTTGCATTCCCCATAAAATATCAGTTCTAAGCATCATTTGTCTGCAGTGTGTCATTCATCTGTAGGGATAAATTGACAAATGGTTGTTACCATTCACCTTATTAATAGCAACACTGTCCACACTACAGAGAGAATAAGTGAAACACAGCATAGCCGCGGGTTTGGCCATCAATCTAATGTGTGTGGGGAGCTCCCAACTCACTCAACAGATGATGTTGGAGAAATAGAGAGAAGTATAGGACAAAGTGAACATTTTTGCCCACATTTTCACCCAGGCAGCCCCCCTAATATGAGCATCGGAGTATTTCATGCTCCAGTGCTCTCCTTTCCCTGTGCTGTATCGCACAGGGAAAGGGCATTTTCTGAAGATCACGTGACTTATAAAATGGCTAGGTCAGCGCTAAAGCCCGCCCATCAGAGCCGGTGACATTACTGAATACACTACTAGGCGGAAGCCTCCACCTAGTAGTTTTAAAAACATAAACAAAAAAAGCCTTTACCGTGCGTGATCCAACGCAGGGCAAGGGAAAGCATCAGAGCATGAAATGCTCCAATGCTAATATCAGGCGGCTGTCTGCGTGAAAATGGGGGTATGTCCGGGTTCAGAGCTGACTTTTGATCTCATGGGATATAAGGTGGTGTCGGGCAGCAGCTTTTTCTGCTCTCCCCATAGAATACACATACACATTCAGCTGTGTAAGTGTATGGGGGAGCTGGGAGTGAGTCACGCTGTCAGCTATTAAATGTGCATACCCAGCTTTAGACACAATAGGAGCTGATCTCAATGACTCAATGACAGAAAATCCACAGCGTATTACAGTATCAGCAATGTGCATGAGATTGCACAAATCATTTACATTTGCAGATTTTTTCAGTGCGTAAATTGACCTGCATTGCGGATTTCCAAATCCGCAGCATGTCAATTATGTTTGCGGTTTTAGCTGCGGATTTCATCCTTTTCAATGGAAGGGTGAGATCTGTGGCAAATCCGCCTCAAATCTGCCCCAAAAACCACTGTTAGAAATTGCAGATTTTGGTGCAGATATGCGGTGGAAATTCCTGAGGATCTTATATTCGTTCAACCGCACCCAAGTGCAGGTGGCCTTATGGAAGAGTTTTCTAGGAATGCTTTGTGATCTGTGTAGAGGTCAGCAGGGAGTAGATAACGTGTTATATCACCTATTGTGAGTGGTGTTATCCCGTGTTATCTATACAGAGGTGTTAGGGTACTTTCACATTTGCGGCAGGGGACTCCGGCAGGCTGTTCCGGCGGGTGAACAGCCTGCCGGATCCGTGCTGCCGCTGGTGCACGTGTGGGGCCGGAACTACGCTCCGGCCCCATTCACTATAATGGGGGCAGGCTGCGGATCCGGCCGCAGCGCAGCAAACTGGCCGAGAGGCGGCCAGAACAAAAGTACGACATGTCGTAGCCTTAATTGTCATTGTAATTCTGCCTGTGGTGATATAGATAATGGTTACTGAAAAGTTACTTCTACAGAACAAGTCTCAACATACAGTATGGCTGTATTGCAAAACCTGCAGGATTTAGGATTTTTTATTTTTTTTTAAATATAGATAGTGACATGGAAAATGAAAAAAAAAATCACCAAAGATTCTAAACAGATATGTTCTAACTTAAAAACATGATTCAAAGGGAACCTGTCACATTGAACATGGTGTCTGAGGTGCAGGCAGCATGTTCTAGAGCAGGAGGAGCTGAGCAGATTTATATATACATTTATGGGAAAAGATTCAGTAAAACTTGTAATTTAGATTCCTTCTCATTCTGGGCTATGAAATCAGGTAGGCAGTCCTATCAGTGATTGATAGTCTTCCCTCTATGACTGTGCATACACAGATATCTGTCAATCACTGATAGGACCGCCTCCTCAACGCCACACCCCAGAATCAGCAAAAATTTAAATGAAAAGCTTAAATGAAAAATTTTACTGAATTTTTTCTGGGAAAACTATATATTAATCTGCTCAGCGCCTCCTACTCTATACCATGCTGCCTGCAAATTAATTCACATTTTCATGGTGACAGGTTTTCTTTAAACAATAGATCATTTTCTGATGACACATTCCCTTAAAATGTAGACAGCATAGAAGTAGGAGTCCGGCAGCGGATATGCCAAATTTATTACAGAAGTTCACAGTGTAATCAGTTTGGTGCACGTTACGACACTCTTCACTTATTTACACCACCTCATGGTTGACTTCCTTTAGGACACAGGTCACATGTCACGGCCAGGATCGCAGGGGTAGCAGTGATCCTATAGAAATGAGATCGGGGATCGCATAGCAACTCGTATGTTTGCTGCAATGCCGACGCGCTAGTCACAAACAATCCAACAGTGCTGGAGTTTATGTTATAACTCCTATGTTAGGGTTGCGACAAAAATGTGAGTTGTGCTGCAATCCCATTCAATTCTATGGGATCACCTCTATCCCCTGCAACTTAATTTATGGCGAGGCACAAGCCTCATCATAAATTAGGCGCTTCCTTCGGAGATCTGTGTCCCTAAACTGAAATCTACAGCAGCCTCTTGCAGCTGTAGATTACTGTCTTCATTTATGCCAGAAATCTGGCACACACAATGTATGCTACTTTCTTGGTGCAATTTGCAATTTGTTTACCACAAAACATGCAATATGATCACAATGTGTGAATACGCCCATATGTGCTGACTTGAGCTAAGTATTGTGAAAATGGGGCTATGGGGTAACTAGTATTCTGGCTGTTGACAAGGTTTACTGTGCGCGGTCAATTGTCAGCCAAATGCATGTGTTGTGAATGGGAAGAAAGCCAACGCAAGACTCCCCCAGCAAAGGCTTGCCCAAGAAGAAAAGGATTAGGCAGTTGAAATCCACCACTCTGATCTTTATTTGCCCAGGCATCTGCCATCGGTGGAGACAGGGCTGGACTGGGAAATTAAAGTGGCCCTGGAAAGAATACTAAAAGTGACCCTGTTTTGTAGTCGGGTCCAAATTGATGGAAGGTAGGGCCAACAATACCATATTGTGGCACATTATACCACCCCAACAGAGACAAATACCACAGTTAATCACAAAATGCATACCTAAAAACTTCCACTGGCCGGCCATGAGGAGTGCTCAGGTGGCCCCCTGGGCATCAGCCCGCCATGAAATTTCCCTGTAAGGTCTATGGCCAATCCGCCCCTGGGTAGAGAGTCTGGAGACCCCTACACATTAGATGTTTAGCTGATCACGCCAAAAACAGCGTTTTTGGCCGACACTTATGTAATATGGCCTGCTTTTTGCTTTTCCTTTTAGTACTGGTTATGAGATCACTTCACTTGTAAAGGGGGCGATTCCAATAACAATATTATATAATGCTCCATTCACTATCATCAGAGAAAACGCAAGACCTTTTGGAATGGAGTTATAGTAGAGGCCTATAGCAGGTTATGTGCACCATATTACAGATCCAAAAAAACACAAGTCCATTATACAGCCAAGCCCTCCACTGCACGTTTTTCATATCTCCTAAAAGCTGGACCTGTGGCTGATCCCCGGGGTGGCTGTTTTCACAGAATTGGACTTTTATTGGCTGCCACAATTACCAATTAATATGTAAGATTAGGTAACTCCAGTAGTCTGCTCGGGCACAAAACAGACTAATGAAGTTATTGTATCCGGTACAGCCTGAGACCACTGCACACTGCTAGATACCCATTCACTGAATGGGGAGCTGATTGTGCCTGGTGGTGATCAGCTATGCTAGATATGGTAACTCCGGTAGTGTGTTCACTGCCAGTGTTATCTGCCACAGATGTGACCTTACCTTAAAGAAGAACTCCCGCAAAAATTTTTTATTCTCTGACCTGTAAGAAAGGTGCATGATATAATCTATAGTGAATGTCATCTTCTTATCAGAGAATGTAATTGTGAGTAATAACCTCTCTTCTTGTAGCTGGATTGTAGCTGGATCATGTGACCAACTCCCTAACCTCCAACTGACCCAGGACAGCAAGCCAGTCACTCCTCTATTGATCCCTAGGAGACTGAAAGTGAGGCTCCCATAGGAATGCATAGAAAATTAGACTTCCTGTCCACACATAAGGTGCTGTGTGAGTTGGTGGGTCTAATTCCTAGTCACATGACACAGATAAGAAACATCAGGATGATATAACTCAAAAATTCAGCTACTGGTAAGAAAATGACATTCACTACAGATTACATCATGTACATTTCTATCAGGACATGGAATAAAATTTTTTGCAGGAGTTCTTCTTTAAGTGTCAGATCATCTTTGACTGTCACTTGGCATTTACCTCTACAGATATGGATTGGCTGTGGGCCAGTCAATCACTATTGGTTAGACTGGATTCACATCTCCGGCACTGTGATCCGGTAGCCAGTTCCAGTAGAGAATCCTGGGAATCAGCCGGACACAAACTGCAGCATACAGGGGTTTTAGTCCAGCCGATTCCAGATATATTTGCTAGATTGCGGCAGAACCCCATTATGGTTATTGGGCCAGTGGACATTCTATTTGCATTTGGCAGTGCCAAATCCGGACAATTCCAGCAGGCTGTTCTCTGCCCGAATTGCTGCCGGAGATGTGAAACTAGCCTTAGAAGTGTGCCATGAAAGGACTATAGGACTGGCAGGCAGAGAATTCCCTGAGGTTTTCAAAAGGTATGCCGCACAAGCAGAGGCGTAGCTAGAGGTTCAGCACAGGGGGGGCGAAACATACTTGAGTGGGCCCCCCACTTAGTGGCTTCCCAAACGCACGTTTCCAACTTCACAGGCACATACTACTTGTTGTGGTTATAATATTGTATTACAAAGATGACTGTATAAACTGCTAGATCATCTATGCTGTTAAGTACAGTACAATAGACTTTCTACATACCCTAGTGTAAATACTCTACCACACAATGCAGTAAAATATAGGATTAATAGGAGTAAAAATCAAGGGGACTCCTATGTTAAAGGAAATCTGTCCCCAGCTTTTACCTCACTAAACTAACAGTCCCCTGCCCCCATCAGACCTCAGATAAGCTTAATGTGCCCCCATCAGACCTCAGATCAGCGTATTGTGCCCCCATCAGACCTCAGATCAGCAGAATGTGCCCCCATCAGACCTCAGATCAGCAGAATGTGCCCCCATTAGTCCTCACATCAGCCTACTATGCCCCCATCAGACCTCAGATCAGCGTATTGTGCCCCATCAGACCTCAGATCAGCGTAATGTGCCCCATCAGACCTCAGATCAGCGTATTGTGCCCCATCAGACCTCAGATCAGCGTACCGTGCCCCATCAGACCTCAGATCAGCGTACCGTGCCCCATCAGACCTCAGATCAGCAGAATGTGCCCCCATTAGTCCTCACATCAGCCTACTGTGCCCCCATCAGATCTCAGATCAGCGTATTGTGCCTCCATCAGACCTCAGATCAGCGTATTGTACCCCATCAGACCTCAGATCAGCGCACTGTGCCTCATCAGACCTCAGATCAGCGTATTGTGCCCCATCAGACCTCAGATCAGCGTACTGTGCCTCATCAGACCTCAGATCAGCGTATTGTGCCCCATCAGACCTCAGATCAGCAAAATGTGCCCCCATCAGACCTCAGATCAGCAGAATGTGCCCCCATTAGTCCTCACATCAGCCTACTGTGCCCCCATCAGACCAGCGTATTATGCCCCATCAGACCTCAGATCAGCGTACTGTGCCCCATCAGACCTCACATCAGCCTACTGTGCCCCATCAGACCTCAGATCAGCGTATTGTGCCCCCATCAGACCTCAGATCAGCGTATTGTACCCCCATCAGACCTCAGATCAGCGTATTGTGCCCCCATCAGACCTCCGATCAGCAAAATGTGCCCCCATCAGACCTCAGATCAGCAGAATGTGCCCCCATCAGACCTCAGATCAGCCTACTGTGCCCCCATCAGACCTCAGATCAGCGTATTGTGCCCCATCAGACCTCAGATCAGCATATTGTGCCCCCATCAGACCTAAGATCAGCAGAATGTGCCCCCATCAGACCTCACATCAGCCTACTGTGCCCCATCAGACCTCTCATCACCCTACTGTGCCCCCATCAGACCTCAGATCAGCGTATTGTGCCTCCATCAGACCTCAGATCAGCGTATTGTGCCCCCATCAGACCTCAGATCAGCGTATTGTGCCCCCATCAGACCTCAGATCAGCATATTTTGCCCCATCAGACCTCAGATCAGTGTATTGTGCCCCCATCAGACCTCAGATCAGCGTATTGTACCCCCATCAGACCTCACATCAGCCTACTGTGCCGCATCAGACCTCACATCAGAGTATTGTGCCCCATCAGACCTCACATCAGCCTACTATGCCCCCATCAGACCTCAAATCAGCCTACCCAGCCACATAAGATTAAAATAAAAAATCTTTCTTACCTGTCCCGCGCTGCGGCTGCCCTCCGGTCCGGCGCTCCACTGTCTCCCTAGCCGGCACGCACTATGACCTGACGCTGCACGCATTTTAATCTTATGTGGCTGGGTGGGCTGATCTGAGGTCTGATGGGGGTCCCTAAATACAAGTGAGCGCTTCCATAATGGAAGCGCTCACTTGTATTCGCCTGTATTCATCCTTGCTGGGCCCCCCTGAGTCACTGGGCCCGGAGCTGTCGCCCCCCCTGCCCCCCTGGTAGCTACGCCTCTGCGCACAAGCCATTTGTACATTACTCCCCCTACCCCCAAAAAACACCAGAGGTTTGGCAACATTTGTTGCAGATTCTACAGGAACACACCCTTTTGGCAAAAGGTATTGGGGGTCATTTATCAAAGACCGACAGTTACACCGGTCTTTGATTCCTCCCACACTGCTGGAGGATGCCCCTAATTTCTAATTAAGATATGGAGCAGTAGGAGTAGGAAATGAGATGCAGGACACAGCCCCAAGACAGCCCTACCTTCAGCATGTTCCCTGGACTGCCCCTAGTAATGACCCCTATAGTGCCCCCAGTAGTATGCTCTCCAAGTAGGTAAGGAAAGAAAAAAATATATAATACCTGTTCCAACCTACGTCTGTGGCCAGTCTGCCCCTGTTGCCAGGTTTTTTATTTGCCTATTATATTTAGTGGACTGATGAACATGGGAATCTATCAAGTCCTGCACTCCACTTAGAATGATGGCTCTCCTTAAAGAGACCAGCTGTGTATGAAGACTTACTGGCAATGCTCCATGGGGAAAAAAAATATACATAGTGGTATCTCCCAGGCAAAGAGAGCCATATCGCCACCTTCTGGAAGTCGCTCCCTACAGAGGGGAAAATATTTGATACACTGGCGATTTCGTGAGTTTTTCCACCTACAAAGAATCAAGAGATCTGCAATTTTAGGTACACTGCACACCGTGAGAGACAGAATCTAAAAAAATGATTTTTAAATAATTCATTTACATTTTATTGCATGAAATAAGTATTTGATCACCTACCAACCAGCAAGAATTCTGGCTCTCACAGACCTGTTAGTTTATCTTTAAGATGCTCTCCTACTCTGCACATATTACCTGTATTAATTGTACCTGTTTGAACTCGTTACCTGTATAAAAGACACCTGACCACACACTCAATCACATTCCAACCTCTCCACCATAGCCAAGGCCAAAGAGCTGTCTAAGGACACCAGGGACACAATTGTAGATCTGCACAAGGCTGGGATCGGCTACAGGACAATAGGCAAGCAGCTTGGTGAGAAGGCAACAACTATTGGCGCAGTTATTAGAAAATGGAAGAAACACAAGATGACTGTCAATCTTCTTTGCTCTGGGGCTCCATGCAAGATCTCATCTCACCGGGTAAGGATGATTCTGAGAAAGGTCAGGAATCAGCCCAGAACCACACAGGAGGACCTGGTCAATGACCTGAAATAAACTGGTGTAAAACAAAAAGAGGTGGAGGCAGCGCCACTTGTGCGGTATCAATGAGTAAAAGTAAATTGTGTGAGAAAAGAAATATGCTCACCTTTTTCAGTTGTGAAGAGTCACAACTGCTGTAAATACTTATGCAGGTAATTATCAGAACCGACCAGCAAACGGTGTATTCCAAAGCTGCAGCCTCAGTCTCCCGGTCTGTCCTCTTCCTGAGGTGTTTGCCGGGTGTACGAATCCAAAGATATACTGCCAGTGGCTGTTGAAAAGAAGGACCGATTCTCGGCGCTGCTTGGTGGAGAATAGAACTACTGTAGGCAATACTGTAGTGGATGATCTTTTATTTGCAGAATATTGTCAACGCGTTTCAAGGGTAAGAGATCCCTCTTCATCAGGACAATTTAGGTGTATAGAGTAAAAACAATTCATTTAAAAAGCCCATTTTCGCGCGCAGGCCACTGGGGGTGTGTGTTGGGGGAGTGTTTGGGATGAATGACAGATAGGGAGGAGGCAGTGTCAGATCGTGTTGTATGACATACTATACCTTCCCAGAATTATTTTGTTTATGCAGTGTTGTTGATAGTATGTTCTGGTTGTCCGTTTTGGTTTTATGAATAAACTATTGTTAAAATTTTGCTAAAAGATTTCTAAAATACTGCTAGCGCGGTCCCATGTTTGAATTTCCTGTGCGAATGGAGCGCTGTATTAGAGATGCAGTAGGTATTGCATAGAGAGTAGTTCTGTTATTTACAATGTATTTACAATGTTATAAACGCTATGTGAAGAGGCACTGTACGGTGCGCTATATTGATACTAGATGGCAAGAACTCAATTTAGGGGGACTGGGATATAGTGTGCTGGATTATATTTTATATGATGTTTCTACACTTATTGCGAGCGCTCTATTCGGAATCTGGTACACTACGCTAATTGGTGCGATGTTTGTGTGGCGTAGCGAAGGTTCTATTAGAAGATGCTGGGGTATAGTACACCGCACTATATTTATACTGTGTTTATAGGATGTTGCGAGCGCTGTATGTAGTATGCTACATGTGATAGTACGCTATAGTTATGCGATGTCTATACAATATTGCCAGTGTTTTCCTGGAGAATGTAGGAATCTAGTGTGGTCCATGAGATGAGATATGGTCGTTAGGTGGGGGTTTGGCCGCACTGACTTCTAGATGTTTAAGTTGTTTGGAGGTCTTGGTTGTCAGGTAGCTGCCTCTTTATGATGTTGTATATGTTTTGTGTATATTAGAAAACTTAGTATATGGTATGACTGGTACAAGAAGTTTTCTTGGAATATACTAGTTGCTCAAGAATTGTAGCCGATTGAAAAAGAACTTATCTGGCACCCTGAGAAGTGGTTGTGAATTATCAGGGGTCATGTCTTTCTGTGATATTCAAGGTGTATATGCGAGATGGTTCGGACGTGTGTATGGGTGCCTTCTTGCACATGTATGTACGCATATGTTTATACACGCCCACATGCATGTATAATTAAATGAATCGAATGGTGGACATAGGAATATATAAATTCAAGTATATATTCTTCTGTATGTACACAGGTATATATGCATGTATTTTTATTTATTTATTTTTATTTATATATAGATATAAGTGGCTTGATGTTTTATTGGCACTTACCATGTATTCCTATATTTAATTTATATTGTGTTTATATAATTGTATTTATAGATTCATAAAATCATTTATACAGTTATTCAAATGATCATTTCTTGTATCTCATTGAGACCTTGAGGGATTAGTGTGTTTAGTTGGTATATCCAATAGATTTCTCTTTTTTGTAAAAGGTCAAATCTATTGTATGGGTTGTAGGGGATGTGATCAATGGGAGTGATTTTTATTCGATGATTCTCCTTGTCAGGGGTGTTGGCGCAATGTGTTGAGATGCTATGTTGGAGATATAATTTCTGGATATTATGTCTATGTTTATTGAGTCTACAGTGTAGGGGTTGGGTAGTCCGGCCAACATACTGAAGTCTGCAGGTACACTCTATTAGATAAATCACATAGGATGATTTACATGTCAGGTGATATTTGATGGGGAACGTAATTCCATTGGAGTTAGATGTGAACGTTTTTTGGTTGTGAGTTATTGTTTGGCAGCACAAGCACCTGGTTGTGTGACACATGTAGCTCCCGATTTTTTTCTTTTTTGATAGTTTTGATTTGTGTCTGTTTCGGTTTACTGGGAGCTATGAGGTTTTTAACTGTAGGTGCACGTCGATATGTGATTTTTGGTTTTAATGGGATGTGTTTTTTTAAAAATTGATCCTGTAGGAGAATATGCCAGTGTTTCTGTAGTATATTTAGGATATCCTTATTGGCAGTACTGTAGCGTACTATCACATGTAGCATACTACATACAGCGCTCGCAACATCCTATAAACACAGTATAATTATAGTGCGGTGTACTATACCCCAGCATCTTCTAATAGAACCTTCGCTACGCCACACAAACATCGCACCAATTAGCGTAGTGTACCAGATTCCGAATAGAGCGCTCGCAATAAGCGTAGAAACATCATATAAAATATAATCCAGCACACTATATCCCAGTCCCCCTAAATTGAGTTCTTGCCATCTAGTATCAATATAGCGCACCGTACAGTGCCTCTTCACATAGCGTTTATAACATTGTAAATACATTGTAAATAACAGAACTACTCTCTATGCAATACCTACTGCATCTCTAATACAGCGCTCCATTTGCACAGGAAATTCAAACATGGGACCACGCTAGCAGTATTTTAGAAATCTTTTAGCAAAATTTTAACAATAGTTTATTCATAAAACCAAACCGGACAACCAGAACATACTATCAACAACACTGCATAAACAAAATAATTCTGGGAAGGTATAGTATGTCATACAACACGATCTGACACTGCCTCCTCCCTATCTGTCATTCATCCCAAACACTCCCCCAACACACACCCCCAGTGGCCTGCGCGCCAAAATGGGCTTTTTAAATGAATTGTTTTTACTCTATACACCTAAATTGTCCTGATGAAGAGGGATCTCTTACCCTTGAAACGCGTTGACAATATTCTGCAAATAAAAGATCATCCACTACAGTATTGCCTACAGTAGTTCTATTCTCCACCAAGCAGCGCCGAGAATCGGTCCTTCTTTTCAACAGCCATTGGCAGTATATCTCTGAAATAAACTGGGACCACAGTCTCAAAGATTACCGTTAGTAACACACTACACCGTCATGGATTAGAATCCTGCAGGGCACGTAAGGTCACTCTGCTCACACCAGCACATGTCAAGGCTCATTTGAAGTTCGCCAGTGACCATTTGGACGATCCAGAGGAGGCATGGGAGAAGGTCATGTGGTCAGGTGAGTCCAAAATAGAACTTTTTGGTATCCACTCCACTCGCTGTGTTTGGAGGAAGAAGAAGGATGAGTACAACCCCAAGAACAGCATTCCAACCATGAAGTATGGGGGTGGAAACATCATACTCTGGGGTTGCTTTTCTGCAAAGGCGACAGGACGACTACACTGTATTGAAGGGAAGATGGATGGGGCCATGTATCACCAGATTTTGGCCAACAACCTCCTTCCCTCAGTAAGATCATAGAAGATGGGTAGTGGCCAGGGAAAATAAGGAGTGGCTCCGTAAGAAGCATTTCAAGGTCCTGGAGTGGCCTAGCCTGTCTCCAGACCTGAACCCAATCGAAAATCTTTGGAGTGAGCTGAAACTCAAGGTAGCCCAGTGACAGCTCCGAAACCTGAGAGATCTGGAGAAGATCTCTATGGAGGAGTGGGCCAAAATCCCTGCTGCAGTGTGTGCAAACTTGGTCAAGAACTACAGGAAACGTCTGACCTCTGTAATTGCAAACAAAGGTTTCTGTACCAAATATTTTCTGTTTTTCTATTGTATGAAATACTTACTTCATGCAATAAAATGCAAATTAATTATTAAAAAATCATACAATGTGATTTTCTGGATTTTTTTTTTAACAAGTCTTGGAACATGACAAGGGAGAATAACCAAGTGATCTGTAGACAGCTGTTTCGGAGTGCTTGCTATTTTCCCTTATCATGTTTCAAGGCTTATTAAAAAGTTGAATCTTGATTCATAAGGAGCCACTTCCAGAAGGTGGCGCTAGCGAGATGAGTTTCTTTCCCTGGGGGGATACCTCTTTGCATATTTTTGAGTCCTGCACTCCAGCATTCTGACTTCAGACAGTCACCAAAATAAGGCTTTGTAACTTTTTTGTGCAAAACCTTTTCAAACCACAGTTTTGAGATGTGGGTGGGAAAGTGGGTGTGGTTAGCTATTAGTTAGCTATTAGTTTCCCTCCAGATTTCTCAACTGCAACTTTTTTCAAAAGTCGCACAAATTGTCTCAAACTTATTACTCCAGTAAAGGGTGGTGTGCGAACTGGAGTAACATTTCAAGACAGAAGTGTTAGGATCTTTACACACATGAATTTGGTTCTGTTTTTTTGTTTTTTTTTACCCATAAGTCCACAAAACACGATAAGGTCCATGTTGCATCTGTTATTTTTGCATACCCATTCAATTCAAGTTCAGTGGGTCACTGGTCTGCACTTTGTGGCCAGGAAAAGGACATGTTCTATCTTTTTGCAAAACGAACATGTGGATGCAGACAGGACACAGACCTGTTTTTCTTCCGAACCCATAGAAATGAATGGGTCTGTGTGCAATGTGCACAAAATGCAGATCAGACATGGATACAAAATATGGTTGTGTGAATAAGGTCTAAGTGCAAGAATTCTGTTTTGGCACCTGTGGGTTTTGGCGCTTTGTGGTGTAATTTGGCCCACAGTGGGTGGAATTTATGAAGTCCACCACTGCATAATTCTGTCTCCAAAAAGTCACAAAGTAGGTTTTTGTGATTTCTGGAGGCACATAATTTTGGTAACCTTTTGCATTTTTTACACTACTCACTCACCACCAGTTTTGAAAATAGGTGGGAAAGTGGGTCTGGTTAGCTATGTTAATGAGTTTTACACCAGATTTATGACTGGGACTTATAAGTCATTTAAAAAGTCCCAAAGCCACTCCAGTAAGGGGGGTGGTACAAAAAACTGGAGTCAGGGGCAGATTGGCCACAGACTTTACAGAGAAATTTCCTGGTAGGCTGATGCCCAGAGGGCCGCCAGCTATTTAGGTTATGAGCCATCATTCCCAGAGTAAACTAATGCTAGAGGCATGAAGTAGTTACACTACTGTCTTTTGGGTGAAATTTATGGAAAACATAAAAAGTTTGCGCTACAGTGATATTATATCATGAAAGTAGGGTATTTAAGTAGAAGCAGCAATGGTGGTTTCCTAATCTCTAACAATATATTGAAACTAAAGGCAACAACAGTGGTGGGTATACCCCCACAAAAAAAGTCAATGTGTCAATAACTTGACATGTGGCCTTGAGTATCAATTACATCTTGACAACGTCATCTCATGTCACAAGTCATCTCACAAGTTAGCTCATTGTCTGCTGAGGCATGACATCACACTCTTCTTGAAGGGTGGCCCTCAGGTTATTAAGGTTTTGGGGTACAGAGTTACGAGCCTCTAAACTCAGCTAAGCCTATAGGTGTCACGCTCTGGTGTGGAGGGAATAGTCACACCGAGCATACGAGGGAAGGGTACAGACCAAAACCAGGGAAACGGTCACCTCCTGCAGGGAACCCTGAAACTAGGCCCTGACTGACTACCAGTATGAACAAGCCTGGGTTGTAGGAGAGTTCATACACAAGAACCTAATAATAAATTCACCCTAAAGAACCCTGCAGCTAGTGACACAAGAAAGAGTAAACCCACTCCTCCAAGAGTAAGGACGAACAGGAGACTCCAGAAGGAAAACCACAAAAGGGAAAAAGTCATTTATCTTAAAGCAGATATCGCAGCAACCAGATCTCAGCCGAGATCCACACCACACACTACTAAGTAGGCAGAAAGTATAAACCGCGAGGGATACTGGGAGAGGAAGAGGTAAATAGGAGAAAGATAATTACCACAGCCACAACAGCTGAGGGGAAGAGGTGTGGTAAACAGCAACCAAACCAAGGGAAAAGCATGTCAAATTATGTCACTTTTGAAAGCCGCGCAGAACGTCTGATACCAGACGCAAGCCCACTCGTGACATTACCCCCCCCCTTTTACGGGTGACCTCCGGGCACCCAGGACCAACTTTATCAGGATGACACCTGTGAAAGGCTTTCACCAAACGACTGGCATTCACGTCAGATGCCGGTACCCATGACCTCTCCTCAGGACCATAACCCTTCCAATGAACAAGATATTGAAGAGTCCCACGGAGAACTCGAGAATCAATGATCTTGACAATCTGGAATTCCAAATTACCATCCACCAAGACAGGCGCGGGTGGCAAGGGAGATGGCTCCAGAGGTTCAACATATCTCTTCAACAAAGATCTGTGAAACACATTATGGATTTTCAGGGCCTGAGGAAGTTCAAGACGAAATGCTACAGGATTAATAATGGCCATGATCTTATATGGGCCAATAAATCTTGGACCCAACTTCCAAGAAGGAACTTTCAACTTAATGTTCCTAGTAGACAGCCACACAGAATCACCCACACTTAGGTCCGGACCATTCATACGTCTCCTGTCAGCCACACGTTTGTACTTGTTACCCATATTTATCAAGTTATTTTGAATTTTTCGCCATATAGAAGACAATGATGACGAAAAACGTTCTTCCTCAGGAATACCAGAAGTATCAGAACCAGAAAATGTGCCAAACTGCGGGTGAAAGCCATATGCACCAAAAAATGGTGACTTACCAGTGGAGTCCTGTCTGCGATTATTTATGGCAAACTCAGCCAGAGACAAAAACGAGGACCACTCCTCCTGGTTCTCAGAGACAAAACATCTCAAGTAAGTCTCCAGACTCTGATTGGTACGCTCAGTCTGTCCATTCGTCTGGGGATGAAAGGCAGAGGAAAAAGACAGTTGTACCCCGAGCCGAGTACAGAACGCCCTCCAGAATCTGGACACAAACTGAGTCCCACGATCAGAGACCACGTCAGTGGGAATGCCATGAAGTTTCACAATGTTGTCAACAAACACTTGTGCAAGAGTTTTAGCATTGGGGAGTCCGGGTAATAAAGTGCGCCATTTTACTAAAACGATCTACAACCACCAGAATAACTGTCTTACCAGACGACTCAGGCAGATCAGTGATGAAGTCCATGGATAGGTGAGTCCATGGTCTGGACGGGATGGGTAATGGAAGTAGAGGTCCAGAAGGTCGAGTATGTGTCACCTTAGCGCGTGCACAGACACTACAGGCTGACACATAGTCCTCAACACACTTACGCAGCCCTGGCCACCAGAATCTACGAGAGATGAGGTCGACAGTGGATTTACTCCAGGGTGTCCCGCAAGCACCGAAGAATGATGCTCCTCAAACACCTTATGACGCAAATCAGAAGGAACAAACAACTTCCCAGGAGGGCAAGACTCCGGCGCATCTCCCTGGGCCTCAAACACTTTAGCCTCAAGATCAGGGTAAAGAGCGGATATCACCACTCCTTCAGACAGTATAGGGCTCGTTCAAAATCACCACCTCCGGGAAAACTACGTGACAAGGCATCCGCCTTCACATTCTTAACCCCAGGACGATATGTGACAATGAAATTGAATCTGGTGAAGAACAAAGACCATCTGGCCTGCCTCGGATTAAGTTGTTTAGCCGACTCCAGGTAAGCCAGATTTTTGTGATCAGTGAATACCGTGATTGGGTGAATCGCCCCTTCCAACCAATGACACCATTCCTCAAAAGCCAACTTAATGGCCAATAACTCTCTGTTACCCACATCATAATTTCTCTCCGCCACAGAGAGTTTTTTCGAAAAAAAAGCACATGGGCGCCATTTACCAGGTGATGGGCCCTGTGATAAAACAGCTCCTACCCCCACATCGGATGTGTCAACCTCCACAATGAAAGGTTGTGACATATCTGGCTGCACCAATATAGGGGCAGAAGAAAAGCACTCCTTCACAGCGGAGAAGGCTTGCAGCGCTGCATCAGACCACACTGAGACATCCGTCCCTTTCTTAGTCATGTCAGTTAAGGGTTTAACTATTGTCGAATAGTTCTTAATAAATTTTTGGTAATAGTTGGTGAACCCCAAAAATCGCATAAGAGCCTTCAGATTTTCAGGTCGGTCCCAGTTCAGAACGGCACCAACTTTCTCTGGATCCATACGAAAACCTGAAGATGAAAGCAAGTATCCTAAGAATTGCACCTCTTGTATGGCAAAAACACATTTCTCTAATTTTGCATACAACTTGTTATCTCTTAAGATTTGCAACACCTGCCTCACGTGATCCTGATGTGTCACAATATCTGGAGAATAGATTAGTATGTCATCCAAATACACAACTACAAACCTTCCCACAAGATGATGAAAAATGTCATTAACAAAATGCTGGAAGACAGCAGGAGCATTGGTCAACCCAAAAGGCATGACCAGGTTCTCAAAGTGGCCCTCAGGAGTGTTAAAGGCCGTCTTCCATTCATCCCCTTCTTTGATCCTGACCAGATTATATGCCCCCCTTAAGTCCAACTTGGAGAACACCTTGGCATCCACAATCTGGTTAAACAAGTCAGGAATCAAAGGAAGGGGGTACGGATCATGGACAGTAATCCTATTGAGTTCACGGAAATCCAGACATGGCCTAAGGGTTCCGTCCTTTTTCTTAACAAAAAAGAACCCTGCTGCCACAGGAGATTTGGAAGGCCTAATATGTCCTTTAGCCAAACTCTCAGCAATATATTCCTTCATGGCCGTTCTCTCAGGTCCAGAAAGGTTATACAGCCTAGATTTGGGCAATTTTGCTCCAGGGATAAGATTGATAGGACAATCGTATTCCCAGTGAGGGGGTAAATCCTGACATCCATCTTCAGAAAATACATCAGAGAAATCCTATATAAAAGAAGGAGGAGTCTTAGTGGTTAAAGCAGAAAAAGATGTATTAAGGCAATTGTCAACACAATAATCACCCCAATCCACAATTTGTCTAGTATGCCAGTCAATGGACGGATTATGTTTGCTTAACCACGGTAAACCCAGAACCACAGGAGCAGGAAGACCTTCCAACACAAAACATGAAATAAGCTCCTGATGAAATTCACCCACTCTTAATTTGATATCATGCACCATCTGAGACAAACACTTCTGAGATAGAGGTGCAGAATCAATGGCAAACACAGAAATCCTCTTATCCAAAGAACTCGGCGACAATCCATGCATACGGACAAACTGAGCATCAATCAAGTTCACCCCTGCCCCGCTGTCAATAAACACCTCAATTTTCACAACCTTTGACTCTAGCGCCACCTCGGCAGTCAGGAGAAAACGGGTACTACAGGATGAAGACAAATGCACATTTTCAGTCTCCCTACCCACCCCACCAAGAGTGAGATGAGAATTCAACGCCCCCTTTTCTTTTCTCTCTTTTAGAGATTGAAAGCATGGACATACATTGATAAAGTGTCCTTTCTGACCACAGAAAAAACACACACCCTTTTTATTACCAAGATGTTTATGGGTGGAAACAGGAGTGGCTTCCCCTAATTGCATAGGTTTATCCCCTGACATCAACCTAGGGGAATATTCACCCAAAGTGTCATAGGAAGACAGTACACTATGTGATAGTACGTCCTGAGAGCGGGGGCCCCTAGATCGCTCTCTCAGGCACCTATCCATGCGCACAGCAAGAGACATAGCGGCCTCCAAGGACACAGGGGTTTCCTGAAAGGCCAAAGCTTTTCTTCAGCCTTTCAGATAAACCTTGACAGAATTGGCTACGTAAAGCCGGATCATTCCATTCAGTACTGGTCGCTCACCTCCGAAGCTCAGAGCAATAAATCTCAACCGGCCACTCACCCTGACAAAGGTCACGTATCTGGGTCTCAGCCAGGGAGATACGATCCGGGTCATCATAGATAATCCCAAAAGCCTTGAAAAATTCATCTACTGACCGGAGAGACTGCGATCCGGTCGGCAGAGAAAAGGCCCATGACTGCGCATCCCCTTTAAGCAGCGAGATGACCACACCAACCTTCGGCTCCTCATTACCAGAAGAATGTGGACGCGGTCTGAAATACAATTTGCACGCCTTCCTAAATAGAACAAAATTATCACGTCCCCCAGAAAATCTATCTGGGAGGGGGACCTTAGGCTCCAAACAGGCCTGACACTCATCACCCCCAGAACCACCAGCCTGTGGTCTCTGAATCTGGTTGCGGATGTCAGCCACCTCCAAACTGAGTCCCTGCAGCCGTTCAGCAAGTGCAGCAATAGCATCCATGTCAGCACAAAAATGACATCAATTTTTGTTTAGGCGGTTTATAATGTCATGCTCTGGTGTGGAGGGAATAGCCACGCCGAGCGTACGAGGGAAGGGAACAGACCAAAACCAGGGAAACGGTCACCTCCTGCAGGGAACCCTGAAACTAGGCCCTGACTGACTACCAGTATGAACAAGCCTGGGTTGTAGGAGAGTTCATACACAGGAACCTAATAATAAATTCACCCTAAAGAACCCTGCAGCTAGTGACACAAGAAAGAGTAAACCCGTTCCTCCAAGAGTAAGGACGAACAGGAGACTCCAGAAGGAAAACCACAAAAGGGAAAAAGTCACTTATATTAAAGCAGATATCGCAGCAACCGGATCTCAGCCGAGATCCACACCACACACTACTAAGTAGGCAGAAAGTATAAACCGCAGTGAATCCTGGGAAAAGAAGAAATAAATAGAGGAAAGATAATTACCACAGCCACAACAGCTGAGGGGAAGGGGTGTGGTAAACAGCAACCAAACCAAGGGAAAAGCACGTCAAATTATGTCACTTTTGAAAGCCGCGCAGAACTTCTGATACCAGACGCAAGCCCACTCGTGACAATAGGTTTTCAATGGGATTCAGGTCTGAAGATAGTGCAGGCCACTCCGTTTGAGGTACCCCAGTCTCCATCAGCTGTTCCCTAATGATGCAACCTCGATTAACTAGATCATTGTCTTCCATGAAGATGAAATTAGGCCTGTGTTGTTCCTGCAGAGGCACAATAACTGGATTAATGATGTTATTCAAGTAGTATCGGCTTGTCACCAAATCATTCACAAAGTGTAGGGCAGTTCTGTATTGACTAGACACACCTGCCCACACTGTAACACCACCACCAAAGGCTTGTCTGGTGACAGCAGTGGCTGATGCATAATGCTCTCCTTGACGTCTCCAACATCGTTGGCGGCCGTCATTTGTGCTCAGCGTAAATCGACTTTCATAAGTGAACAGAACTGAGGCCCACTGGTCCCTCATCCAGCGTAGATGCTTCCTGGAACATGAAAGATAATGAAGCCTGTGGTCAGGTACCCTTGCAGGTCGTCTAGCACATAGACCACGCTGATGTAAACAGTTTCGAATGGTTTGACGTGACACTTGGGTGCCTCTCAACTCCCTTAAATGTGCCTGGAGTTATGTGGCATTCATCATCTGGTTCCACAGGGCATTGTTCACAATGAAGCGGTCATCAGTGTGGGATATGGCCATAGGACGTCTTCTATGCCTTTCTGTGATTCTTCCAGTCTCTCTGTTGCAACCTGCTGATGACACTCTAAGGTCAGTGGCTACGTCCGTCTGAGAACATCCTGCTTGAAGCCTCGCAATGGCGAGGTACTGTTAATAATTTGTTTGGTGTCATCTTGGTCTCATGATGTCAAAATGTGAACAGCATGATGAGGACTGTTTAAATACCAATTCTAACTGAATCAGGAAATTTATTGGGCGATTCATGGATCAAACACCTGTTGTGAATTTTGCCGTTAAGCTCTTTGTTAAAGAACAGCAAGTTGTGCAAAAAGTATTGAAACACTGAACAGTTGGACATGTGCATTCAAAAGTTTAGAGAAGGTCACATTAAACCCTTCGCGCCCAGCGCCGTACATGTACGGCGCTGGGGCGATGCTGGCACATGGCGCCCGCTTGGAAGTGCGGCGGGCGTCATGGCCGGCAAGTCTCTGCTGTTTCTAACAGCAGAGACTTGCCGCTACTTACCGCCATCGGCGGCGTCTTCCTCGGAGTTTAGATGCCGTGATCACACGTGATCACGGCATCTAGTTGCGTCTCAACCCGGAAGCATTCGCTTCCGGGTGGTGTACAGACACCCCGTGTGGCCAATTGGGGTGTCTGTACACCATATGAAAACTGTAATCCTCGCTGGTGAGGATTACAGTTTTCAAAGTGCAATTCTTATTCTGGCCACTAGATGGTAGGCCAGGATAAGAAATGAGCAATTCTTGGATTTCTGAGTCTATAAAATCCATAATTGCTCATAAAGAAAAAAAAAAGCCACAATATATAAGCCCATATTTGAGCTTTCAAATAGTAAAAAAAAAATTTAAAAAAAATGTTAAAAAATATATAAAAAATAAAAGATATAAAAGTTCAAATCACCCCCCTTTCCGTATAATTAAAAAATAAATACCTAAATAACAATAAATATAGACATCATGGGTATCACCGTGACTGAAAACGCCCGTACTTTTAAAATATATAAAAAAATTCCAATACGGCGAATTGTGTGGCGGAAAAAAGCGTCCAAATGGCGATTTGCCGTTTTTTGTCGCTTTTTTTTTCTAAAAAAAATTAAATAAAAAGTGATCAAAAAGTCATACACACCCCAGAATGGTATCAATAAAAACTTCAGATCGTCCCGCACAAAATGAGCCCCCATACAGCTCTGTACACATAAATACCAAAAAGTTATAGGGGTCAAGATTTGACAAGGAAAAACAAAAAAGGGCAACTTTCTAATTATTTTATCACTATGAAAACGCAGGAAAAACTATACATATTAGGTATTGCCGGATTCGTACTGACCAGTAGAATGAAAGTAACGGATCAGTTTTAATGCACATCGAACGCTGTAAATAAGAAACCCGTAGAACTGTAGCGGAACAGCGTTTTCTTTGCAATTTCACCCGGTTTGGAATTTTTTTCCCGCTTCCCACTACACCGTATGCAATATTAAATGGTGGCGTTGGAAAGTACAACTTGACCCGCAAAAAACAAGCCCTCATACAGCTATGTGAACAGAAAAATAAAAGAGTTATGGCTGTTTGAAAGCAGGGAGCGCAAAACGAAAATGCATAACCGAAAAAACCTCCGGGCGCGAAAGGGTTAAAAGGGTTATCCAACCCCAAAAATGCCCCTTCCCCCCCAAATGCCTGGGCCACACAGATTGTACTTACCTCGTTCCCTGGCACCCGTGTCGCTTCTGTTGCCCACCCGCCCACTGCTGCATCTTCCCATTGCTCGAATCAAAACATAAAGGGGAGGGTGCGGCCAATAGCAGACCGTGACGGGAACGAGCCTCCCTAGAGTCACCCCCCACAACGGCAAGAAGCAGCGGCGGTTGTGTGGGCAGCAGAAGTGATTCTGGTGCCGGGGAGGGAAGTAAGTACAATCTGTATGAGAGGCCTGGACATTTGAGGGAACACTTTTTTGAGCTCACCTGTAAAGCTTAGAGTTCATTTTAGGTTCATCCTGAAATTTCTCCCACAAGCCAAAAATCCCTAACTTTAGGTGAGTAGTGTATGTACCTAGTTGGTGACCACAGGTGCCCTCCTGAATTCAACTGTATTGTCATCCTGAGGCAACTGGAGTAGGAGGATAGAACGTGGCAGCTGGCCACCACAAAGGGACAGCTTCTGAGGAGGTATTTTGTGTTACACTGGTTTTTGAAGCTGCTGGGCCAGTTTGTTTTAGTGCATTGAGATGTAAGTCTCATAGGACGGTGTTTTGTGCCTAAATATGGTATAGCTTGCCCCGCCTACTTGTGTTGGCCCTTTCTGTCAATTTAGTTCACAGTGCTATTCGGCGCAGGAGCAGAGAGGAAGCCCGGAGCCGGTGAGCTTCCTTCACACTCACTGTGCCTGCGCCGAACACTGAATGGGACGTCGCAGGCCTGAGGAGTCGAACACTGGCCTGGCCCTGTCAATCAGGAAGATGAGGGCGTTGTTTCAGGTGGGCAAACTGAGCCTCTAGGAGCAGGGGCAACGCGCCCCCCCCCCCCCCCCGCTCCTATAGGCTAATTAGCATATTATAAACGTTTAAATTAAACAAAAACGGGGCCAGTGAGGAGAAAATAAATTACATAGCATCAGGTGACATTTGCACATTGAAAATGTCATCCTGTTTAATAGGGAAAAAAGTGGTGACAGAAACCCTTTAAGGGTATACTGCTGACTAGACCGCATGGGCGCAGGCAGCCGCTTCCGTCGGGTGAGGAGGACGGAAGCGGCTGCCTGCGCCCTTGCGAGCGAAGGGCAGCCGAGCGGTACAGTGCTCATTACGAGCACGTTCGCTCATGTCTACTGCTGACCGCAAATTGCACTGGCTGTTTGAATCCCATATATATGGCAAAAGATAGGACATGTCCTATCTTTTGCGGTGTGGAGGCACAGACCAAAAAGCCCACGGAAGGGCTTCTGATCTGTGCCTCTGCACTGTTTCTTGAGGATTTTGAACCCATTCAAGTCCACTGTTTGTGGTCCACAATACGGGAACGAACCACCTATGGTTGTGTGAATGGACCCTTAAGGGGTATTCCCATCTCACAAATGTACAGGGTGGGCCATTTATATGGATACACCTAAATAAAATGGGAATGGTTGGTGATATTAACTTCCTGTTTGTGGCACATTAGTATATGGGAGCAGGAAAACTTTTCAAGATGGGTGGTGACCATGGCGGCCATTTTGGATCCAACTTTAGTTTTTTTCAATGGGAAGAGGGTCATGTGACACATCAAACTTATTGAGAATTTCACAAGAAAAACAATGGTGTGCTTGGTTTTAACGTTACTTTATTCTTTCATGAGTTATTTACAAGCTTCTCTTTGTTTACAGCCATTGACATGTCACAGAGGTTAACACGTGAGGAGCGGATAGAAATTGTGTTGATGTCTGGTGAACGCAGTACCTGGGTCATTGCAGCAGATTTCAATGCAAGACACCCTACGAGACCACCCATCTCCCATGCTACAGTTAGCAAACTGCTTGCCAAGTTTCGTGAAACTGGTTCAGTGTTGGATTTGCCAAAATGTGGACGAATGAAAACTGTCACTAATGAAGAAACATCAGTGGCTGTCCTAGCTTCATTCAGCAAGAGCCCACAGCGTAGCACTCGCCGCATGTCACTGGAGAGTGGCATCAGTTGAACATCCCTTCAGCGGATATTAGCTACTCACAAATGGCACCCTTACAAACTCCAGCTGCTGCAGCATCTCAACAAGGATGACCCAGATCAGCGCACTGAATTTGCAGAATGGGCAAAACAAAAATTGGAACAGGACCCTCAGTTTACACAGAACATTTTGTTCAGTGATGAGGCAAACTCTTATGTGAATGGTGAAGTTAACAAACAAAACCACCGCTATTGGTCTGACACTAACCCACATTGGATAGATCCCTCCAAGATTGTTGGAACACAAAAATTGATGGTATATGGGGTACAAAGATAGTGGGGCCATTCTTCATCAATGGAAACCTCAAGGCCACTGGATATGTGAAATTGCTACATGATGATGTGTTTCCCTCTTTATGCACTGAAGCTGGCTCGTTCCCTGAGTTTTTCCAGCAAGATGGTGCACCACCACATTATGGGTGTCTGGTCCGAGCATTCCTAGATGAACAGTTTCCTGGAAAGTGGATTGGTCGTCGTGGGCCAGTTGAATGGCCCCCAAGGTCTCCTGATCTGACCCCCTTAGACTTTTATCTTTGGGGTCATCTGAAGGCAATTGTCTATGCTGTGTAGATACAAGATGTGCAGCACCTGAAACTATGGATACTGGAAGCCTGTGCTAGCATTTCTTCTGCGGTGTTGCTATCAGTGTGTGAAGAGCAGGAGAAGAGGGTTGCATTGACAATCCAACACAATGGGCAGCACTTTGAACACATTTTATAAGTGGTTAGAAACTTGTAAGTAACTCATGAAAGAATAAAGTAACGTTAGAACCAAGCACACAATTGTTTTTCTTGTGAAATTCTCAATAAGTTGATGTGTCACATGACACATCAACCCATTTGAAAAAACTAAAGTTGGATCCAAAATGGCCAACTTCAAAATGGCCGCTATGGTCACCACCCATCTTGAAAAGTTTTCCCCCTCCCATATACTAATGTGCCACAAATAGGAAGTTAATAACACCAACCATTCCCATTTTATTTAGGTGTATCCATATAACTGGCCCACCCTGTAGTTTGTATAGTTAGATATAGCCATACCAATATTATTACTAATAGAATGTATTTATATAAAATGTACAATTTAGAAGATTTGCCTATTTGTATATCCATTGTCCCACACACATCAGTCAGGCTGTTGCCCCTAGTTACGGCCACCGCAGCCATGTAGTAGTGGTGGTCAGCTTGCTCTTGTTCAAACCCGCTCTGAGGTAACTGCTGTATTGTGAACGCACATTACATGAACATGCGGAGACACATCTTAGAGTACTTTCACATCTATGTTTTGGACGCTACCAGTCCAAAATGCAATGGTCAGGATCCGTCCAAAACGTAGACTTTATAAACGGATCCTGCTCCATAGAGATGAATTGATCTTGGAACAGAATCCGTTTCTCTGCGTTTTGAAAGCGCAGACAAAAATTCTACAACCTTAAGATGTGTCTCCGCATGCTGATGCAATGTGCGTTCACAATACAGCAGTTACCTCAGAGCGTTTGAAAAGGCGCAAGCCGGCCAGCACTACTACATGGCTGCAGTGGCCATAACTAGGGGCAACGGCCTGACTGATGTGTGTGGGACAATGGACATACAAATAGGCAAATCTTCTAAACGGTACATTTTATATAAATACATTATGTTAATACTATTCAAGTGAATAGGGATGCGCGTGATAGCATGCACAGCTGCTATATAATGTACAGTACTGTGCTTGGTGAGCTGAGAGAAGGCAGCGGCAGTCGCAGGAGCGCCGCTGCCTTCTCAAACATCTTATCGTTGATCTGATACTGATGACCTATACAGCATTTGGTGAAATGGAAAAAAAGTCAAAATAGCTGATATACCGTTTTTTGGACGCTTCACCTCCCTCCAAAAGCTATACACACCCCATAATGGTATCAATGAAAAGTACAGATCGCCCCACAAAAAATTAGCTCTCACACAGCTCCATGAACATAACTGCAAAAAACTTATAGAGATCAGAATATGGCACCAAAATAAAAAAATATTTTTATTCAAGTTTTTTTTACATATACAAAAGTGATACTGACCTGGAGAACAAACGCAACAGGTCAGTTTTACCACATAGAGAACGCCTTAAAAAAACAAAAACATAAAACTGGTGGAATTGCGTTTTTTCCAATTTCACCCCATTTGGAATTTTGTTTCAAGCTCCCTACTTAAAAGGGTTGTCTCACTTCAGCAAATGGCATTTATCATGTAGAGAAAGTTAATACAAGGTACTTACTAATGTATTGTGATTGTCCATATTGCCTCCTTTGCTGGCTGGATTCATTTTTCCATCACATTACACACTGCTCGTTTCCATGGTTACAGACCACCCAGCAATCCATTAGTGGTGGTCGTGCTTGCATAATATAGGAAAAAGCACTAGCCTATGTGCTCTCCCCTGGTCCCAGCCACCAGAGAGGCCAACGCTTTTTCCTCTAGTGTGCAAGCGTGACCACCACTGATGGATTGCAGAGTGGCTGTAACCATGGAAACGAGCAGTGTATAATGTGATGGAAAAATTAATCCAGCCAGCAAAGGAAGCAATACGGACAATCACAATACATTAGTAAGTGCCTTGTATTAACTTTCTCTACATGATAAATACCACTTACTGAAGTGAGACAACCCCTTTAAGGAAAAATGACTCCAAATATGATCCTCATGATAAATATTCAGATAACATCTGGAGCTGGCAATTTTACACCAAAAACACAGGTGAAAAAAACCACCAGTAAAAACCTACATGTTAAAGCAGCCAAATGTCTCTGTCACATGTACTCCACAGACAGCACATGGATCCGCTGATTTGGATGAGCAGAAAATCAGGAAGACATGCACTACCTGATGTGGACACACCCATTGGTCTATGGGTCCCTGAAAAACCTCTGACACAACACGGAAGGCATGTGTTCTGTCCGTGGTCTTCCCTGACCATTGCTCTGGAGATTCCAGTGTACCTGGGAAAGAGACGGGTGCTTCATGGATGAAACATCGGCTGTCCTCTATAACTATAGTCTAATATACAATAGTATCTGATAATAAAAAGCCTCCAGGCCAGATACATTTCCCAGTTATCTAACAAAAGCAGGAATCTGGGTTGTAGAAGTCTAGTTATGAAGCAGTCTATAAATAACCGCCCTGCTGTATTGTGTGCGGCTCAGCGTAATCAAGAGTCGCTGCCCTTCAGTCTATTTTTAGATTCTCCGCAGAATCTGAACTTTGTTCCAATAAGAAAAAAAACTTAAATAAACCACTTGTTTAGAGCTAGGAAACTTCAACTTGTGGGCGTGGCGACGCCTGTCAATCACCGCGTCAAAGTCGCGCCCACCCCATCGAATACTTATGATAGGGTGAAACGCGAATTCCTTGCAGTCTCCACCTTTTTTTATCCCATTGCCTCCTCCGTAGACAAACAACTCCGTTTACAAAACACTACGTCACCGCCCAGCCCCGCCCATCCGTGGTTCTATTGGTTGGCGCCGAGCATGTCTCCAGTGACGTCACGCCCATGTACTAATTGGAAAAAAAAAGAACTAGGAAAAAAAAAAAAGAGAGAAAAGCAGTTTCAAGATGGCGGCTGCGCAGATAACAATGGCGAGAAGGCGAAGAGGGTCCGGGGGACTGTGAAGCGGGAGGGCTGGTTGCAGGGAACAGGTTGCTCTCATCGTTTCCCTCCCCAGATGGCGGATTTTGTGGTTCCCCGGCACAGCGCGGTGATGGAGCGCCTCCGCCGGCGGATAGAGCTGTGCCGGCGGCACCACGGGAACTGTGAGTCCCGCTACGATGCAGTGGCTGGAGAGAGGCTGGAGATAGAGCGGCAGCACACCTTCCAGCTGCACCAGCGCTGCCTACAGGCCAAGGCCAAGCGAGCCGGCAAGCACAGGCAGCAGCCTCCTGCCAACACGGACGCTGCGCGGAGTAACCAGGCCAGCAGCGGCACCATGGAGCCGGGAGACGGAGGCAGCAACGGGGAGCAGTGCAGGAACAGCACCCTGATCGCGGTAAGAGCTGCACCCCTGGCCATCCATGCTGGATTCCTGGAGTGTCCTCCCAGCAGAGGTGGGAGTAGTAGTCCCAGTCTCCCCGCTACATCCAACCTGTGGCTTGACTTTGGGGAGACTTGTGCAGAAGTTTATAGGAGATTTTATATTGTAAATAACCATTACTGCCCATGCTTGGATTAGTCCCAGCACTCCCTGCCTGTGGTTGTCTTGTCATATACATTTTCTTTATATATTTCGAGTCATCTGATGGCCGCCATCAGTTTTGTGCCAAACATGCGGTAGGTAGTCAGATTGAAATCAATGGGAATGATGTTAGTTTCCACTGGCTTTTATGGGTGGCACACTTTGTGACTCCTCACTTGGCGGTGCCATCTGGTTACCCTGATAAAGTGTACCTCCTGAATATGCACAGTACCTGTTACTTTCCAATGTCTAATGGAAAGTTTGTTTCTCAACTGCTTGAAAGTTTCTGGTCCTGTAACTGGTGGCTGTTGTGAAACCACAACTCCCAGCATGCTCCGATTGCCCACCCGTATTGTTGTATTATATCGGGCAGTATGATGGTAGATGAGATTGGTGTCATCAGTCATGTGATGAATAGCTCCTCCAGTGCGAGCTGGACTATGCATGGATGCATGATAACCCAAAAGATCTGGGGGTCTGGCATCACAAAAGTTTGGTAGGTGCCAGACTTGGCTTCCATCATGGGACAACTCTAATACCAGCATGGGTTGATCGTCCTTGGTCAGCCTTTTTATTTTGGTCACTCACATGGTTGGACTAGATGCCAGGCTTGGTTATTTAGAGCAGTGATTTTCAATCAGTGTGCCTCCAGCTGTTGCAAAACTACAACTCCCATCATGCCCAGGCAGCCTACAGCTATCAGCCTACAGAAGGGCATGGTGGGAGTTGTAGTTTTGCAACAGCTGGAGGCACACTGGTTGAAAATCACTGATTTAGAGGACCAGTTGCTGTGACCTTTGGTGGTGACTACTTTGTCGTCAGTGCTTTGCTTCATCTTATATGGTTTCTATGGTGTTACTAAATATTTGGTGCAGTCATTATGGACGCCCGTTGTGATTACTCAGTATAACTTTTACCTGTCCAGGACAGGTGTAGCACCTTGTGAGCAATTGTATCCAACAACTCCTCTTTTTACTAGTGCCCTGAACCCAAAAGTGCCAGCCTGGGGTTGCTGAATTGTATTCTGTCAGACGTGGTTCCCCTATAACAAGCTTCCTCATCTCTTATGCGTGTTCATGGTTATCTTTCAAAACCTCATGGGGCTTGTGAACAACCAGAAGGGCCCAGCATCAATTACATAAAGTCCTCACCACATTTTGGATAAGCTGTAAGGTTGATAACAGCAGCCACCACCAGAAATCTTGAAGGTGCCTTGATTTTGAGACCTCTCCCCAGTCATTGCTTTGGGATGCACTTACCCTCACCAGAAATCAGTAATACCTGACGTTTCTGACTAAAGATGAGCTTGGCCTTGGTCACGTTTATCACTAGTTGATGACTACTTTCCAGGAGTGAAAGAGTTAACGCCTGTTTTGTGCATGTGAAGAGCTTGAGTCAGGCCTTTGTCGCTCCCTGTGAGGAAGTGAGTGAACTTTACAGTAATCGAGTGTCGAGCGCAGTGTCCTGGCACCGGGAGGGTTAATCAAGTCATCGTGTGTCAGCCTCTCAGCGCCCCTGAATGATTCATGTACTGTAGGAAGTTGCACCATGGGGCATGAGAGTGCAGCCGACAAGAGTCGGGGGTTATGCTCAGTCTCGTCCAGCTAATGCAGGGGTGGGCACCACGCTGCAGACGCCAGGATGACGTTTCAGTGGCTGAGTAATAACATTTCACTCCAGTAAGTTTGAGGCTTGGAGTTGTAGGGATTTGTGGGGACGCCATGTAAACGAGACAAGTTGAGAGCTGACTAAGATTGTGATTGAAACACACAGCACTATATGAAACTGAGGTCTGTGCTGTTTGCAGTGCTGCCACTTTCACTGCACCTGCCAGTGGTGGCACCTCCTTAGTCTTACCAAGATGTCGTTTCGTTTTTATAGGATGGAGCAAATCATTGGTGACCTCTTCATTATAACTGTAGATGGGTAACTAAGCTGTGTAGACCTGAACACGGCCAGCAGCTGCCCTTTACTCAGCTTTCTGGACCCCATCTGGAGGGAGTGCGGCAATTTCAGGTTGCCAGTAGAATTAGGCTTGAAAGATGAAAAGGTTCCACGCACCAGACCCTCTACATTAGGGTTCCTCAACTCCAGCCCTCAGGCCCCACCTGCCGGTCAGGTTTTCAGGATTTCCTTAGTATTGAGCAGGTTATATAATTAGTGTGAATACATCAGGACTTACCACAGGTATTCATTCTGTGGGATATTCTAAAATCATGACTGGTAGGTGGGCCCTGAGGACTGGAGTTGAGGACCACTGCTCTATGTGCTTGTAGGAGCTCCTAGTGCTGCCATGTGGCGCCATGTTTGCCGATTGAAGCAATGCCTCTAGTGGAGAATTATGTAATCTGTCATATGGCATAAATTTATCCCTCACCTATTCCCATAAAATCCAGGAGAAAATGCTCTGTGTTTCCACAACATTAGGCTACTTTCACACTTGCGTTTGCAGGATCTGTTTGTGAGATCCGTCACAGGCTCTCACAAACGGTCCTAAACTGATCAGTTTTTACCTAATGCATTCTGAATGGAAAAGGATCTGTTCAGAATGCATCAGTTTGCTTCAGTTCAGTCTCCATTCTGCTTTGGAGGTGGACACTAAAACGCTGCCTGCAGCGTTTTGATGTCCGCTTGACGGAAACTGATCCAAACGGATCCGTCATGACTCACAATGTAAGTCAATGGGGACGGATCCGTTTTGTCTGACACAACAGAAAACGGATCCGTCCTCCATTGACTTTCAGTGGAGTTCATAACGGATCCGTCTTGGCTATTTAAAAGATAATACAAACGGATCCGTTCAGAACGGATGCAGACGGTTGTATTATCATGACGGATCCGTTTGTGAGAGCCTGGACGGATCTCACAAACGGATCGTGCAATAAAGTACAATATAAGCCCATAGCAAACATAGATCCATAGTATGTGTGTGCTTGCTGGAGCAGACCAAAAGTTTATATTCACACTACTCCTGATGATAAAATGATCAGAAGTATGGGTGTATCTCTTACCAGCCCCTTCCTAGTGCTATCAGCAGTTTTAAATGGTCAGAACTGCTGAAAGACTCCCCTTACAAGGGTTTCTAGGAATTTGATAATGATGGGCTACAAATAGGCTATCAATATCAGATCAGTGGGAGTCCGACTTCTGCCACCCCCATCAATCATCTGATTGACAAGGTACTCTAGCTAGCCCTTTGTCCCTTTCATTGTTTATCAGCACAGCGCTGTGTATTGTATAGTGGCTGTACCTGGTATTACAGCTGAGTCCCATTCACTTGAATGGGAGCTGAACTACCGTTGACCGGCATGGCCACTGCACAATGTACAGAGCTGTCTGCTTCTGATTCCGGCAACAGCAGCTGCCCCAGACAGCTGAATGCTAGGCGTGTGTGTCGGCCTCTACCGATTTGACATTGGTGTCTTATCTAAAGTATAGTACAACTGCAAAAAAAGGGAGTCAGTCAGCACATCCAAGGTGCAGGTGCATGCTGCCGTGGCCAGATACACGAAGGAAAAAAACACAATGCAGCAGCACTCTGCAAACACAAATAACGTACAATATTGCCATAGTCATAAAACATTCTGGTGCTAGTGCTACACTTATTTTGCAAAATTGAGATTCTTGGCAAATACATTTTGTACAAATTTACGTCTGCCAAACGTCAAGGCGATCTCTCTAAGACTGGAACCTAACACTAATTCCTACCTTTTGTGTGCCACAGTGGCCACCATCAAATCCAGGGAGTGTTGGTTCCACATGCATGCTGGGTCCACTCTGCCTCTGCCTTTGCCATTTTTGGTGCCTTAAAGGCATAGTGGACCCAGCATGCATGTGGAACCAACACTCCCTGAATTTAATGGTGGCCATTATGGCACACAACAGGTAGGTATTAGTGTTAGGTTCCCGTCTTAAAGAGATCGCCTTGACGTTTGGCAGACGGGCCCAAATAATTTTGTACAAAATGTATTTGCCAAGAATCTCAATTTTGCAAAATAAGTGTAGCACTAGCACCAGAATGTTTTCTATGACTATGGTATTATTGTACGTTATTTGTGTTTGCAGAGTGCTGCTGAATTGTGTTTTTTTTTCCTTCGTGTATCTGGCCACGGCAGCATGCACCTGCACCTTGGATGTGCTGACTGACTCCCTTTTTTTTGCAGTTGTACTATACTTTAGATAAGACACCAATGTCAAATCAGTAGAGGCCGACACACACACCTAGCATTCAGCTGTCTGGGGCAGCTGCTGTTGCCGGAATCAGAAGCAGACAGCTCTGTACATTGTGCAGTGGCCATGCTGGTCAACGGTAGTTCAGCTCCCATTCAAGTGAATGGGACTCAGCTGTAATACCAGGTACAGCCACTATACAATACACAGCGCTGTGCTGATAAACAATGAAAGGGACAAAGGGCTAGCTAGAGTACCTTGTAAATCAGATGATTGATGGGGGTGGCAGAAGTCGGACTCCCACTGATCTGATATTGATAGCCTATTTGTAGCCCATCATTATCAAATTCCTAGAAAACCTTGTAAATAGCACCAGAATGTTTTCTATGACTATGGCAATATTGTACATTATTTGTGTTTGCAGAGTGCTCCTGCATTGTGTTTTTTTTTTTCCTTATCTAAAGTATAGGTCATAAATATCTAAACGGTTGAAAACCCCTTTAAAGAGGACCTTTCACGACTTTGAAAAAAATGAAACTGCACTATGTACCTGATCGCTGTCCAATCAGAGCGGACCTCTCACAGCAGGGCAGAAGCAACGCCCATTGAGGAACAGGGAGTCTCCTCCTCCCTGTTCCGATGCTTGCTAATTAGCATAAAGCCTGGCAGAAGAACGGGGGGCCCGTGTGAAGCCACCGGGGGACCATTTGGAAAAAAAACAACGCTGCTCGCATCAGTGTCGGACGCACTATCAGGTACATAGTGCAGTTTCATTTTTTCAAAGTCGTGAAAGGTCCTCTTTAAGTTTGGCTTGGTTTTAAAGGGGCATTTCCATATCAAGCATGTATGACATATCCAGAGGATATGCTGGAAATGTCTGATAGATGCGGGCTGCACCTCTCAATCAGAGAGGTTCTTTCTGTTGGATACTGGGAATGTAACAGAAAAAACTCCTCATGGAATTGAAGGCCAATAGAGGTACAGTGGAGGACCACTTTGGCATGTTGATCTCACTAAAGAACAACCCAAAGGCCGGCACCAACATTTTGAGTACAAAAATGTGCAGACCAATGGGGGAAAACATTTCCATATGTTAGGACCAAGTGTTTTCCCAAAAAAAGGGTTAATATTGTGACTTTAATGTGTCTGTCCGTGAATTGGGTCTCAGACCCTGGTTCCCTACCTTTTGAGTATGGTTCCTCCATGTTAACAGAAACCTGGCCCAGATATCCGTGTTATCCCACTGCAGGGAGACTTTGCCACCCTCCCGCTTCTCTCACATTGGCTTGGCAGGCTCTCCTCTCTGTTTGTATGTTGGCCATGGCGTGTGTGAAATGCGCCTGGATAGACATCTTTTATGGAGTGTCTGTCAGCTGTAAAGCTGTAGGGTTTGTTTGCATTGGGTTGGCACAGGAAAGGCTTGGCACTGGTGCCAGAGATCTGTCTGCTGTGCATCGTTAGCAGGGATTTCAGCCCCGGTTGGACATGTAACTCATCTCAGCTATCTCCTTAACAAGAGTCTTGAAATGCTGGCAGGTCTGCTACAAGCTGCTGGCCTGCTTCACAGCGTCTGAGATGCTGTGCCCTCTCTATCTGCAGGAGGGGTCAGTTCTGGGCATTATCTCATGCACTGGTCACGAACTGAGCACTCTAAAAGGTCTGTAACCATCTGCAGGAGGCAGAAGTTCAGTTTGGTTCTTTTGGACTTCTGTATTTTCTGAGTACTGGGTGCAGACCAGTGGTGACTGTGCTCAGAGGGGTTGTCACCCAACTGTCCAAATACATTGATTGGCAGGAAAGTCTGTATTCTTATGCAGCGCCCTGTCCCCCACTATCATTACTTTGTCTCCTGTGTTTGATGCCACAACTCCCCTTATGTCACCACTGCACTGCTTGCCAGTCAGTGGCTTCAGCGGTCCCTTGTAAAGGCATGACACGTGACTGCTGAGGCCATTGACTGTTCAGTGGTGACGTAAGGGGAGTTGGTTCATCAAGTTTTCAGCCAGGCTGGGGCCAAAACAGTGGGATCAGAGATGCTTCAGGAACCAGGATGACCAGAGCAGGTGAGTGTTTTTATTTATTTATTTCTTTTTATTATTATTTTATCTTTTTTAGCGTGCCCAGCCATCTTTTTTTTTTTTTTTTTTTTTTTTTCTTTCAGGGTCCAAAAAACACCTAAACAATCCATTTTAAGTGAAATATTTCAACTGCAAATTTAAATAAAAATCTCATTGTTCCAGTCTTACTCCATTAAAAGGGATGGTGTAGAGAGTGTATCCTACATTGAGTGATATTGTCAAATTTGGCACAAATTATAGCAACACAAGGACGTTTATGAAGGCGGCGTTTTAGTTCTGCGTACCCGCCACTTGCACTGCATACGCCTCTTCATGAATTAGGTGCATACATGGCAGTCCATTTGTCTGTCTGCAAAACTCTGTCTATAATTTTTTGTCTACTTTTTTCCCCAGTTTCCAGGTGAAAAAAGTATTACATTTTTCGGCCCCGGAACTGCCCCCCGCTCTGCCCTCATTCTGCATATCTGTCGTACTTGGCGTAAAAACGTCTCTGCAACAAAATACTGTTTCGTGAATGTTAAAATGGTCCCAAAAATGCCCATTGCGACTATTTTTATGCCAGGTGAGCATAATAAATGACCCCAGGACTTCTGCAAAAGTGACTATAAAACTTCCCCTCATGATAAACCTTCTCCTGTGTTTATCAGGCACTCATGGAAAGTTTCCTCTGCTGCCTCTCTTGATGGTCTTCAACCTGATGGAGGGAGAGTTAACCCTGTCCTGTCTAGCTCCTTGGTAGAGTAAGATTCTTCTTGCTTATGTGCTGGACTTACTTGGCAAATTTCATACATCAGCATGGAAATTCCCATTTGAGTCACAAAAACTTTCTGTGTGGTCGGAGCTCTTGCTGTCATGATTTCCTTGATACCTCGTCCCGCTAATGTGCAGAGTTTTGGAAGTCGCTATGTTTGAGGTTCTCCAAAGAGACCTTTAACTGAATAGTGTGCCTATGATAACCCTGTACTGCCAGAGTACAGATGGAGGACGTTTTGTATTTGGGCTATAGACTTGGAAACTCTTCTCATTGCTGGCACCGTAATCAGATCATTTTCTTGTTGAGGAGACCTCATAGTCGTCTTCTATGTATTGATCATTCCTTGAGCCTTATTTTGTGTTTTCATCACACTGTTTGTACTAGCATATGTCGGAGAACCCCATGTGCCAGTGCATGGTCTTGTGGCGAATGTGACCATATCATTCCTGGAAGGTCCCCCTCAGTCAGCTATGATGCCTGCTCATGAATTCATTCACAATCTGTTAGGTTCCTCCTGGTGCTGGTTTATTGCGCATCTGGTTCTGATTTGCCTTGTTGGTGGTTCACTATATAGATTATTGATGAGATGGTGGTGGACATGCTGTCTAGAGACCTAATGTTGCTCGAAAATAGAATCATTCAGTTGTGTTTAGTCGGTAGATCAAAAGAAATATTTTTCAGACTATAAGACGTACCTGACTATAAGGCACACTCCAGGATTAGACAACAGAAAATGTAAAAAATATATTTTTCACTTATTAAACCTTCCCTGGTGGTTTAATGAAGTGGAGTGGACAAGGTCACTAAATTAGCCATCTGCCAAAGAGTGGGTTAAGGCCCCTTTCACACAAGCGGGAGACTCGCATGTCTCCCGCAACGGATCTACACGGCTGGACTCCGCACTGACAGGGATCGCATAGCATTATATGCGATCCCTGTCCGTGCGGAGTCCAGCCCTGTAGATGCGTTGCGGGAGACATGCGAGTCTCCCGCTCGTGTGAAAGGGGCCTAATAGTTTTGGTCAGCTCCTGTGAACTTTAAGGTGGATTTACACAAGGCAATGAGAAGTTGATTGTCGGGAAGGAAGTGTTTTTTGCTGATAGTCGGCTGCTCGTTCAGTGGAGGTGCAGCGCTTTTACTAGAAACACAAACACAATGACGCATAGTATCTTGGGCACCTGTTACAGATTTTGCATTGGGGCAAAACCAGCTGCTGCAGAACTTCATGATACGCACCTCAGCTGTTGAAGAATGCGATCATCTAATTCGATTTTCTCTATTTCTCCTAGAAAAGTATTAAAGGGTTATTCCCATCATAGACAATGGGGCATATCGCTAGGATATGCCCCCATTGTCTGATAGGTGCGGGTCCCAACACTGGGATCCGCACCTATATCGAGAGCAGAGGTTTCCCGGCGTCCGGGCCACCACCAGGTGCAGCTCCCTGCTGCTTCCATAGAAGTTAATGGGAGCGAAACGGAAATTTTCGGCAGCTCCATAGAAATGAATGGAGGGCGTCTGCGCATGCGCAGTGCGCCCTCATTAACTTTCCTCACTCCGTTCTCGATATAGGTGTGGGACCCGCACCTATCAGACATTGGGGCATATCCTAGCGTTATGTCCCCATTGTCTATGATGGGACAACCCCTTTAATACCCTGACAGCTCAGTGCGGATTGTGGCAGGCTGTGTATTGACTCATCCCTCATTCCCTTTGAATATCAGGAGCAGTCCTTTAAGTTGTTAAATTCTGTACATGTACTATCCAGCAAAAGCTGTGTAACATTCGCTTCAACTGAGAACACATGTATCGGACTGCTACAGAGAGCCTACGGAAGTTAAGGACATGGTTTAAAGCCTCATTCACACATCCGGGTTCCACGGACGTGTGCTCTACAGTCAGCACACGTCCCCATTCATTTTAATGTATGTATTCAGACATCAGTGTTTTAGAACGGTCTGTGGGTCCATTTTTTTAGCACTGATGCATGCTCTATTTTGTCTGCGTTTACGGATCCATCACGCCCATTATAGTCTATGGGTCTGTGAAAACCAAGGATGCCATCCGTGTTTCACGGATCATTAGGATGTGATGCTTTGAAAATTATTTTTTACCTGTTAAGTATTGCGGAAACACGGATGACACACAGACAGCAAAAAATGGACACATGGACCCAACACGGATGCATCACGGACATCTTCACTGAAGCATCATTGACCATCTTTTCACGGATTTAAACAGTGACGTGTGAATGAGGCTTAACAGATAAAGGGTTAGCTTGTGGGCTACACATTGACTTTGACCCCTTTGTGATGCCAGAGGTTTCAGCATCATGAAAGGAAATGGGGTTGTATCACAACCCGCAAGTTGTCACAGATTTGTTGCGACTCCTCTCGTACCACCCTTGTGGGTCACACATGAACCCCATTAACTTTTATCAGTTTTGACATAAGCAGCACTGCGATCATTACCCAAAGTGCCTTATAGCCCCAGCCTGGGGCAACTCGATGCATCTCAGTACTGTTTAAGGCTGCTTTCACTTGGACATGTGTGGTCCAGGGAATGCGGTCCGTGTGATGGCCACATCCAGACTGTGGGTCTGCTGTCCTGTACTCGCAGCAACATTTGATCATGTTAGACCCAGGTTTGGGCTGGAACTGGCACCCTCGTAGATCACTATGATGCCATGAGTTCGGCTCGCACATTGCCTCCTGTATGCAACACAACTATAAGGGTGCCTTCACACTCTGTGGGTTTTGTTGCAGAATTTTCTGCAACTGAAAATCAGTTCCATTCATTTGGGACAGCAAGCACGTGGATTTCTGCAGGCCCTATTAAGGTAAATGGAACAAAATCCGCAACATCTGAAGGGTCTCTAAGAATGGAATAGCTGATGAACTTGAAACAAATGTATGTATTGTTCTAACACACTGACCATCTCAGTCAGGTATACAGAGGAGAAGTCTGCCTGTGGACTAAGGGACACCTGTTCTCCTGTAAGTCTCTTCACTCCCTGCCAACGTTTGCCTGAACGTATCAGTCCCGCATGGGACTGTGGCACCACAGGCCCGAATCCCCTTTATTATACTATGACGTCTAATGCCCGGGACCCCCACACGATCACCCGTTTGAGAAGGCAGTGGCGCTTGCAGTAATGCTTCGGCCTTTTCCAACTTTCCCTAGGCCAGTAACTACATGTTCATAGTCATATGGCCTAGGTGCAGCTCAGTCCTATAGAAGTGAATGGTCCTGAGCTGTGATACCAAGCACTGTTGCTATACAATGTACGGCGCTGTGTTTGCTGAGCCGAGAGAAGACCTTGAGAACTGATGACATATCCTCAGAATAGGTCATCAGTATGTGAGCGCCACGGCCTTCTCTCAGCTTTTCCAAGGCCAATGACAACATCGGTCACATGGCTGAGGGAGAAGCTCAGCCCCATAGAAGTGAATGGGGCTGAGTGTGATACCAAGCACAACCACTATACAATGTACGGCGCTGTGCTTGGTGTGAGAAGTCCGCTGTGCTCACAGGAGTGCTGGTGCCTTCTCAAACAGCTGATTGCTGGGGTCACAGATGTTGGACCCCCACAAATTAGATACTGATGACCTATCCAAAAAAAAACTCAGAAAACCCCTTAAGAAGTTGTACAGGATTAGAACAACATGGCAGTTCTCTTCCAGAAACTGTGCCAAACCTGTACATGGATGATATTGCAGCTGGGCTCCATTGAAGTAAATATGGTTGAGCCACAATACTGCACACAACCTGTGGTCAGGTGGGGTCCTATTTTGGGGAAAAAGCAGACCTATTTTTTGTAATCCTGTGAAAACCCCTTTAATCGCCCAACACACAGAAAGCTTCCAGGGTTAGAAGATTCATTTTTACAGTTGGCTGGGCCTTCATGAATCTCTGCATCATGCATGCTACATAACAGTACAGCTTATGTGGTGTGTTGGCAGGTTACTGGCACGCCATGTAGGCCATCTCCAGAATGAATCCTTTAACTTTCTGTCCTGACTTGGCCACCTGTGCTCACAAGAAGCCTTTTCGTTCGGGGTCCCGGCCTACTTTAATTTGCAAGCAGTGAAATTCTACTCTGTCACACAGTGGGATCTTCATGGGATGAGGTCTGGCACTTACTGTATTCTGAGGAACACTCTGTTCCTTTTGGGTCTCCTCTCGTTTGATGTTTTCTGAATTCTGCCTGTGGGTTATTTCTGTGGCAAGGCGGCATGAGGATACATCCTGGTGATGCCGCTGTAATGACAGGAAGCATTATTTAATTTCAGTAAGTAGATTTCTTCACTCTGAACTCTGTGCATCTCCATCAGTGCAGAACGATGAAGACGCTTACCTCCAGGTGGCTGATGTAGTCCGGGGTGTTCCTATTCGTTGGCATGAGGGATGGGGAGTATGGCATCACTGACAATATACCAGTCATGTGAAGCTTTCATGTTGGGTGGGTAATTGCATGAATAGTAAATCTGTAAAGATGTATTGACACATCGTAGTCAAATTGCTGCAACATGTGACTGCACCCCTCCTATAACATAATTACAGGGCCTCCACAAGGATGCTTGGCCCTGTCAATGTGGAGAAGGGATTTACCAGGGAAGCAAGGCTAGGGTGCACAGAGTGACTAGGGCCCCCCCTCTGGTGCCATTAACCCCTAATTAGCATGGATTGAGGGGGAAGGGGGAGAGTTATGCTGGGTCAGCACTACCTGAGTTGCTCTTTAAAGTGGTTTTCTGAGATGTTCCTCCCCTGCTCAGCCCCTCACTGTTTCAGCACTACTGAGGCCAGTTATTGGTTACAGTGTTCACGTGGAGTTGTCAGGCATGTCGTAGTGGCTGCGGTGCTGGAATAGCAGGGAATGATCTGGTGGGTAATACTTCATTTTTCAATTTCTAACAAATTTCCCACCCTTTTTTTCAGGTCCCACAAAATGCCCTTTTAGGGTGATGCAATACATAGTTGTTTTTTTTTTTTTATATGTAGTCTTTAGGCACTTTTGGCCAAATAGTATTTGAGCACAGATTTTTTTTTTTTCCCCTCTCCTATGCCTTGTGATTTTATACATCCCTGTAATGTCGCTTCTGCTGGCTAAAAGGTACTCTATAGTTCTCATTGGAAATTCCTTTTTCTTTTTTAGGGAGAGTGATGCCATTAGGTTACATGCACACAGTCCTATGTATTTTGATGGCTTCAAACGGCGTATATGCAGGCCCCATTATCAAAATGGACAGGAATAGAACCTGTTATAATTTGCAGCACAGACGCGGACAGCACATGGATGACCTCCGCATTTTTGGCGGACCCATAGAAACTAAACGGTCCACTTGCAATTCACTAAAACTCTGAATCGGACGTGGACCAAAAATACAGCTGTGTGAATGAGGCCTTACAGAGAATATTTTAGGCAAGTGATATAAAGGGGGAGCATATTGTGTCATTGACCTACTTTTACTTGAAGATGGAGCATCCAGCATACTGCTGTGTGTCACTGATGATATCCCTCCATAAACAATGTTCTTGGATATTCAGGTCGTGTTAATCTTGAGGGAACAGGGTGTCTGTAATTTTCTCATTTCTGTCTTTCCAGAAAATATGGGTCAGGATAATTAGTGGCCCCTTTTAATTAGCAGGCTGGTGCATACTGTAACCCTCCTATGTTTCAGGAATTCACCATTTAATAGGCTCTGACAAACACTGAGGCTCCGAGCATCTGCTGGGGCCGCCATTTTTAACACCCTGGTTGCTGGTGTCTCGCTGCCAGCAACTTCTTCTTGCCCAGACTTCAAAACCCTCTCCGGCATATGTCATGGTTAGGATAAAGGATAGGCTTCTAAGGTTGCCTTGTGTCCTTATATCAACCCCTCAGTGCACTAGGCACAAACCCAGTACGCATTCCAGAGCTCCATGTAATCGCTCGTTCTCCAGTGCTAAGCTCTGCCATTAAAGGTACAGCTACACGTGGAAGCAAAATGTAAGTATCCGCAGTCTGCATGTTTAGCAGCTTTGCTGGCCGGACTTTTCCACTCGCGCTGTAAGGGTTACGTTGTGGATCTGGTGCACTGCCACCCTCTTTTAATACGCATAAATATGTACGGAACTAGTCTTCAGATAAATTAAAATGGACCCTTTGAAGTTGCAGGAGCTGACCTGTGACTGTAAACTTCTGGGATCTGTTTGTGGATTTTTAAAAATATAATATGAATATAGTTATAGGGAATTTTAGCCTCGAGGTAGCGACATCTGTACGGTGATGGAAGGGCGTGCACACTGCTGCATGCCACGCGACTATTGGTGGTCCTCGGTCAAGGGAAATTGTCACACCAGCAGTAGATACAATCCGGCGGGCTGTTCTGGCAGGCAAGCGGAGGATTGGCCGGTCACAAACTGCAGCTTTCAGCGGTGTGTCTGACGGGTTCTTCATTTGCTGTCCGCTGGAACACATTAGGGCTGGCGGACAGTTCTCTGATGGAACGCCCTGCTGGAATTCGCACTGTTGGTGTGAAACTAGCCTTAAACAAATATCACATTTGTGGCACAGCATTCTGGCAGAGAAGAACCTGCCAGAGCCCCCTGATCCAGCATTGCCAAGTGTTACCCGAATGCCCGCCAACCACATTAACTATAATGGGGTCTAGCGAAGATCTGGCAGTTACCAGGCAAATATGCTGGGAATAAACCTCTGCATGCAACGGTTTTTGTCCTGCCGATTCCTGACCTCCTAAGCTAGAACAGCCTACCGGAAGGCTGTAGTGCAAATGTGCAAGACGCCTTAGAGAACATTTGTTAGGATGGCTGGACAAGTGTCAGGTGTACGATGGGTCAAGTCTATAAACCGTGCTGCAAGAAAGGTCAGAGGTATACATCAGGAAATCTTCCCAACAAATACCGCCTATGAAAGCGTGCAGAGCCTCATACATAGGCAGGGATGCTGTGCAAATACACCGACATCCACTTATATAATACAGAAAGGTAAAACGGCAGTATGTAGCTTACTGACGGCACCACAGGACATCACAAAACTAACGCTTTATAACAACTAGGGCTGTCAACTATCCACACCTAGTTTGTCAGGAGCTGCACCACATGCATTAAAGTGTAACTGTCATTTTTTTTTTTTTTTGTAATATACTTTCATTACTGAAATCGTACATTTCTATTAGAAAAATAGCTGTAAAGTAGCCCATTTTGAGCCTTAGCGACGCTCCTCTGTCTTCTCTTTACATAACACAATCAGTATTGAGCAAGTCTCCACAGTGATGTAAACAGAAGACAGAGGAGCATCGCTAAGGCTCAAAATGGGCCACTTTACAGCTATTTTTCAAATAGAAATGTACGATTTCAGTAATGAAAGTATATTACAAAATACAAAATTACAAAAATAAAAAAAAATGACAGGCTCTATTCACACGTCCTATTTTTCTTTCCTGATTCGATCCTGATTTTTTTTCAGGACCCATTGAAATGAATGCATCCAGATCGGGATCGAATCAGGAAAGAAAAACAGGACGTGTGAAAGGAGCCTTACACTTTAATGCATGTGGTGCAGCTCCTGACAAACTAGGTGTGGATAGTTGATAGCCCTAGTTGTTATAAAGCGGTAGTTTTGTGATGTCCTGTGGTGCCGTCAGTAAGCTACATACTGCTGTTTTCCCTGTGTATGAGGCTCTGCGCGCTTTCGTAGGCGGTATTTGTTGGGAAGAGTTCCTGATGTATACCTCTGACAGCTACAATGTATGCCACTATATGGGCACCTTTTGCCAGCATATATGCCAGGCTCAAATGCAGTGTGCCAACAATTCCTCGGGGAACACTGTTATTAGGCAATTACTGTTTCCTCCCAGGTTTTCTGGTTATTTTGATAAATGTGGAAATATACAGATTCAAGGGCTGTCTCCACATTGGGGCAGAATAGATATTGGGTCTGTCTTCCTCCGTGTATTTCTTGTATAACCCACTTAGTTCACAGCACTACAAGTCAAATGAGCACTTTCTGACTACTTTCCAGGTGATGAAAGCTGATCGCAGGGGTTCCAGACAGCGAGGCTTCTGTGAAGGATAGATCTGCTGGTTTAGATGTTGAGGTGTTTTTTGTTTTTGTTTTTTTTTTTTTTTGTTTTGTCAAACCGCACAATTTTTAATCCTCTTTGGAGTTTTGGGTTGTAGACTATGGGGGAGATCTACCAAAATTGGTGTAAAAGAAGACTGTCTGGCCATAGCAACTAATTAGGATCCACCTTTCATTTATCAGAGCTTCTTTGGACAGTGGAAGGTGGAATTTGATTGGCTGCTATGAGCACTAAGCCAGTTTTCCTTCACATCAGTTTTGATAAATGTCCCCCTATGTACTTTGCTTCCTTCCTGTGGCTATAAAAGCAGAAGCTACCTGCATTGTGTGCATTGCAGAGGCTCCTGTGTGAGCAAGCCTAAGGCAATGAGGCATGCATACTGTAATCCAGCCCTTGTGTGGTTTTACTATACTGGGAGTCATGATCACATGTATGCTGTTTATATCTTCTGCCGTCTCACAGGTTGTAAGTTGAATTCATTGCTGCAAGCAGGGTTGTCTGCATGCTGTTTTCTCCAGTATTGCCTCTTTCACGATTGTCACCAGGGACAGCTTGTTGGGTTCCAGGCTGGGATTACTCCCACTCACAGGTGACAAATGGCTTTCATCTCTTTAGAGGTTGCTCAGTAGCTTTCCCCTCTTTGTGGCTGAAGAACACGTTGGTGGGGTCAGTACAGTTCTTCCCTGCCAGATCATATTGCTTTTGAACCTTTAATGGAAATTAAGCTCTCCTCTGAATTCTAGTTCCAGAAAAAATCTCATTAGTATGGCAGTATTTGACATGTTGCCAAGCATTCAGCTCAGAATAAATTTGGCCTTGAGCTATAGACCTGCATACTCAGCGAGAAACCAGGGATATTATACCCCATGACCCTCAAACACATGGGCTATGTTGTTGGGCAAGCAACTAGGCAGTCTCAAACGACCCAGCTACACAGCTATCTGGGAGGTCACTGTGCTCACGCCTAGGTAGCAGTCATAGCTTCTCAGTTTGCATTATTAATCAGATATTTCCAACAAATCAGCTTAGGTCAGAAGCCTATTTTAATACTAGTGTTAAATATTTTTCATTTTTTGCCATTGCAAGGTTGACATTGTTTTATATTAATACAGTCTGAGGACATCAGTGTTTCCGTATGGACTGAGATGCCATATCTTGTGTATACACGTGAAGGGAGGAGAGGCAGTCCTATGTGATTTTTATCAAACCAATTCTAATGAATTATGAGCAGACGTCTGGAACTCAGTGACTTAGAGTTGCAGCATTGTACACGAGCATTTATCAAACTAACGAGAGAGAAAACGGGCTTAGTTACCCATATCAACCAATCAGATTCCACCTTTCAATTTCCAGAGGAGAGCTGAAAAATGAAAGGTGAAATCTGGTTTGCTGTAGGCAACTAAGCCCGTTTTCCTTTACTTCTGTTTTGATGAATCTACCCCATGGTGTCTGATTATTTGCGTAGAAGTATAAAACACCCTCAAAACTTGAGTAAGCGTTGTATAGTGTAAGGAGTGCTGAGTCTGATTATGTAATTTTTATCTTCATACTCACTTTTATTCTGACCCTGTGCTCCCACTAACCAGCAGTAAAATGCATTGAGAGGACTCCTGAGCTTACACACATAATGGAGAGGACTCAGAGGAGTCCTGTCAATGCATTTTACTGTTGGTTTGTAGGAACTCAAGTGAGTATAAGGATAAAAATTACTTAACTGGACTCAGCATTACTTGCACTATACACCTCTTACTGTAGTTTGGTGGGTGTTTTGGAGCTCACTTCTGGGACTCACCACTGAAGTGAAGGCAAGCACACCACACAAACCTAGCATGCTCTTCATTCATGCTATGGGAGTTCCGAAAATAGACAGGCAAGCTGTCGGAACCCCCATAGCGGTGAACAGAGGGTGGCTACACATTCATGGCTGTCCTCCCCAGAAGTGACAGTCTCCTCAGACAGTCTGGGCGTGTGCTCCTCCTTGTATACAGTAAGCACATGGCTCCCTGTTTTATATAAGTTACGTATGGGCCCGTTTGTAAAAACCCGTGATCCTCTTTTTGGACCCGTTTGCTGGTAAGCAACATCTTAATGCAGCTTTTCCAAGAAAAGAGGTAAAGCAGAGTTCAGGTATGTGGTTCCTCAGCTGCTGCACACTTGGTATTGATTTGTACATGTCTGTGCTGCTTGATTGGTCTTGTACTATCCAGGCTGCTGGTGGCCCGCCGTCCTCTTAGCTGATTTACTGCTTTTTCCTAGATTTACAGTAGTTAGTTTAGTTTACAGGGTATCCGATTACTGCAAGCCCCCCCCACAAGACCAGTTTGTATGGGATCTTTTCATGCAGAATGTGGGTCATTTTATTAAAGGACAGTCTTTTATGATGGCCTTTGATAGCTCCTGTGCTGCCGGAGGTAGCGCCTTATTTTTGACGAGGCACAGACCTTGTCATAAATTAGGCGCACCTCCAGCAGTCCGTGCACCTGGAGTGAAAACTACGTCACCCCCTGACTGGTGTTTTCACTCCTTTCTTACACGTGTTTTTAGGAGTAAATGTTAGTAAATTTGCCGGGCCCAGTGCCCCCAGCTGGCACCCACTACTCCCCTGTCACTTCCAAAACAGAGTCAGAAACTCCAGTAAATGACGTGGTGCAACCTTCCCCCCATGTATATGTTAAGGTGACTTCACACGTGGCAGATTTTGTGGTAGTCATGGAATTTTCTGCCACATGTGAAGGCACCCTTAGGCCCCTTTCACACGGGTGAGATTTCCGCGCGGGTACAATCCGTGAAGCGAACACATTGCACCCGCACTGAATCCTGACCCATTGATTTCAATGGGTCTTTTCACATGGGCGAATTTTTTCACGCATCAGTTCGCCGTTGCGTGAAAATCGTAGCATGTTCTATATTGTGCGTTTTTCACGCAGCCCTGGCCCCATTGAAGTGAATGGGTCTGTGTGAAATTCGCATTGCATCCGCAAGCAAGTGCGGATGCAATGCGTGATTCACTGATGGTTGCTTAGAGATATTGTTTGTAAACATTCAGTTTTTTATCACGCGCGTGCGAAATGCATCCATACGCATCGCACCCGCGCAGGGAAAAAACTGAACAAACGTACGCAATCGCAGTCAAAACTGACTGCGATTGCGTGCGGATTGGTGCGAGTTTTCCGGAGACACCCTGAACGCATCTGGACTGAATCCGTGACGCTCGTTTGAAAGGGACCTTAAACATAGGGCAAAACGTGATGTGAACCCAGCCTAATGTGAGCAATGACTAGGACAGGTGAGAAAAGAGTTGAAGTTGCTTACCCATTTCTTAAAGGGCAAGGCTCTGTTCAGACTCGGTTCTTTAAGGCCCCTTTCACACGAGCGAGTTTTCCGTTTAGGTGCGATGTGTGTAGCAAACTCACAGCATCCAGACCCTGAACCATTCATTTTAATGGCTCTGTGCACAGTTTTTCACGCATCATCTTTGCGTTCAGGAAAAATGACAGCATCTTCTATATTGTACATTTTTCCCGCAGCCCTCGCTCCATAGCATCCATCAGTGAAAAACCATTGTATCCGGATGCCTTCAGTTTTTCACTCAAGCCCCCTTCACTTCTGTGTAGCCAAGCCTACGTGAAAAACGCACAATATAGAACGTGCTGTTTTTTCTGTTTTTTTTTTTTTTTTTTCCTAAACGCAAAGATGATGCATGAAGAATGAAAACGATATTTGTGCACATACGTGCTGAAATAAATGGGTCAGGATTCAGGCCAGATGCCGCTATTGCTGATCTTTTCCATTTGGATCTTGTTAAAAATAGTTTCTTGCCTTACTTTTGTATTGACTCCATCACCATTGCATATGATCCCTCAGTCTAACATCACTCCCACATGTGTAATTAGTTTAACAAGTCACGTCATTTAATTGCTATGTGCCTAATTGCCACGTACAAATTGTTGGTTTTTTTGTTTTTTATATCTTCTACATTGCTGTATTGCTTTCATCACTGGTTTATTGCCGAAAAGAAACTTGTTTGGAGAGGAGTAATTTTTTATTAGGCCAGGTCCTTATGGTGGTTGCACTGCGATATTAGGCCAGTGTGGACGTCACTTGTGTTGAGTACATGTTTCGTGTTCCTGCAATTATGCAGTATCCAAAGTCGCTGTGACCTGAAATGTGTTTCCATGCACCTTCTCATAGCTGCCATAATGAGCAATACTGCGATCTTCAAAGTGCAGTTTTGATGTCTGTAGTATGGATACAACACCTCAACCCTCCATGGTTCCACAGAGCTGAATCCATGTAGTGATGTAATCCGGGTTTAGAAGAACTGTTGGCCTCAGGTCACCAGTTCTTCTGTGGCAGACCCCCCCCCCCCCCTTCACCAACACCTCAAGTCCTGCTAACCAAGGAGTAAAGATGGTGGCCGGGACCTACAATTTGAAGTAATGCGGTAGGTGATATGGAGAACTGTAACATGTCCCATTTCTTAGGTGTGTCTTGTAGGTTTTCTTTGTATTACCACATTATGGTACCACCTTTTAATACTGAGAGGAATTTTGATTAAAAAAACAACTCCTCTTTGGTGCAGTCACTGAGGAAAGATAACTTTTTGTCATCAGAATTTAGCCTACAAAACCGAGTGTCATTTGCAAATCGCAAATGACACCTGATGACAGAAAGCCTTCTTTTATAGAAAACGGTATGGTAGTTTTTGTTAAAATAGCGTTTTTATAATATGCTAATTAGGCCCCCTAGGTGCAGTAGGCGTGAACCCTGCACCTAGGAGCGGCCGTAATAACGCCCCTTACCCCTCCTCCCTTGCGTTGATTGACAGGGCCGGGCAGCCATCTCTTTCGTCTCCCGGCCCTGTACGATCGCGAACGCCTGCGCATTGCGATAAGCAATCTGCGCACGCGTGTTGAGAGCCGGCGGCCGCCCGGGTCCTGGCTTCATCAATGCGCATGCGCGGATTGCTTATCGCAATGCGTAGGCGCGGGAGTTCGCGATCGTACAGGGTCGGGAGACGAAAGAGATGGCTGCCCGGCCCTGTCAATCAACGCAAGGGAGGAGGGGTAAGGGGCGTTATTACGGCCGCTCCTAGGTGCAGGGTTCACGCCTACTGCACCTAGGGGGCCTAATTAGCATATTATAAAAACGCTATTTTAACAAAAACTACCATACCGTTTTCTATAAAAGAAGGCTGTCATCAGGTGTCATTTGCGATTTGCAAATGACACTCGGTTTTGTAGGCTAAATTCTGATGACAGAAACCCTTTAAGCACAGACCACTTCCTATCTTGCCCACATTTTTTCCGTTACGCCTGAAAATATGCATTACTAGTTGCCACAATCCCCAGGCTGAGGTTTTCACCGCTCTTTAGTCACTTCTGGTGCACCTTCCCATTTCAGTGATCAGTGCGGCTGGTCAGACGTGAGCCACAGGCGCCTGTCAGACCCCTCCCGCAGAGCAAGGGGTAGAAGGCATGGCAGCCTTTTCTCTCCACTGCATTCCCAGACTGGTCCCAGTCTGCCCTGCATTCCCATTTGTGGATGTCATCAGGAGGGACTGCATTCCTTATCTCAGGCGAACACTTCCTGTCTGTCTTGTGTTGCATTTCTGACTTGTCTGTGCTGCTTCTTCCACCACCTCCTTTCTTACCCAGTACAAGAATTGCCTTGTTGCTGCAAGACTCGTGAGAAGAAGATTTGAGAAGTATTAATTACAGGGGACAGATCATTTTGACTATGACTAGAGTTCACCTCTGCTAGGGTCCTAGTGTCTCTTTAAGAATTGCACCCTCCTGTGCCGCTTTAAAATGTCCTTTTGATTGCTTATAGATGAAATTGGAAGACATTTTTCAGCCCCCCCCCTCCATAGTTAGAAACTTCTAGTTTGTTTTGCTCCTTTTTCCAGTTGGGTTGGTCTTTTTCTGTTTTGGCACATAGCATGGCTTCTGGGTCACTATGCGTAAGTGGTATGACAAAGCAGTGTAACCTGTCCATGGGTAAACATAGGCTCTGTGATTTGCTGTTGCAGATATTCTGGCCTATAGGTGACTGCTTTATAGAGATTTTCTTGCCGTTTAGAGACCACAAGCCGTTTAACTGATGTGACTTTCCTGTATGTTGTGTAGTTAAAATAAGAAAAAGGAAGCTGGTGGAGATGAACAATAGAGTGGCCTGGATGTGTCATGAGAGGAGAGGGCATAGCAGATCGAAGGAGGGGGGGGGGGATGGGGAGGGGGACATTTTAACTTCACCATAACTTGGTGTAAGTTATCCATATTTTGGGAGATAGACGTGCTAATTTGTTACAGCCCTGTTGTTCCAATATATATATATTACAGTACAGACCAAAACCTTCTCATTCAAAGAGTTGTCTGTATTTTCATGACTATGAAAATTGTAGATTCACACTGAAGGCAACAAAACTATGAATTAACACATGTGGAATTATATACTTAACAAAAAATTGTGAAACAACTGAAAATATCTTATATTCTAGGTTCTTCAAAGTACCACCTTTTGCTTTGATTACTGCTTTGCACACTCTTGGCATTCTCTTGATGAGCTTCAAGAGGTAGTCACCTGAAATGGTATTCCAACAGTCTTCAAGGAGTTCCCAGAGATGCTTAGCACATGTTGGCCCTTTTGCCTTCACTCTGCGGTCCAGCTCACCCCAAACCATCTCGATTGGTTTCAGGTCTGGTGACTGTGGAGGCCAGGTCATCTGGCGTAGCACCCCATCACTCTCCTTCTTAGTCAAATAGCCCTTACACAGCCTGGTCCTGTTGATAAATAAATGATGGTCCAACTAAACGCAAACCGGATGGAATAGCATGCCGCTGCAAGATGCTGTGGTAGCCATACTGGTTCAGTACGCCTTCAATTTTGAATAAATTCCCAACAGTGTCACCAGCAAAGCACCCCCACACCATCACACCTCCTCCATGCTTCACGGTGGGAACCAGGCATGTAGAGTCCATCCGTTCACCTTTTGTGCGTCTCACAAAGACACGGTGGTTGGAACCAAAGATCTCAAATTTGGACTCATCAGACCAAAGCACAGATTTCCACTGGTCTAATGTCCATTCCTTGTGTTCTTTAGCCCAAACAAGTCTCTTCTGCTTGTTGCCTGTCCTTAGCAGTGGTTTCCTAGCAGCTATTTTACCATGAAGGCCTGCTGCACACAGTCTCCTCTTAACAATTGTTGTAGAGATGTGTCTGCTGCTAGAACTCTGTGTGGCATCGACCTGGTCTCTAATCTGAGCTGCTGTTAACCTGCGATTTCTGAGGCTGGTGACTCGGATGAACTTATCCTCCGCAGCAGAGGTGACTCTTGGTCTTCCTTTCCTGGGGCGGTCCTCATGTGAGTCAGTTTCTTTGTAGCGCTTGATGGTTTTTGCGACTGCACTTGGGGACACTTTCAAAGTTTTTCCAATTTTTTTCAGACTGACTGACCATCATTTCTTAAAGTAATGATGGCCACTCGTTTTTCTTTACTTAGCTGCTTTTTCTTGCCATAATACAAATCCTAACAGTCTATTCAGTAGGACTATCAGCAGTGTATCCACCTGACTTCTGCCCAACACAACTCATTTATAAGGCAAGAAATCCCACTTATTAAACCTGACAGGGCACACCTGTGAAGTGAAAACCATTTCAGGTGACTACCTCTTGAAGCTCATCAAGAGAATGCCAAGAGTGTGCAAAGCAGTAATCAAAGCAAAAGGTGGCTACTTTGAAGAACCTAGAATATAAGACATATTTTCAGTTGTTTCACACTTTTTTGTTAAGTATATAATTCCACGTGTTAATTCATAGTTTTGTTGCCTTCAATGTGAATCTACAATTTTCATAGTCATGAAAATACAGAAAACTCTTTGAATGAGAAGGTGTGTCCAAACTTTTGGTCTGTACTGTGTGTGTATATGTGTGTGTGTGTGTGTATATGTGTGTGTGTGTGTGTGTGTATATATATATATATATATATATATATATATATATATATATATATATATACTTTTTTTTTTTTTTGTCTAAGGTTGCCCATGCAAATTGTGTTAAAGCTGGCAGAACCCTCTCATTTTAGGGAGATGAACCATGCCATCCAGTATGTAAGAGGGTCTCCCAACTTTTCCCCTAAGGAACATAACAGACAAGAATAGGACATGTTCATTTTTTTGCGGAATGGACATATGGAAATGGAATGGACAAGGAGTCGTTTCAGGTTTTTTTGTGCACCCGTTGAATGGTTCCGCATGCAGACCTGTAAAAAAAAAAAAAAACGGAATGGAACCAGATAAAAAAAAGTTTGTGTGCATGAGCCCTTAGACGCACCTAGGATTTAGAGGAAGAAAATAAGAAAAATAAATATTTTTCATCAGAGCCCCAGTCATTGTTTCTAGGCAGCAGATCCCTGTTTTCACAGAATGGACAGCTGCTCAGAAATGATGATTTTGGGTGCTACATTAATGATTCTTTCACCGTGCGTTGTTCTCAATCGGCCAGTATAGAGGAGCCTTTGCCCGTGGCTTTATTTTAATGCATGTAAAAAGTCAATAAAAGGATGGATTAAACAGGTTGTCTGAGATTTTGATATTGAGGTCAACAATATCTGATTGGTGGTAGGCTCGATAATCCTGATAATGTAGGCGAGCAATTGGAGCAGTTAATGTGGAGATCTTTGTGTAGTGCAGGACCGGTTCTAGCTTTGTAAAAAAAAGGTATTGTCATGTACTATATCAAGGATCAGCAACCTTCGGAACTCCCAGCATGCATACTTGCTCACCTATTCTTGTAGGAGTTTGTTTCAGAACAGCTGGCGTGCCAGATGTTGCTGATCCCTGTACTATATGATGTCTGACTTTCATTTTTTTTTTTTCCATCCATATTGGCATAACTTGAAGTCGTAGGCATACCACTGCGATATTCTGCAAGTGCCTTTTATACTGAATGTACAATATCTTGTGTGTAGTAGTGCCAGTCTCCTCCTTTCTTGGAGTGTGGATGTAATATAAGTAAATTAATAAGCAGAGAACTATGGGACCTATATAGATTATTTTTTTATAAAATGTATTCAATGGTGGAAAACTAGGACTATTAAATACTTATTTAAAGCGGGACTGCTGCAGTAGGATAGGTTTTCTCCTTGGCTGTTTGGATTGATCCTTGCATCAGGTCAGACTTTCAAATAAAGAACATTGAATTAAAACGCAAACAAATCGGGCTCAAGTGTGTCGCAGTGAGGAGATTCCTGCGGTTGGTGGAGTCCAACCATTGAATGGGGGAGCTTTTCTAATAATTAGTATCTTCACTATTCGGCTGTAACAAAAGAACTGTTATTAGATCAACTCCCTATTGTACAGTATAATACCAAGGCAAATGATTCAAAGACGAAATTGACAACAGTGCCCCCCATCCACAACCAAAGCAGTGACATCTATCCTTAAAGGAGAATGTGCCATGACCTTTGTTTCATGGCATCAGGTAGAAGTCCTATTACAATATACCTTTTTGTTTCCAAAAACATCTGACCTGTTTGAAGTTTTGATGGAAGTCTTCAGTGCTGTATAGCGCTTTGGGTTTATTCTGTGTTATTTTTCTCTCCTGGGAGATGCAGTCTCATAGGCTTTCCCATGGCACCTGAAAAAGCTGTTCACACCAATGGGCACAGCACCTTGTGTTCTTCTGTAGGCTCCTCACAGGAGAACACTGCTGTAAGAATGTCTGTACAATAGAGTTAAACTGACCATACACATGAAATGCTAGATGGCTAACTGTACCTCAAGCCTTTCCCCTGAAACACATGCATGGTCAGTGTGGCTGTTTGGTGGAGCACGCATGTGTTCTGAATAGGAAGAGGGGATTAAGCTGCTGCCAGACAACTGGCAGCAGCTTATTTATCAGAGGACAAACGTGTCAGTTGTAGTTGAAGATAACTTTTGGTGTAGTCAGTAGAAATGTACTGACCCCAGGTTAAAGTATTTTTTTTAATATTGTGTAAGGCCTCAATTTATTAAAATCTGTGATAAGCAGGGTGTTCTAGTGGTGATAGATAATCAGTTCTTACCTATCTTGTGTACTCCCCAGTCCTTATTCTATAGTGATCAGTAAGGTGTTCTAGGGGTGATAGATAATCCGTTCTTACCTCTCTTGTGTACTCCCCTGTCCTTATACTATAGTGATCAGCAGGGTGTTCTAGTGGTGATAGATAATCAGTTCTTACCTCTCTTGTGTTCTCCCCTGTCCTTATACTATAGTGATCAGCAGGCTGTTCTAGTGGTGATAGATAATCAGTTCTTACCTCTCTTGTGTTCTCCCCTGTCCTTATACTATAGTGATCAGCAGGCTGTTCTAGTGGTGATAGATAATCAGTTCTTACCTCTCTTGTGTTCTCCCCTGTCCTTATACTATAGTGATCAGCAGGCTGTTCTAGTGGTGATAGATAATCAGTTCTTACCTCTCTTGTGTACTCCCCTGTCCTTATACTATAGTGATCAGCAGGCTGTTCTAGTGGTGATAGATAATCAGTTCTTACCTCTCTTGTGTTCTCCCCTGTCCTTATACTATAGTGATCAGTAAGGTGTTCTAGTGGTGATAGGTAGTCAGTTCTCACCTCTCTTGTGTTCTCCACTGTCCCTTAGACTAGGTATCTTGCTACTCCAAGGCCCATAGTTACAGTGCCTGAAACATTGCTGCACATGCTCAGTAGTAAGTTCCCTTTCTAAAGACCAGAGGAGAAAGTTCACTACTGGACAAGCCTGCAGTCATCTCACGACAGAACAGGCAGACAGTAACCTGCCTCCACTATAAAAACCTTACTTCACTACCGCTCTGGTCCTACATGCCGGCTCCCCTTTGTCCATCTTCTGCTCTGTGGCTTCTTTAATTCATTCTCTGCATGGGCATGATCATCTGCTTTGCTGCAGCCCATGACTGGCTTCAGCAGTGATGTTTCTCATGTGGACACATCACCTCTGAATCCTTCTGTCCCCCAACATCTACCATTAGGGGAGAGTCAGAAGGCCACATACACATTGGTCACCCAGAACCTCCAAAATTGGCAGGTTCTGACACTATAAAAGGGGTGGCCCTTTTTTATGGATTTTTTTTTTTTTTAAATGGACCACCTCATCCTTTTAAACGTCTGTTCCTCAAGGGAAAGTATGGGCACTCAGAAGATCAGAACATCTAAAAGGGGGTAAGAATACAGCTTTTGTACTTGCAGTTTGCCATTTGGTCAGCCCTTTTCCATGTGCCCTGTTATGGAATTCGGACCATCATGGAGAGGGTTATCTTATTCAGGACCTCCGCCTTATAGCTAGCACGGAGATTTAAGTCAAAATGGTCTGTTCTGCTATGGTGTTTGCTCATGCCTCCATCTGTGTAAATGTTGAGTTTGCGTTGACTCTCCAGGGTGAAGTTGCATTCAATCCTCTTAGTATGGGCTAGTGGGGACATAAAGTGCTGTGTTTTCCAAAATCATCACATCATTAGACATTAAACACTAGAAGAATTGAGAGCTTATGGACATTGGCTCCCACTGCAGTATTTGTGCATGTACTAGCTTTTATAACTGAGGTCCAGTGTGTTCCCTTTAAATTGCTAGTCGTCGTGCAGCTAGTAGTTTACTACATGGTCGTTTGCCTGTTATGGAAGGTTCATCATGTTCTACCCTCGGTCTCTTCGAATATAAGCAATTGTTCTGAGTCACTGTGCTTCAAAGCCTCATAATCCCCTGAACACCAGCACGGCTGCTTTGTGTCCAGCTTTGTAAAGGTTACTGTGAAGTGAAATATGCTCACGTTAACCCTTTCACCTCCCTTTGGCTTGTTTTAAAACTGTATGAGTTACTGATGTGGGATCGTGTAATTTTTTTTTTCCATGCTGGGTATTGTAGTTTCAGAGCAGCAGAACCCACAGGTTGGAGACGACAGATCTAAGTGCAATAGTAAATGTCAAATTGGCGATTTTATTTATCCTTTTCTGTACATACGATTCCAGAACATATCCTGAAATGTTCTGCTGCTAGAAGACTAAAGGAACCTTGCTGTATGTGCTGTAGAAAGCAATTTACTATTAGAAAATGTCCCCTACACAATGAATGTCTTTGTTACATGGGTTACTACAGGTTATCTGGGCTTTGTTGCCTAGCATTGTAGAAGGCGGCATTTGGCTGTGCTTGTGCAGGAGCGTGTTGCTTCAGGGTAAGGCAGAGTGCACACACGGCAGATTACAGTATTTTCTGTGGCTCTCCAATTTTTCTCAATGGAGCTTGCAGAAATCCATGTACCTAATGCAGAAAACCCTATTCAGATGTATAGAATGGATTTATCAGTCTCTGAAATTTCTGTCATGAAGCTTGTGTGTGTAAATATACTCTTAAAAGGGTACAATTCACAGGGTATGATATAAATTTCTGGGACCTCTGAAAGTAGTTGAGTGCATTGGATGAACGGGTATGCCATAAAAGTCCAGATGGAAGGCTTGAATAGTCGCATAGTCTGACTGCTGGGAACCTCCACCAATCACAAGAACGGGAGAATGGAGTGATGGTCAAGCATGTACACCACTGCTCTATTCAAAGACATGACCCTGCTGGAGATAGACAAACACTATACTCTATATCCAGCAGTCCCATAGAGATGAATAGATCTATGATAAATAAGCCCCCCTGTTCTTGTGATCGGTGGAGGTCCCAGAAGTCGGACCATCTCTAATGATTTATCCCCTCTTCAGTGCATAGTAGAAAACTTGTTATAACCAAAATCCCTTTTGATTTTTAACTTTGTTTTTGGCTGTACTCAAACAAGTGACAGGGCTGTGATCAGGCCCCATGTTACTGCTAGAGCAGTGTTCCTCAACTCAGTCCTCAGGACCCACCTGCCGGTCATGAGAATATCCCACAGAATGAATACCTGAGGTAATTATATCACCTGCTCAATAGTAAGGAGATCCTGAAAGCATGAGGACTGGAGCTGAAGAACACTGTAGGTCATTTATTAAGGGACTTGTGACTATTTTAGGCGGAAAAAAAATAGTCACAATTCCCTTTTTTAACCTACAATATTTAGTCGCACGACCGGATACACGCTGTGTTCGGTAGCTGGACAGAGGCGTGTCAGGGGCCACGTTGGCCCCCACCAGTTACTAACGTTTACACCTGGAAACAGGCATAAATGTCGGTGAAAAACTACAGCAGCCAGAGGCTGGAGTTGTTTTTTTCGGCAGGCGCAAGGACGGCCATAGATGCACCTAATTTATGATGAGGCGAAGCTTAGGGCAGCAGTCTTAATAAGGCCCCTTTCTCACGAGCGAGTTTTCCGCGCAGGTGCAATGCGTGAAGTGAACACATAGCACCCGCACTGAATCCTGACCCATTCATTTCAATGGGTCTGTGTACAGGAGCGTTTTTTTTTTTTTACGCAGTTCTGCGTTTCGTGAAAAACGCAGAATGTTCTATATTCTGCGTTTTTCACGCAGCCCTGGCCCCATAGAAGTGAATGGGTCTTCAGTGAAAAACGCATTGTATCCTGAAGCAAGTGCGGATGCAATGAGTTTTTCACTGATGGTTGCTAAGAGATGTTGTTTGTAAACCTTCAGTTTTTTATCACGAGCAAGAAAAATGCATCAAAACGCAATGCACCCACACGGAAAAAACTGAACAACTGAACGCAATCGCAGACAAAACTGACTGAACTTGCTTGCAAAATGGTGCGAGTTTTCCTGAACGCATCTGGACCTAATCCGTGACGCTCGTGTGAAAGAGGACTAAATGTGTCCCACTGTGTTAGAGGACCCAAAAAATCCTAAAAGTTCTATCTTTTAAGCTGGACATCAGATTTTTCGCAACACATCATATTGGCTTTGGTGGGATCCACGGACATGACATTTTCAGTGTGGGCAGCCCAGAGATGGGTATTCTGACCATCTGGTCCTATTGTTTTACTATTGATGAGCAACCATAGTATGAGAACAAGCTATAGCTATATATGGCTACATTGTTTCTGGGCCGCAGATCACCGTTTAGACGTCACGATCTGCTGACCAGCTGATCGGCTACCATTTAGATTGTCAGGAATGAGTGTTTGCAGGAATTTTCGTCCCCCGATTATCAGAACGTGTAAACCCGCCATTACATATGCATTTGGCTTTAAATGTTTTAACCAAGCAATATCTAATCACTATGGTCAATATCTAATATCGGCTGTAGTTTAGATAATTATTTTGATAACTTTTTGTTGGCTTTATGGGAATTGTAACTCCCAAAGGTTGTGGTCGTCATAACCTGCAGTTTGGGTACAGCAGTTTCCCTTTGCTCCCAACTTGTCATTGGGCAATAGAGATGAGCGAACGTGCTCGTAGTGAGCACTGTACCGCTCGGCTCCCCTGCGCTCGCATGGGCGCAGAAAGCTGCTTCCGTCGGGTGAGGAGGACGGAAGTGGATGCCTGCGCCCATGCGAGCGCAGGGGAGCCGAGCGGTACAGTGCTCGTTACGAGCACGTTCGCTCATCTCTATTGGGCAACATATATATGTCTCAATTTTATTCAGCATTAAAGCATAAGAGAATTTATTAAAGGGGTTCTCACAAAAGGAAGGCAGAACTCCTAAAATCACAGTATTTATTAATACATCTAAAAATTGATAACCACACAAAGGAAAAGAACATCCAAATAAAGTAATGTACCAAAAAAAAAAAAAAAATATATATATATATATATATATATAATCTGGACTGGCCCTAGAATTCCCTAGGGTAAGTCTTTTGCCCAGGGATTCCCCCTAATGGTGGGGTTACCCTGTCCCCGTACCTAACCTCCACAACCCTAAATGGCCCTATGATATTTATGAACCAGGGTGTGCAAGTGGGTATATAGTTGCCCCAATGCGTTTCGCCCAAACCATGGGCTCCTCAGGGGGTAATAAACAAAAAACACAAGGGGATAAGATCAGGCACATAGATAAATCAGAATCCCAGCTGGGATCAATACTTGCCACCTTAGCACTCGTGATGGGAATGACACATACTGAAAAACAGATAGATATAGCCCAATAAACAATCACAGCAGATGGTGACCAAGAGTAACGCAGGTAAGTTATCCAAAAGCTACTTACATTAGTGGCATGTAGATGGACATATCCCAGCTGGCGAAGAGCGCATCAAACTAGCGCTCTGCCGGGATTAAAAGGCCGCACCATCTGGCGCTTCCGGCCCTTCACTGACGTGCTTCCTGTAAGTGGAACGCACAGATGGAGCGCATTGTCAGCCTGTGTATGGTAGCGCTTGCTGAAGCTTCCGATCACATGCCCTCAATAAATGGAGCGCACGGATGGAACACAGTAAAAAGCGCCACCAAGAGGCCAGCACCCTTTGGGTAAATAGGTCCATAATCATGATCCTAAAAATGTGCCTGTTTGGCAAAATAGAGATAAGTAATATAAACCAAAAATATAACGATAAAATAGAGATGAGGTGATCTCATAAATCACCTAAGAATTGGACACTTCTCGTGTCTATGACCAATTGGGGCAGGCCTACATGCATGTTGAATAATTACTAAGAAGGGAAGAAAAAAAAAAACCAAACATGTTAAATAAAACCAGTGTAGGTGAGTCTCTCGTTGAGACCCTGTGGTGCCTGGGAATGAAAGCGATAAATCAGTTCAGTTTCTTTTTGTAGAATTTTCCGGTCCCAGTTACCCCTTCTAGGGGAACACGGTACCAATTGGATGGCTGAAAAACAAACACCTTTTAGGTCACCACCATGACATTCATTAAAGTGGTTGGCAACCGGTGTATATTTATTTTTAATATCATTCACGTGTTCCTGTATCCTGCGTCTAAGTTCACGAGTGGTTTTACCCACATAATCCAGGGGACAGGGACATCGACAAAGATAAATAACCCCCGTGCTCTTGCAATTAATAAAGTCCTTAATTTTATAGGATATGTGGGTAACTGAACAGGTGACTTCTTTCACAGATTGAAGGAAAGGGCAGGCTTTACATGACCCGCCATGTTCCTTCCCTCTTTTGTCCCGTGTAGTGACTGTGGACTAAACGGTCTTTGAGGCTCCTACCTTTACGGTAGGTTATTTGCGGGAAGGGGGCTATTACTTTAGGCAGATCGGGATCCATAAGTAGGATGGGTCAAAATTTCCCCAGAATATTTTTAATACTGTTGGCACTATCAAAAATGGGAAAAAAGCCTAATTGTGGAAGTATTTGCAGGGTCCGATATCCTTGGAACAAGGAGCTTATTTCTATCACTTGACTTGGCATTCCCATCATAAGAACATATCCCCTATTCACAGTATAGGGGATAAGGACCTTATTGGCCAGGGGCCAGCTGATCATAACAGAAGGCCTTGTGTACTTATTTTTCTTCCGTGTACTATGGCTGACCCATTCATTTATATGGTGCTATGCCCACATCTGTTTTTTTTTTAAATTTTTTTTGCATTGTGTCTGGTCTGTTAATGTCTGTTCAGGTCCTATTCTTAGATGTATTTGTGGATGACAGTAGCCCTGTATTGCTGGAAGTGAGAAAAAACCTAATAGAAGGAAGCTGTTCTTCGCTCATTTCAACAAAAAATTGGATACAGCTTTGTGCGGGATGCTTATGTTCCTATAGTGGGACAACCCCTTTAAGACTGACATTTCATACTGTAGTCTGAATTTTTTTTTAAAAAATGTGCTGGAGTAAGATGCACCAATTCTATTAATAATTTTTGGTTTATTTTCTGGGAATCCGTGTTTCAGAAAAGCAAATGCACTATAATTCAAACACCAGTTTTTGGTATAAATTGTAATCTGTTGGGCCGCTCCTTCTTTGACGCTATACATTGTGTTTAAAAAAAAATAAAATTATGTGAGTGGTATAAAACCTCACGCGTGTTCCATATGTTCGCACTAATGATGCTTGTGCAAAATAATTTTGTCCTTTCTGATGCCACATAACTGGTGCGAAGGCAGTGATACGCCTTAATGCTTACCTGACTTTTCTTAAAAAGTTTGCATAAAGGCTGTGTTTCATTGTATAACCATAACTGAGGGAACAGGTCTTTTTTTTGGGCATAACTAGATAACTGCTTAACTGCACAGCTAGATACATTTCTCTCACAAGTGTCTTCTCTGGAATCTATCAGCACTGTACTGCTGTGATCTTATTTCCTGCTATGTTTGTGTACTGCTCAGGAGCTCACTGAACAGATAAGGAGGGGTGCTCACACTTAGCTCTGACATCCCCCACTTCCACTCACTTCTCGCAGTTCATTGACACCTTGGTGCTCATTTTTTCCACATCCGTTCCTGTCTTTCTGTATCTCTACTATTAGGGATGGATCTTGCCTGGCAACAGGCTGTGGACTGCAAATTAGATGAAAGTGAGACCTCTAGTAGCCATGACTTTACAGCTTTTTTTCAGGTGGATGTAGGCTTATCTTTTTAAGGGCCCTTACACACGACCGTATGCGCTCCGAGACATACGGTCCGTGAGCTGGCCATATGTCCCAGAGCGGCATAGATTGTACGCAATAGAAATTTGCTAGTTACACCATAAATGAAGTGAAATTGTGTGAAAGCACAGTGACTCTTTAAAGGGAACCTGTCATCACCTTTTTGCTACCCATACTAACGGAAGAATAAAGTAGAGACAGGTGATTTGATTTCAGCGGTCTGTCATTTATAAGTTAAAAGTAAGTGGTTGCCGAGAACCAACATCACAAACATTGCAGATTAGGCCTGCAAAAGAGTCATATCTTTTATGAGAAGAGTCATGGTTATTCATGAATTCCTGCTTTCCCTGCCCACCTGCTGATGATTGACAGGCTTCTACCTAGTTTTCTCCCTTTCTCTCTAGGAGAGAACTGCCAATCATCAGCAGATGGGTGGGGAGAGCAGGAGATTAGGAATAACCATGACTCTTCTCAGGTAGATTTGACTCTTTTCAAGGCCTGGGATGCAATGTTTGTGATGTTGGTTCTCAGCAACCACTCACTTTTAGCTCAAGAGAGACACATCACTGAAATCAGCATTCCTGTCAGTTTTATGCTGCCCTCAGTACAGTCAGCATAAAGTTGATGACAGGTTCCCTTTAAAGTTCACCTGTCTCATAGAGTATTTTTATTCCATACCTGTACGGAGTGTAGCTGATGCTAAGAATTCCCACCATGCAGATTACATGAAAGACTAAAGGTATGTTCAGATGGAGGATTTTGGGCACAGGTTTCAGTGCGGATTTGGTGCCAGACACTGGGCCAGATCTGTGCTGAAACCACCACTAGAGATGAGCAAACGTGCTCGAAACGAGCACTGTACCGCTCTGCTGCCTGCGCCCATGCGAGCGCAGGGGAGCCGAGCAGTACAGTGCTCGTTTCGAGCACGTTCGCTCATCTCTAACCACCACCCATTGTTTACAGCCTTGGCCTGTAATTGCCCCCCATACTCCTACTAGATATCTGTACATGCCTCACCAGATTATGATCTCACTGAGTAATGGCCTTTATTTTGTGGTTATATAATCTAGGCATAAAGGAAGCTCCAGCCTGGTAAAAGCCGGAGATGTAATGATAGCTGTGCGGTGAAATCTAAGGGTAGAAAGGCTTTCTGCTAATTTATGGTTAAAGAAATAATTAAGGTCAAGGCTAAGAATTTCACACCCGGTCACTTGTCAGCGCCACCCCCTTAAAGGTGTGTTTACGACTTTAATCGTGTCAGTGAGTCACTATTTAAACAGTTTCTCATGTTCTCTGAATGACTTTATCCATGTGCATAGAGCAGGGGTATATATATTATGAATCAGCAGGTGCCTGGCGTGATCCATCCCATATTGCCCTTACACAATTGTTACTATCAGTAGATTATGGCTGTCACCTAAAGAGGTTGTCTCACCTCAGACATTGGGGGTATATCACTAGGATATGCCACAATGTCTGATACCTCCCTTTAGAACAGCGCCCCCACAAATGGAGGACTGCGTGGCCTCCCATTCCTATGGGAGTGCCGAAAATAACTGAGCTCTTGCTCTGCTATTTCCGACAGCCCCATAGAAGTGCATGGAGCAGTGGCTGTATTTGCACGGTGCACTTCCCATTCATTTCAGTGGGGCTCCTTCACTTTGCGGGCTCTGAGACCTGCTTCTATCAGACATTGGGGGCATATCCTAGCGAGGTGAGACAATCAGACAACCCCTTTAATGATTTATTTGCAGCTCTCTTTTTGAGCTGAGGCCATTATTAGGACTATACATTTACTGTAGTTTTAATTACTGATGACCTTTATGTATGGTGACAAAAGGGCCATCCCAACCAACAAAAGTTTTGTTTTGTTTTTTATCAGACATGATAAAATTGTTATTTCAAGATCTACATTGTTACTATTATATGAAAGTAATCTTACAGTTCATTGACCCATTGGCACTCATTTTGACATATCCTTTTTCTGCACATTGGTGCCACCTGCACCACAGAAACAGTGTCTAGCTCTGGTTCTGTTAAGGCCTCATGCACACAACCGTATCTTGTCTGATCCACATGGACCTATTCATTTCTACGGGTAAGAAGAAAAACAGGCTGCAAATGTATGTCATCTGTGCGCTGTCCACATCCATGTGTCCATTCCACAAACTATAGAAAAGGTCCTGTTGTCCGTATTGCGCACAGAAGGTGTCCTCCTTTTGGAGATCCATAGTTTTGGAACTGCAGTACAGGGAATACAGTAGGGGAAATCTATGGAATAATCATGTTTGAAGAGAGAGAGTGCCGCAGCTTCTTCACACCATACAGAGCCCAGTGCTGTATATTGGATAGCTTGTGTGCCCTGTATTGTAGTCCAGGTCCATACATTTGAATTTTTGACCGATGGACTTGTCATCATTGGCCTAGAAGAGGGCACAGTGCTCACCAGAGTGCCATTGTCTCTTCAATCAAACAGCTGATCTGGTGGGGGTGCCAGGAGTCGGACCCCCATTGATCAGATACGGATGACCTCTCCAGAGGATCAGACATCGGTATTCTGCTATCAGAAAACCCTAGTAAGCCTGGGTTCACCTCACCGTTTTGTTTTCCATTCTTCTGATCCTTTAGAACAGGGGTGCACAACCTGCGGCCCGGGGGCCACATGCGGCCCTTGATACCATTCTGTGTGGCCCCATTCATCTGGTAACAGACATCTATGTCCATGTTTTGTGGCTGCTCACATGCATTTTTCATGTATTTCTCCCATTAGATGGGACTCCTGGAACTGTAACTAGACATTAATGGTATACATTGTGTGTTCATTCTGCCATAAATACAGTATTTCAGTTGGTAATACCCCTTTAAATTTTATTTTCGGCCCTTGACGTTGGTTCAGTCGGACAATGTGGCCCCCACCCAGAAAACGTTGTGCACCCCTGCTTTAGAAGAACAGAAATATAAAAACCCATGCAGGACTTTTTCTCCTGTCTGAGATGACAGATCTCTGATGGAACTGACAAAAACGAATGCAAAATAAGCACAATGGATGGGGATGCTCAAAATAAATTGTGTTTAGTTTATTTTTCTGTTCTCCTAACGGATCAGAAGAAAGGAAAACAAAACAGATGTGAACCCGGTGTAACTGCAATCGCGATATTTTTTGCATGTAATTTCAGTGGTGCAGTTTCCTCCATAGAAAATACGTGTTAGGGGTTGTAACCTGTGACCACAGCAGTAAGTGTGAATAAGGCTTAAGGGCTCTTGCAGACGAGCATAAGACACGCACGTTTCCCGCATCGTGGCCCTGGCTTGAACTCCCGCAACTGAACTGGGTTACATACCATTATACTGATTTATGATGCTATGTAACCCTTAGGCCCCTTTCACACAAGCGTCACAGATTCAGTCTGGATGCGTTCAGGGTGTGTTCTGGAAAACTCGCACCAATCCACACGCAATCGCAGTCAGTTTTGACTGCGATTGCGTACGTTCATTCAGTTTTTTCTGCGCGGGTGCGATGCGTATGGATGCATTTCGCACACGTGTGATAAAAAACTGAATGATTACGAACAACATCTCTTAGCAACCATCAGTGAATCACGCATTGCATCCTATGCGTGATTCACGCAGACGCCCATTCACTTGGGCTGCGTGAAAAACGCAGAATATAGAACATGCTGCGATTTTCATGCAATGGCGAACTGATGCGTGAAAAACATTGCTCATGTGAAAAGACTCATTGAAATGAATGGGTCAGGATTCAGTGCGGGTGCAATGCGTTCGCATCACACATTGCACCCACGCGGAAATCTCGGTCATGTGAAAGGGTCCTTACAGTTCTGGAATGTGTTGGATAACACTGACATAATGCTGTTAGTGTTATCCAACACATTCCAGAACTGTAAGGGTTACATAGTATCATAAATCAGTATAATGCTATGTAACCCCGTTCAGTTGTGGGTGTTCATGCCAGGGCCGCGATGCAGGAGACGTACGTGTCTCACGCTCGTCTGCAAGGGCCCTTATAGGTTGCCTGTTCAAACTGTACCTGAGAACACTAGCATGTGTATTCCAACAAATTGGAGGTGTGAACCAATTATAGTCATTTGTTACATTTATTAGGTGACCGTTCAATCCATTTATACTAGTGCAGGGACTGTGTGAATTTAGTTATCTCATCTGCCATAGTGTGAACAAGATAAACCGGACCACCCACCTTCCCTGGTATAAATCCACAGCACTCAAGGTGATTAACACTTCATTAGGCTTGTGTAGTCACTCATTAGCATGCCGGCCGGCCTGTAGTTTATCTTATATTTTTTCTGTGCTGGTGGCCTTTAACTTGTGGACCTACTTGTAGATGATGTTACATCTCTGGTTCACAGTGTAGCCTGCTCTCAAGCAGCAGACACTTATTTCATTCTTAATTTTCCACTTTTGGGGTCTGTTAACATAAATGCAGTATGTTTGATCCATCTCACACTTTTCACACATTGTCTTCGTTTCGGTGGCAGATTTGGCCTTTGTTTGAGTCTAGCCGTAAGAGGGCACTCATATATTAAAATTCAAGTCAGCAGGCAGACTGGAGCATACAATGCTGGCACTTCTGTCTGTGGCAGGGATCCAGAATTACTGTATAAGTAGGTAGTTAATGTTTTTATGACTGAAAAAAAACGGAGAAAAGCCTGTGAAGGCCTTTCAGGCTGCTCTGTGTCTAGATTTCACCGTACATCTCTTGAGGTGCTGTTAAATGCATACTTGACGCTGGTCGTCAGCTGTGATCACCGTGGCACAGGCTACTCTACCAGATGGCAAATTCTGAACAACACAGGGTGTACGAGCTACAGATGTCCGTCTCTTAGGGCTAATGGCTGACGAAAAGAACCTTGTCTTTAGGATGATGCCTGTATTCAGTAGACATATTTGTTGAGCAAGTCAGGTATCTTGCTTTTGTATCACTTTTTTTTTTAAATTACATTTTATGTGGATAGTTTAGGCTTATTTTTTAGCTCTGTTAACAATTTGAGCTTTAAAAAAAAAAAAAAAAAAAAAAAAACCTCTTAACTATAAAGTTCAAGGCAAAGAAACCTGGCACCATTTTATCAGTAGCTACGCCCTCTCAGAGCATGCCAGGAAACAGCTCTTCAATTCAGCTCTGTTCCAGACTCACTGGCAGTGCAAGTATAGTGCCACAGTGCGTGACAAGGCTGTGTGCGAGGTCAGACGTCACTGGGAGAGAGACGTCACAGCAGGCCTATGTTTCTAGTCATGCACACTAGGACGCTGCTCAGTCGAAATGAGAAAATCCCTCAGATCTTAGAGCAGGCAGGCTGGAGAGGGTGTGACGGCGGTGGCAAGTGTCACTCTGCAGATGGTGTGATTTATCCGCACATGTAGCACGCAGGTCTTCATACTATTGTCATATGTGGTTTTAGTCCCCATTACTCTTCCTATACAGCTGCATGATAAACACTTTTTGAACCCATCCATTCTCTCTCAATTGCTTTGCCAAGTAATCCTGAACCGTGCAGCGCTCTTTACTTACATATTTCCCGTTTCACACAATAGAAGTGACTTCAAGTATTTCTGGGAGGCAAGGGTGCAGTGTTTGCTCTTGTTAAAGTGGAAGGCCCCATATAAACGCACTTGACTGTAACACGATCCTGAGGTCCACTGCAAACGCCACGAGGACACCTGTTGAGCAATGGGACTTTTCCCTGGAGTTTAAATGCTGAGAGTTTGGAAGAGATTGAACAGAGGAAAATGACGTTTTGTACAGTTTTAAAGCATCTGTACTGTGCTAGCGCCTTCATATGTTTTAGGTCCTCGTTCACACTTGAAGGGCCTCTGTCAGCAGATTTGTACCTATGAAACTAGCTAACCTGTTACATGTGCACTTGGCAGCTGAAGGCATCTGTGTTGGTCCCATGTTCATCTGTGTCCACATTGCTGAGAAAAATGGAAACTTTAATATATGTAAATGAGCCGCTAGGAGCAATGGAGGCGTTGCCGTTACTCCTAGAAGTTCTCCTCTCTGTAAGTGCTGCCCCCTGTGAACTTTTATAGGGCAAGGTGTGATGCTTTTAATACCTGGTCCTGTCAATCAAAGTGCAGAGAGCGTGGCAGTTGCAGAGAGAGCAGAGCCTCTTAGGTGTAACGGCAACACCCATGTAGGCTCATTTGCATATATTAAAACTTCAAATGTAAAAAACGTACAATATAGAACATGCTGAGATTTTTCCTGAACGCAGATATGATGCATGACAAACAATGCTCATGTGCACAGACCCAATGAAATGGATGGGTCAGGATTCGGTCTGGATTCCGTCACGCATCGTACCCAGACGGGAAAGCCCGCTCATGAGAACGAGGCCTAAGGATCCTTCACACTGGCAGATTGCCTGGTCATGACTAGCGCTGATCGATTATATAGCAAGCTGTTCAGTGACTGGCTGAGGAGGCATCTGCAGGCACCTCCTTTGTATCAAGCCTGGCATCAGGAAGTGGAGATCAGTGGAGCGGGATCCTGAGTATTAATATAGCTTCTTTATTATTTAACCCCCTGCGAGCCATATGTAAATAAATACCTTTTACTGTTGTTCAAGCACGTACGGTATCATTGTTGACAATGCTCTCCTGTTCACATGAGATCTTCTGGTGATTCTTATTCCCACATATAAGATACGATTTGCTGAACACTGGGCATGTTCACACATGGCAGTGATCGGCATGAATACTTGTAGGAACGTTTGGTGGTTCGATCAACAGCCCGTGTGAAAGGACCTTTAGACATGGTGAAAAGGGCCTGAATTTCAGATGTGTTTTCTATATCATTATAGACAACATGGTAGCATTACTATTGTGTGGTATGGATCCATTATTCAGTACCCATAAAAAGTCTCTCAGCTCTCGTAGATCCTGCAAAAACAATGTGGCCGGAGCTCCTATGTCCTCACTATGTTTGTGTTCTTCCTTTGGGCACTCCAGTTTCCTCCCACAGTCCGAAGACTTATTGGTAGGGCTGGTCACTTGGCTTTCCATGAAATAGTCTGTGTTTGTGTCCAACCTGGGTTGGGTAAGGAAATCCAACTGTAAACTTGACTGATCTGTACTTGAATGCGTGTCGGCTGTATCTATCCGCTTACATCAACCCTGTAAAAAGTGTGCATACAACGTGTATATCACATGTGAAGGTTTTTTAGTGTTGGAGGCTTTACTGTCGCTTGAGCAGTTTCTACAGTACAATGTTTAGTTGCAGCCATTTGCACAAAGGAGTGTGTAGTGCTGAGTGTGTAATACCCCTCTATGGTGTGTTCACAAGGTAGGTACACTTTGGGTCTACTGCTGTGCAATTGCAGGCGTATCCCAGTATCAGCAAAGTGGGGGAGACTTTAAGGGCCCATTCACACTACCGTATGTTTTCTGTGTCCGTATAAAAACAGAACGGAAGACATACGGAAAGTCTTCGGTAGTGTTCCGTAATTTTGCGGACCCATTGACTTTAATGGGGCTACGGACGTGTTTTGCGGCCAAGTATAGGACGTTTCATTTATTTTGCGGGAGAACTTCCGTAACATACGGATGCGGAATGCACACGGTGTGCATTCCGTATTTTTTTTTCTCCTATGGAAAAATGAATGGGTCCGTATGGTTCCGCATCTTATCCGCAAATGAACATACGGTCGTGTGAATGGGGCCTAAACAATTTCATCCACACACTGCGGAAAAATCAGCAGCGGACTGTACCGGCGGTGTGAATTTTAAGCCCATAACATTTCCGTTTATACTGTGGGTTTCACCATTTACAATCATATGGTAAAATCTCCTACAAATCCATTGCAAAATCTATGAAAATCCATGTCATGGTGGGTTTACACGGCCCGTGGAGCAGCAGATTATCTGGAAAGAAGCGTTCCTTCCCGACAGTCAGCTGCTTGTTCATCGGGGTGAAGCACTGTATTTACTTGCAGCGATCTCCTCCACAGTATGAGGATGAACGATCACTATTGCTATATACGACTGCATTGTTTCTGGGCAGCAGATTGCTGTTTAGACAGCACAATCTGCTGCCATAAATGATAATGTAGGTGCCTGCACGAACAATCATGTCACCTGATGAACGAGTGTTTTGGGAATGAGCATGGGATTATTGGGAATGAGCATTTGTAGGAATATTTGTCCCTGATAATCTGCCTGAATATCTGCAAGTGTAAGTTCACCATTAGTCATGTGGAATTTGCAGCTCAACGTCTCGTGCACGAGCATCGGCAGCATCGGCATGGGAGCACTACAGAGCGCTTCTGTGGGGTTTTTTGTCTGTGCCGCTGCACCGCAAAATAAGTAATGCAAACACTACTTTTTTGAGGTGTGAACTGTTGGATGCAGATTGTGGACCCATTCAAATGATATGGTACACACATGACCGGTGCCCATATATTGCAGACATGCTGTTAGCTAGCTGGTAGCAATACTGACACGCGCCGCCTACAGTCGTGTGGGTGAGGCCTAAACGTAGAAAAATATGAGACCGAAAAGCCAGCCTAGGTGGCTGTGCCCTTAGGGTATGTTCATGTAGTTGAGTGATGTGGACCTTAGGCCTCATGCACATGAATGTATGTATTTTGTGTTCCGCAAAAAACGGATACCTGCTGTGTGCATCCCGCCCTTTCCTCAGTCCCTATTATAGAAATGCCTTTTCTTGTTCACAAAATGCACTAGAATCGGACAGCACATGACATCCGTGTTCTGTCCGCATTTGGCCCATTAAAAATGAATGGGTCTTTGTCCAAACCACAAAAAAAGCGGATCAAACCTGGCCCAAAAAAAAGGTTGTGTGCATGAAGGGTTAGGCCCCATTCACACTACCATATGTTTTCTGTGTCCGTATAAGAACGGAAGACATACGGAATGTGTTCCGCATTTTTGCGGACACATTGACTTTTAATGGGGCTACGGACGTGTTTTGCGGCCAAGTATAACACATGTTTCCTTTTTTTTTGCGGGAGAACTTCCGTAATATACGGATGCGGAATGCACACGGTGTGCATTCCGCTTTTTTTTTTTTTTTTTTTTCTCCTATGGAAAAATGAATGGGTCCGTATGGTCCCGCATCTTATCCGCAAAAATGCGGATAAGATACGGAAATGAACATATGGTCGTGTGAATGGGGCCTTAGTCATATTTTTTAGAACCTGTAAACCTTTATGCAGAGATTGTCCCTTTTGAGATCAGCAAACTGGCACTCCAGCTATTCTGAAACTACAACTCCCAGAATGCTCCATTCATTTCTATGAGAGCTACTGCAGCTGAGGAAGTGTGCATGCTGGGAGTTGTGGTCTCACAGTAGCTGGATTGCTGATCTCTGGCATACACCATCCCAGAACCAAGGGGAGATGTATCAAGACTGACATTTCCTACAACTGTTTTCATCTCCAGTGTCCTGGAGTTTGGTATGCAGGGGTGGATTGGCCATAGACCTTACAGGGAAATTTCCTGGTAGGCCGATGCCCAGGGGGCCAGCCCGTGGAAGTTTTTGGGGATGTATTTTGTGATGCACTGTGGTATTTGGCTCTGTTGGAGTGGTATAATGTGCCACAATATGGTATTTCTGGCCCTGCCGTCCAACAATGTGGACCGGACTACAAAACAAGGCCACTTTTAGTATTTTTTCTTTCTAGGACCACTTTAAGTTCCCAGTCTGCCCCTGGTGGTGTGACTAATTTATTAGGGTACTAACAACCTTCTTATTAAATAAGGTGCATCTCAGGTCCTCTCTGCACCAGAAACTCAAATGTACACCAGCTCGGGGCTATTGTTTACGTCAGTCTGTGATGTAAATTATAGTAAATCCGCCAGCCTGCAGGGACTCCACCTCTCCTACTTAGCTCAGCCCCATTGACACTTTACAAAAGTGCTGCAAATATGGTGTAAAAGCCTTTTTACACGACTGTATTTTTGGTCTGCATCAGATTCACCTGGACCAAAGGGAGGGAGATTTATGAAACCTTTATATGGCAGATGCCTCTTTCGCTAGCCCAAACCTTGGGTTTCCTACAGAAAGCTAATGAAATCTGTTGCATTCTTATGGCCAGTCTTGCAGTTCTTCTGCTGGTGCCTGTGTTGGAACATGCCTTCTCTAATCTGATCTGCCTTGGTAGTGATGTCACCACCGTCTTCCAACATGCTTCCTTCTCTAACCTGATATGGCTTGGTAGTGATGTCACCACCGTCTTACATCAAGTTTGTGAATGCAAAATTTAGTTTTGTGTGGGAGGAAAAAAGTGATTTTGTTGAGTTGTAACTAGACAAACCAGTATATCTCGACTGTATGCATGCTGACTTTATATCTTTAACCATGAAACAGGACAGTCTCTCTACAAGTCTTTTGCGCTCGCAGAGACTGGGCAGTTGAGAGCACAGAGTAGACCAAGCCTCACACTGTACATTAATGTGAGGCTGCAGGAATGCATTGTTTCGTATTTGCGTGGGTGGGGGAGAAGCAGACTTCACTGAGCAGAACAATTTGTTTGAAGAGTGAACCATCCTGATAGGCTCCAGGCCCGCCTACCTCATACACAAGGCCATAAGGGGTTAACTGGCGATTTTGTACACCCCTCCCCAGTGCTGGCTAAAGAGCACATTCTGCAGTTGGAGAGATATCCAAGATATGAGTGTGCAGCTACTTTTACTCACAGCTCACAGATTACTTCTCGCATCCATAGTGGGAAGCTGCTAAACCAGTGTCACCTAATCACTTTCCAGGTCTACAGAGATGGCTGCTGGCCTTCTGGGGCCACCACTATAACATGTATACACGTGCACAATGTTTGTGGACTTACTGGGGGTCATTCATCAAACTGGTGAAAAGTAGAACTGGTTTAGTTGCCCATAGCAACCAATTACATTCCACCTTTCATTTTGGACAGCTCCTTCGGAAAATATAAGGAGGAATCTGGTTGCTATGGGCAACTAAGCCAGTTCTACTTTACACCAGTTTGATAAACAACACCCACCGAGTGGTATTTCACAAATACGGGACTGTTTTACAATTCGTGCACTGCTTTGATGATTGCTAGATTGTTGACCGACTTGCAGTGAGTTAACTTTTGTAGATGGAACATGGATCTCTCTTCTTTCCTGGCATTGCAATCTTGACCACCTAGAAGCCTGTTAGAAAAAGGAGGCATTCCAACTAAGGGCTCATGCACACGACCGTATTCATTTTGCAGTCCGCAAAACATGGATCATCAAAAAAATACGGATGACGTCCATGTGCATGCCATATTTTGTGGAACAGAACAGCTGGCCCCTAATACGGAAACGGAACGGAAATAAGGAAACAGAATGCACACTCAGTAACTTACCGTTTTTTTGGGTCAGTCCGTAAAAAAAAAAAAAAATCTGCTTGTGTCCTAATGGTCGTACAACAAATAAATAGATATGCCATTACTGGATCTACTGGTTTTGGGTGGTCTGCAAGTTTCTAAAGGAACATTTAGACACACCGAGCAGAAGCTGATTATCGGGATGGAAGTGCTCCTTCCTGACAGTCGGCTGCTCGTTCAGTGCAGGGCTGTGGAGTCAGTGAGCCAAAGCCCCGACTCCGACTCCCAATCCGACTCTGACTCCCAATCCCTCATAAATGGTGCATGTTTAAGTGATAACTTTAAACAAACTTTGCATAAATCAATAGTACAGATATGTCATGACAAAAAGAGTTTGTAATATGTTTTACTAGATATCTTTTCTCTGAACTTTTAGTATCAGGCTTTTCTCTGGGTACAGCTCACTAAGGGCCTGATGTATGAAAACTGTCTAAGACTTTCTTTGTTGCCCATAGCAACTAATCAGAGCTCCCCTTTCATTTCTTCAGAGCACTATATGAAATGAAAGGGGAGCTCTAATTGGTTTCTATGGGCAACAAAGAAAATTTTACACCTAGACAGTTGTCATACATAAGGCCCTAGGTGTTTTGCATCAGCAGCATATAGAAGCCATGAGAGCAGATAACCTCTCCAAACATGAGCTCAGAGGAAAGCATACAAAGAGAACATGCACTGGACAAGTGATTTGTGTGCAGTTTATTTAAAGTTTAGATATACTAAGAAATACTTGCCTTAAAGGGGTTTTCTCTGCACATTGATTCACTGGCTGACAGGTAGTTTGCACTTACTATGTCTCCTCAGGCCGTGGTGGTGGTGGTGGGGGGGTCTCCAGCAGTTATTAGCATATATTAAAGAGGACCTTTCACCACTCCTGACATGCCTGTTTTAATAACAGGGGAGGCGATGCTCCAGGACCAATACCTCTGGGGGGGCCCAGCAGGGATGGCCTTAGTACAATCAGGCGAATACAAGTGAGCGCTTCCATTATGGAGTCTGATGGGGACACATTCTGATGATCTGAGGTCTGATGGGGGCACATTCTGCTGATCTGAGGTTTGATGGGGGCACATTCTGCTGATCTGAAGTCTGATGGGGGCACATTCAGCCGATCTGAGGTCTGATGGGGGCACATTCAGCCGATCTGAGGTCTGATGGGGGCAAGGACCTGTTAGTTTAGTGATGTAAAAACTGGGGACAGGTTTTCTTTAACGTAGGAGTCCCCTTTTTTACTCCTATTAATCCTATATTTTACTGCATTATGTGGTAGAGTATTTAGAGTAGGGTATGTAGAAAGTCTATTGTACTGTACTTAACAGCATAGATGATCTAGCAGTTTATACAGTCATCTTGCTAATACAGTATTATAACCACAACTAGTAGTATGTGCCTGTGAAGTTGGAAACGTGCGTTTGGGAAGCCAATAAGTGGGGGGCCCACTCAAGTATGTTTCGCCCCCCCCATGTGCTGAACCTCTAGCTACGCCTCTGATCAGGCCCTTAGTGAGCTGTACCCAGAGAAGCCTGATAGATTACAAACTGTTTTGTCATGACTTATCTGTACTATTGATTTTATGCAAATTTGTTTAAAGTTATCATTTAAACATGCTCCATGTATGAGGGAGTCGGGGTGAGGGGAAATTGAGGAGTCTGAGTCGGGGCTTTGGCTTACCGACTCCACAGCCCTGACAATTACAGGTAAAGCCATCCTTCTCAGTCCTCACAACACATTTTGCTTACTGCAGGTAATCACTCAGAGCTCAGTCGCATGATTCCGTGGGGGTGCGGTCACTCCTGCTCTCAGCCAATCAGATAACAGTCTTACTAGTCTGCAGATTACCATAGAAACCTGTGTACAATGAGAGACCTGCTGAACTGTCTATAGTTCATGACTAAAGTAAAATCTACCGACCACTGTATTTAGAAAATGTCATCTTTTAACTGTCCCTTTATGATGAAAGCTAATCTTTGTAACTAGTGAGAAAACCCCTTTAATCCTGTTTTCTCTAGTAGCTCTGAGATGAGTGCAGCCGTTCCTTCCCAGTGCCTTTTTTCTCTGATCTGTAGCGGGGGAATATCATTTCTGAGCATCTACATGAAGGGCAGCACACAGTCATCTCAACTGAAAGCCTAGATCCTTAGTTCAGGAATAGAACAGATATGACATTTCATCATGTTCCCAAATTCTTATGAAAATATATTCAGCACATACTGAACTAAATTTACCAATTTATTATATATTTTAGGAGTCGGTATAAATTGGACCGACTCCGACTCCACCAAAATGGTCACCGACTCCAACTCCACAGCCCTGGTTCAGTGGGGGTGAAACACTGTATTTACATGCAGCGATCTCCACAGTATGAGGACGAGGAATCACTATTTCAACTGAACTACTTCACTATACAGCTGTCTTGTTTCTGGGCAGCAGATCACATCACTATCTGCTGCCCATAAACGATAATTTAGGTGCCTGCAGGAAAGACATGATCATCTGATGAACAAACATTTTGCTCGCTCATCGGGTGATCACGGACACATTTATACGGGCAGATTATCAGGAAGGAGCGTTTGCAGAAACTTTCTCGATAATCTGTCAGAGAATCTGCTTGTCTAAACCCACCTTAAACTTGTTAGTCTCTTTTAGCTTCTTTAGGTGGTACTCAGATGTTGGTAGGGGGGAAAAAAATCTATACATCTTTAAAAAAAAAATTAAAAAAAACTGCTGCAGTTTTGCCATGCTTTGACTTTGTTTTGGAGATTGGTGTAATGCGTCTGGAAATTGTGAACCTAGCCTGAGCAGAAAAAGACCTTTTTTCCATTATCTTCAGCACAGTAAGCCAGGAGAGATACATTGAAGATTCTTGCCAGTGCCAGAAGTGTATGCTACCTGCTGCCACCTGAGGCGTGTGCCACAGTGAATGTTTTATAGCGGTATACCTAGACATTACAGTGTTTCAGACTAAAAAAAATACCTAGGAGCCATTGGCTCCTGAACTGAAAAATGTAGGAGCCAAATTAAATTTTTTAGACGCCAAATTTAAATACGTATAATTATAATTAAAAAAAGACTTGGAGGAGAAGATGAGTCGCAGGACACAGTAGTGAGCCCACTCTACATACAGCATACGGCCTGCCAGCACTAGGAGACATATAGGAGACTACAGCACCACGTACCTCCTACATCTAGTGACATCGCCTGTCATGTAGACATTCTCTTTCCTCTTCTCCTTCGTTTGACCCAGACCTCCATGACAAATTCTTCCAGCTGCATCTAGTCTCTACAAAGCTTGTTAAAAAAAATTAGGTTTCTCAATTTTTCTATAAGCCTCTCCATATTTTCCACACAACCTCCCCACCCCGTCATCCTGCTGTGTCCCTCCCAATCCTGTGCCCACTGTGCTCCCCAATGCCCCTGCTGAAAAAATAGTGACCCCCAGTTGACATAATGTCCCTATGGTGCCTCCAGCAATTATAATGCTCTCTAGAGTGCCTTCCCCCAGTAATAATAATGTCCACTAAAATGCCCCCAGTAATAATAAAGCCCTACATTGTGCTCCCAGTAATATTGCCTGTATACCCAAAAATATTGTCCCTATTATGTCCCTATAATAGAAATTCTCCTACAGTGCCTTCAGCATTAATATCCCCTATTTTACCCGAGGTAAAAATGCCACTATAGTGCTCCCAGTATTAATATCCCCTATAGTGTCCCTAGTACTAATGCCCATGTACAAAAAAATCCCACTATAGTACCCCAGAATTAAAGGGAATCTGTCACCTGGCTAATCGCTATTAAACCAAAAGTATGTCCTTCTAGCATGTCATGCCTTCTTTCCACATGTTTTTCTTTCGTTGCAGCTCGCCTTTTATCTCCAGAAAATCCACTTTGATCCATATGCTAATAATCCATTCAGGTGCCCAGAGGGGCGTTATTTTCATTCCAAAGAGCCCAGGAACGCCCCCATTGAGCGCCCAGGCCCACCCTCTTGCAAAGCCTAAGCACGCCTCTCCTTCACTCATACAACACACTCCCAACAACGCCGTTGCCGCCCTCCTCCCTGCCATCTATAGTAGCCAATAACCCCGCCCTTTCACTGCGCCAAAAACGTTACTGGGCCTGGCGCATGCCCAGTGAAACAGATGAGGCTGATGCGCTCAGATGGATCAGAAAAGCGCGGGCAGTGTTCAGCACTGCCTGAGTGAGATGCGTCATTGATGCTGAAGGGAAGGGGCGGGGTTATCGACTGCTAGAGATGGCCGAAAGGAGGGCGGCAACGACTTTCTTGGGAGTGTGTTGTATGAGTAAAGGAGAGGCTTGCTTAGGCTCTGCAAGAGGGAGTGGCCTGGGCGCTCAATGGGGGCGTTCCTGGGCTCCTTGGAATGAAAACAAAGCCCCTCTGGGCACCTCAATAGTAATGTCCCTCACAGTGCCCCTCCAGTAGTGTCCCTCAGTGTCCCTCGTAATTCCCCCTGCAGTGCCCCTTCAGTATTATGTCACCAATGCTTATAAACTGTTACTTTGCCCTAGGCAGTGCTATCCTTTCTGTTAGTCCCCCAAATCGGCAGTGGGAAAAAAAACAAAACTCGCCTATATCCCACATTCGCCGGGGTTCACAATGCAGGCCACAATCATTTCTGGTCTATGGCCTGGGATGGAGGGATACAGGCAGGTAAATGGAAGCACGTTGCTTCGCTGTGTGCCGGCGCAGAAGGGCGTGATGACGTCATCACACACGCCTGTGCGGATATTTACTATCCCTTAGGCTTCAGGCCTTTGGCTTTGTGCTGCTGTGCTAGTGAGGTGGTGGGACCCAGTGCTGGGGTTGGCAATGTCGCACAGCAGGGTTGCTATTTGACACCTGGGTCCTGCCACTTACTGGGGCAGTGCCACGTGTCGCTGCGCAGTCCTGCACCAAAATTTAGAGTAGGTCCCACTCCTAGAGGCAACCTTGACACGGATAGTGGGCTTATTGCCTTTTGATCAAAATGTACACTAATGCCTCTTGTATAGTATGCAGTGCAGGGGTAGTGCATTAAAAATTGCGCTAAGAAGCGGTTTGAATTTTGCTGAGAAGCAGTGATATATCAAAAGCATATTATGGGGATGAGCGATCCATTTCTGTTTACTCCTGTGACGTACCCGCCTCCTGTACTTGTATTAAACATGGTTATCATCATTGTTGGCGCAGCGGCCACAGCCCCTCCCTTCCTCCTCCCCTCTCTCTCCTCATTGGTGGCAGCGGCAGGAGTCGGACAGTGGGAGGGAGAAACTGGTTCCTTCTCCCCTGTGCTGCTGAGGAGAACATGGAAAGTGTTCTTGGTGGCGGGTCTAGGCGCAAATGGTGACAAGACTAAAAAGTCTTGTCACCATTTGTAAATTGTAAGTTGCTTTGGCGACCATTTTGGTCGCCATCTGGAGCACTGCGTTAGTTTATGTATGGAGCTGTTATTTAGTCACTGTGTATTGATATAATTGAGGCAGATGTCATAGAGCAGGAGGAGCTGAGCAGATTAGTGTATAGTTTTATAGGAATAGATTCAGCATAACTTGTATATCATTCATTTAAATTCCTGCTCATTCTGGCCTGTGAAGACAAGGAGGCGGTCCTATCTGTGATTGACAGCCTTTCCTTCTATGACTGTGTACATGTAGCTGTCAATTACTCATAGGACCGCCTCCTGGACTTCACAGCCCAGAATGATCACAGATATAAATAAATTTACAAGTTTTAGTAAATCCTTCCTTATAAATCTATACATCAATCTGCTCTACTCCTCCTGCTCTATATCATGCTGCCTTCAGCTCAGACACCAACGTGACAGATTCCCTTCAAGTATAAAATTAGTCATGTCACCAAGGCTTGTTTTACACTAGCGTTATGCGTTCTGGCAGAGAGGGCTGCTGGGCATTACGTTAACATCCGGTGATGCCAGATCCAGATATCTCCAGCAGTAGTGGAAAAGAAGCCTAAGGGGTGAAAATGCACTTTGTGTCCAGGTATACTTCAGGCATAAATTCAAAATCTACAATAAAAATGACATTTTCCAGAGGGTTTTTTGGGTTAATCTGCCCCAGTAATTTGGAGTGTTCATTTAAGAGGATGGTCTGCCAGTAGTGTTGAGCTATGCGAGCTTCGGATGCTACATCTGAAGTCTCTTCGTTCAAAACGTCACAATAATACTGTACTGAGATCCTTGTCTGTACAGTGTTAGAATGTATGGGCTCCGATGAGCCAAAGTCGGTTAATCACGAAGTCTTGCGTGACCTCGTTGAATAACTTCAGTAGTTGATTTTGAAAGGGGAAAACCACTTTAAAACTTGAAACTGAACTCTGCTTTGGTTCCAAGTAACCAGTTGTAACCAAAGCAGAGTTCGGCTTTGAGTTTTAAAGTGGTTTTCCACTTTAAAAATCAACTACCGAATAAGTGACTTTGGCTCATCGGAGCCCATACATTTTAATACTGTATGGCACGTATCTCCATACATTATTAATCCGAAGTTTTGAACGAAGCGACTTCGAATGTAGCATCTGAAGCTCTCTTCGCTCATCACTATCTGCCAGTTATCATATACCTGTAGATACTCACCAACCTTTCTCCTATAGATCCCACTTCTGTAAGCACAAGTGCTGCCATGTTGACTTCTGGTCAGGTTGGGTTCTTGAAAGGTAGTGAAGGAAATCTAGCTTTACTTAAAAAGGGGATGTCCAGGTTTAGTAAAACATGGCCACTTTCTTCCACAAACAGCACCACCCCTGTCCCCAGGTTGTGGGTGGTATTGCAGCTTTGCCTCATTGACTCCCATGGAGCCGAGCTGCAATAACAGACACAACCCGTGGACAGGAGTGCTTCTGTTTTTCTAATCCTGGACAACCCCTTTAAGTATTGTAGTATTTAAACCTTCCTTTAGGAAAACATAGAAAATCAATGTCTTGCTCTTTCCTAATGTAACATCTTGCAATAATTACTAATTAAAATGTTATAATCTAGGAAGCCGCTCAAGGTTCCCCCAACCGCCTATTCCTGGTCTCTTGAAATAGTTTGCAAGGACAAGCTGTGTGTGGAGGTGGAGGGGGGAGCGCTGCCGGTGCAGATGTTCACTCCCCCTTCCTTCCCCCAGTGTGTGCACATTTCTGCTCTGACCTCTTTTACCACTTGAATGACCAGCTGCTCTGTGCCTGACAGGCCCCCGCCGGCATCGGAGGGGTTAATGTGGGCCTCTGTTGCTAAAGCAACAGCTCAGCATTCTTCAGAGCTCCCCAGACAAAAGAGGGTATTAAGGCTAAGTGTCATTCATGTTGGAACAAATGGCACGTAGCTGCAGCCCGCCTGTGTTTTCCTGCCTGTTTCCACTGATACCGAAACAAAACAACGTACATCTTGGTATATGTGTCCCAGTGGCTGGCGCAGTGGGCACAAGTACGCATGTGCTGCTGGCACTACCAGATACCTGCACCAAGGTAGTGCCTTGTGTTCCAAGCAATGTGTAAAAGTCAAAGTTTTATGATTGAGCCGTATGCAGTGTCTCAGAATTTTCACCTCTTAGGCTACTCGCACAGGTTTTTGTGCATGTGTTACTTGCAGTTTTTGATGCGGTTTTTCCACAGATCTCTCCCTTAGGCCCCATTCACACGACCGTATGAATGGGGCCGTATCTATTCCGCAATATTGTGGAATAGATGCGGCCCCATTCACCTCTATGGCTCCCGTGCCGCGGCTCCGCATAAAAAGATAAAACTTGTCCTATACTTGTCCGCTATAGGCATTTTAAACGGGGCGGCAGCCATAGTATTGCGGGCACGCATTATTGCGGACCCGCAATATTACGGCAGTCTGAATGGGCCCTTAGGCTTCATTCAGACGTCCAAATGTCATTGCGGATCCGCGAATTGTGGATCCACAAAACACGGACACCAGCCATGTGCGTTTCACATTTTGCGGACCGCACATGGCCGGCTCTATTATAGAAATGCCTGTTCTTGTCGGTGGCTGCGGACAAGAATAGGACATGCTCTATTTTTTTGCGGGGCCGCGGTCCGGAAGTGCGGATGTGGACGGCACACTGTGTTCAGTCCGCATCTTTTGCGCCCCCATTGGAAATGAATGGGTCCGCACCCATTCCGCAAAATTGCGGAACAGATGCGGACACATTTCCAGGACATCTGAATGAAGCCTTATGTTGAAAAGGGTGAAATCTGCTACTGCTTTCAAAATCCACACGGCAGGTTAATTTCCACTTGGAAGAAAAAAAGCAGCGTGTACGAAAGATTCGTGAACTCTCATACACTTTGCTGGTACAGTATTAGGCTACTGTTTTTCCATACGAGAATCCACATGGAAAGCCCACACGTAATCCACAACGGGTGCAGGTAGCCTTGGGATTTATTTACACACAGTAATTTATGGGATATGCAGGCTACAGAAACAACCCCATTCACATGTATGTAAACTGTAGGTGGTAGAAGGGGACTTCAGCGTGGCGCAACCTCCAGACAACACAGTTACATATTGGTGCCTTCGTCAGGCAGACACCAATGCATATGATGTGGTGGTATATTATTTACATTTGTGTCTGCCTGAAACGTGTAGTTCTTGTACCAATAAAGTATTGAAGTTTCACACTACCTGAGTCTGGAGGCTGTGTCACACTGAAGTCCCCTTCTACCGCCTACAGTTTACAGCCATGCATATGCCTGGGGATCTTGAGTGGCACCCCCTACAACCATCACTGCCTGCAACGTTGTTGCAACACACAAAGGTGAGCAGCTTTCCTGTCTGGTCTCTGTACCTATCTCTACAGTCCTATCTGAGCACTCCCGCCACCCCCCTCTCTTGTATCTTGTATGTGCTACCATTCACATATATGGAATAGCCTCTTCAGAAACTGCTGCAATTTGCCACATGTGAACATACCCTTGCTCTGCCGGACTGTACATAGAATATAGTCCTCCTTGTAAGTGAGGCCCACAATCTTAGTGCTCACGAGCGTGTGTGCCTGTGCCCGTATGCAGACTGCATACACTAGGTCCGCAATATACAGGCATTAACCACGTGCACTCAGTATCGCGGATGCGGACCTATTGACTTGAGTGAGTCCACAATCCTCAAGATACAGAGCAGTGTAGAGTGGAGGCACGGATCAGAAGCCCACAGATGCAGTATTTTTTTTATGGTACTGATCGTGGATCCATTCAGGTCGATGGGTCTGCAAACGGTGTGCACACGGCGGTGCCTGTGCCTTGCGGACGGCCATTTGCGGTCTGCAGCACGGGGCACACGCGCTTGTGTGCATGAACCCTTATCTTGTGTTTCCGCCAAGTAGTCTGATGTGACTTAAAGGGGTTTTCGACCTTTGTGGCAGCCCATAGCATCGGGAACAAAACACTGCAGAAGATACCGTACACTGTGTAGTTTTCGGCATTAGCTTATTGAAGCTTCATTCCCTGAGCTGCAGTAGCCGGGCACGGCCACTGATTTCTGCTTCCTGCTCTGGCGCTTTTTTTTTTTTTTTTTTTTCTGGAGCTGGGCAGCTGCTAAAAACAGCTGATCAGTGGGGGTGTCAGGTGTCCGACTTCCACCAATCTGATATAGATATCAGAGGAGCGGCGCTGCAGTAACCAGATGTGTCCACTACACAGTGGATGGAGCTGTGTAGTTCCAGTGCTGGAGCAACTGCAGAGCAGCTGATTGGTGGGGTGCTGGGCGTCAGACCTCCGTCCATCTGATCTAGATGACCTATCCTAAAGATAGGCCATCGATATATAAATCACAGCAAACTCTTTTAGCATTCATCTTTGGCATAAGGGGATGAAATGCGCGACAGCTGTGTGGTTAACGCTTTTAAGTAAGTATATTTTCAGTCGGACCCACTTATATTGGCAGTTTTATTGCTGATATCAGTCACCCCCTCTTTTAATTTTTTTTTGTAACAAATATGATGTGTTATACGTAGTGCAGAACCTGGGGTTGGTGAGCATGTGAAATTTTCACTTCTTGCACTTTATATCTGTCATCTTTTTAATTTCCAGGTTCTTACAGCTTATGGACCTAGAATACTTGCCTCTATGGATATACTAGAGCAGTTTGACCCACCAAACCAGGTGTCCATTAATCTCTGTTCTGGAAGACTGCATTTTATGCTGTGCCTGCAAACTGTCAGGCTACATAGGATCTCAATATCGGGGGGGGGGGGGATGCTTCCGTTTTTTCCCCATTAATTGTTAATGGGGACAAAACTAAACTCAAGGGAATAGAATGCATTCCGTTTGGTTGTGTCCCCATTGTGGACAGAATAACGCCGGAAGCAGCTTTACAAGAAAAAGAGCGCTTTAATCAGTTGAACCCCAGCTATGTGTCTATGGTGGATAGGGAGGTCACTGGTGGCGGATTCCCGTTACTATTCTGCTCAACAAAGAACCTACCTCACAACGCTTTATAGCTTTGTGTCTTTTTCCCTTCCAAGTGATCCTTCTGCACAGAACTGTTACAAGTGGAAAGTATTAACCTTTAGACAAAGCCAGCATGTTCCACAGTTCTGCTCATTCTCAAATTTATCTAGGTGGATTACTCTCAGCTTCACGCCCCCACCTCCTTTTTTTTTTTTTTTTTTTTTTTTTCCCCCTTATAATGACCATGGATGTTTACCACTAGCAAAAGTAAAGTGCGTCAACTGAAACCTCCCATTAATGCAGAGTTGCGTATCTTGTTTGCCAAACAGCGACATTTTATAAGGAGCTGTAGCTGCATGTAGTCGCACATATTTTACCTCCCATAATACAGAAAATGCTTCCATTGACTTCAGAGGTTGATCTGCTGTTATTCAGTAGAAATGTTTTTGCCCTTTTGTGAATTGTTAAACCCCCATGTCTTAATCACCAAGGAAATGCTGCCTAGCACTCAAAGGGGTTATCCTATGGTTAGCTCGGGGGGCATATGCTTTCTGCTGCAGCTCTCTCCCTGTAACTGTTACAGCTTCTAATAGAAGATACATCTGGTGGTGGTTGATGGATGGAACTGAGCATGTGCGGCCACTTCAGTAGGTGGACGTACATATTACTATACAGATTAAATACCAGGGGCACTATTATAATGAACTAAAGAGAATATCTTACAACGGGAGCATCTTTGTAGTAGAAAGTAAATTACAGAAGTACTTACTGCTAGTTTTTCATGCTGGATTGCATTAAAAATGGCATTTAATGGGGGCACAACTCCAATAACATGAGGTCCATGTTGGAAGGATGTCATCACTATGATAACTCATCTGTTGTGCATTATCAGTGTCTACCTACTGAGGTTATGAAAGTTTAAGAAGAACCATCAAAAATGATCCATAGTAGTGATATTGGCACCAAAAAATCTAGATTTTTAATGTATTGCCTTTAGTTTGTAATTCTCCTCAGTTGGGCTGTCCTAAGCAGCCATCTATGGCATTGCACCTTTAACTGATTTCTCTCTTGAAAGCCAATCCCAGATCTCCTTTCACCCACTGGTGAAACAAGTTTTTCTGGTTTGTAGACCAGATTGGGTTTCTTGGGGTGAGCCAGGAGTAGCAGCCAAGACTGCTTGCTCCTAGCCTGCATGGATATATACCCATCTGTGTGTCTATACTGATGGAGATCTTCACCATAATGCAGCTTCTGTTTTAAAGTGACCAGCAACTGCCCCCATTGTTACCGGAAGTGCATCCTGTGACTTGCTTGCTCTGTCTTGGGGCCTCTGAGGAGCCTTCAGGCTATGTCAAGTATCTTATTGTATTCAGACTGTGTGAAGCGGTGGTAAGACAAGACAAGCTGTTTTTCCTGGTAATAGGGACATATTAACACGTTTAAGACTGTCTACAACTGAGAGCACATCTACTTATAAAAACAAACTAAATTCCAGTATGAAGGCCCTCTTAAAGGGGTTGTCCATTCTTATTTCTATAAAGCGTTACAGTTGTATATGAAAAGTTACACCATTTTCTAATATACACACATTTTTTGTTTCTTTGAGATGATGTAACGCAGTGCAACAAATCCGTTCATAGGACTCATGAAAGGAACAAGTGGTGCACTAAAAGAAACCTGTCTTTATTGGCCATAGCAACCAATAGGATCACATGTGTAAAGGGGTTCTCTGGGATTTTAAAAGTTTTTCAGCCATCTCCTGCTCTGCCCCTCGATCAGGACACCCATTCCGCTTTGCTCGCAGTACCTGCCGGCTCTTCTGCTCAGCTTCCTATCAAGTGTGTTCCCAAGTTCAGCAGCATATACTGTATATGTAGTTTTTGTTTTTTATTCTTTGGAGTATGTTTTTTTTTCTATGCATCTAGGTCAGGCTTTCGTTAAAAAAAAAAAAAAAAAAACCTCCTGTATTACAAAACTGCATTAGGACAGTGTCAGGCTATAATTATATTTAGAACAAAAGTCTGAAAGTGCGTGACTAAATGCCACCCCAAAAAAAAAAATCATAAATTTTATGGTGTTTTTCACAAGCCAAAAAACAAGGAATTGTGGCAGCGCCCTCAATGTGGATGACTCGTTTTGGTCCCCAGGACGGGTTATGCTGATTGTGCAGCATTCCATCCCCCATTAATAAAGTATTAAAGCTTCACCCAAAATACATCAGTCCCTTATGGGTTTGTATTTGGACGAGGCCTTCTTGCTGGTTTCTTGTGAAGCCCCTGATACACATGTAATGGCTGCTTTGCGTCACCTTCATTAACATTTCATTTGACTGGTAAATAAACCATGGACGCTCTGTTTAAAGTGGTTTTAGTATTAGGAAAATTCTGCGCAATCCAGACCATCACGGGATCCCTTCCTGTTACTGTTATGTATAAGCACGTAACACGTGGGGCTGTGCGGCTGTCAGCCGGGTTGGAATCAATGGAAATCACTGTACAAGTTGTTAGGGCTGAGATTCCAGTACAATTTTCTTTTCTGTATTAGGTTTTGTTTTTTTTTTTATTCTGAACTGTCAGAGTGGGGCTTGCATACTGTGTGTAGCAGGAAGCATATCCACCTGATGACTCTATGCAGTACACCTTTCTTACGGTATGTTTGTAGAGTGCAGCGCCTGGAGCTGCCTGAGCGCACACGCGCAACCGGCCAGCATTGTGGTTTGAAACGGGGATAGGATCACGTGCTCTATGTACGGCACATGATACCGGAAGTGGCCAATACACATTCACATCATATCGCCTGATGAGTAGAAAAAAAACCCAGCTTATACTTGTAATACTTACCCCCATGTGGTCGAGATGACAGGATTACCTCTATAAATATGCCACAGTGGGGGTCCCTCACTCAGATACCCCCTTTTTGAATAGCAGCTCTCATGCATTACATGAAGAATGATTCCTCTCCCAATAAAATCAGCTATTTGCAACATAGAGGGTCATTTACTATCAGATATATGCCAGATTATTTGCACCACAGTCTGTGACTTATCCCTACTCACTCCAGGCAAAAAAAAAAAAAGTTGCAGGGGAGGGGCCGGGGAAGCTGGCTTACATTTAGACCAGCGGTGGATGCGCCGAAGTTATGTAGAGGCCATAACTTCAGTAGATGCACAGCCAGCGCAAGGGGTTAAGACCGGTGTCTAAAATGACTGTATTAAAAAAATGACCCCCATAGTTTGTAAGGCTGGAAAAAAGACATCTGGCCATCCATTTCAGCCTGTTATCCTGCATGCTGGTCCACATGAAGACAAAAAACCCATGAGGTGGAAGCCATTTTAGGGGAAGAAATTCCTTCCCGACTTCAGTCAGGCAGTCAGAGTAACACATTTGCATCAACTGTCGGGAGTTGGACTTGTCATGATCAGCTGGTTCTATATTAAAGGGTCTGTGGAGAAAAAAACCCTTTTAAGCGAGTTGTAGTATATAAAGTGTGTGTGACTGAGAGGTTTCCGTTAACTGGCCCATTGATATCAGTGTAGTAAAGGAAACGTGATACTTTTGCCCATCATTTTGTGGGATGTTAAGCACTTATACATTACATATATATTATTTTGGGCAGAGTAACGTAGTGTAAATGTATCTGAGAGAGGAAATCCTGTTGTCTGACCTTTGTTATTGAACATGTCACCACTAGAGATGAACGTTTCCATGATTTATATACTGAACCCCTCCATGATATGTAGCAGCAGTGATGACGATTGTCTTCTCGCTGTGGCCAGAGGTTGGCTGCTTGGAGTTGTTTGCTCTGTAATTCGAGAAGATCGGCTGTAAGAGAGTAGCTGAATTGTCTTGCGTGAGATACTAGTCTCCACATGCCTGAGGGAGACATTCTACCATACAGACTTTCGCAACCCCTCCCCGCTCCCAGGTCTGGAGTGCAAGCGCTTGCCTTCTGTATGCATGGTCACTGTGTATTAGACACCATCTTACGTCTTCACTGCCACAACTCTGTGTGTCATTACTACCTTTTACAATTGTTGCTTTTATTTCCTCTGTGGATCCTGATATCTGAGGAGGAAAAAAGGTTTTAGATTTCCTTCAGTTGGAGGGGGTACTGGCTTCCTACTTCGATGTAGTTTAGGGCTCCATAGAAATTAAGATTTACAGTAGAGGCCTCATGCTCCTCTGATGCAGCCATATGTATGAGACCTCCTTGTATAGTGTGTACCAGATGTGCAGTCAGCTTCCCTGCCACACAGAAAAAGGGGGCTCCTTGTCCCCTGCTTCCAGCACCGTCACTCTACGTGATAAACCGGATATATGAAAACGGCTGAACACATACCCTGAACTGCTTCCACATCTCCCATATAGTATAATAGACAGTGACTCTGCATGGTGGGCCGCCTCTCTACTGCCCGCAGAGTAATAGGATATTGAATGTAATGTGCCCTTGGGGCTCCATCATGAGGTAAATTGATCAACACTGCACTATATGTGTTACATGCTATATAACTGCAGTATATGTACTGATCCCCTGGAGCCTCAGTGACATATAAGACTTAATAAAGATGTCTGCTGGGTTTCCTGTATAGCTCTTGGTGTGATTTGACATGGTCTTACAGTGAAATAAATCTTTACCAAAGTTGCAGTTCTCTTGCACTCTGCAGCAGGTTTTCAGGTTTCTATTATTACACACATACTGTGTGTAAAAGTGACTTGAAGGAAACATAGTGGTATATCAGTTCAGCAATAACTGTGCCTATTCTGTGCATTTCATGCTTGGATAACATCTCACCAGAGAGGGTTCACTTGAAACCAGCTTTTTTTTGCCTCAAATTATTGACAATATTCCCTATTTAAGTTAGCAATGACTCTTGATCAAATGTAATTTTGCAGTATATAAAAAATGGGCTTCACAACGGCTCAAAGCATAGTGAGTCATACCGTAGGTGCCCATGGTCAAGACGATGGAAAGTTTGTCTTGTCAGTGATGTTGTATTCCAGTTTTATTAGACTTTTACTACAACTCCTAGGGTGTTGAAAAATGGGAGGGCTTTCAAAAATATTCTAGTGCAAATACATCACCATCACCCAGCTTTCTGAGAAAGGATCACTTGCTTGAATACAGTCAGTAAGCTGTTGGAAGAGGCCAATTTGTGGACTCCTTTTCTAGTGATGCTTTTGTGTATTTGGCTGAAAATGCTCTTCATTGTTCTCCATGAAAACAGGAATCGCTTTACTTTTTGTGTGTCAGACGCTGGTTCCAGGTTTCGTGTGGGTGTTGGTCTTACTCATCCATTTCACTCTTCATCTCTCTCAGGCAGGTAGAGGTGATACTACAGTACTTATAATTGGTGGGTGTCAGACAAACCTAGGAGGCAGCTTAACACAATTTAACTACAAAATGTTCCACGGCTGAAGTATGCACCTTGTGCCCCAGAGTCCTCAAAACTAGAGGCACAGCAACTTTGTGTTTTATTTGACTTGGTTTTTTAAGGTTGCTCATTTGGTCTGGCTTGTCATATTACTATTAACTGTTATTTATCTTCTATAACAATCATAACTGTAGTTGTTGTGTACTGTCTTCTGAAATGCCACATTAGACAAAGATCTTTAAATTCCGTCTCCTAAGCCCTAATATAGGTGGTTCTTCTGATCATTGGTGCATCTGTGGTGACAAAAACGAGTTTTATGCATTGTATGCTATGGATTAAAAAACAATGGATGCATCTAAAATGAAAATTAAAGCAACTTTGCCAGTATTTATGATCTACTGTTTTTTGTCTATAGCTTGCCTGTAGACCTGTATGTCTCCGTGGTTGCAAAATGCAGACAAATCCAGTGTGATCTGATCCTACAGCCATGTTTTACTAATCTTGAGCTGTCCCCTTACTACTTGTAACCTATCAAATGGCTACAAGGCTAGACTACACAGTGTTGTTTGTAGTCTGTAGCCATGGAGACACTTTGGTTTTCATATTATTTGTGGATATAGAATGATGGTATTAAGTGTGTCCTATGTGTTAAAAATGGCTTTCTTTTCGACACCTTGAAACAATTTTTTAAAAAGTTGTGACTGTAAACCTCTTCTTGGGTTTAAACCACTTTCCAATGTAGGCGCTGGTCGAGATTTACCAGAATATGCTCAATATTGTAAAACAATGGTCAAATCATTGACTATCTGTAGGCTCCAGTAGTCGGTGACTTAAGTCCTCCGCATGTTTGTTACTTTGTATATACATGGTGTTCCCTTTATGAGTATCTACATCATTCTCTGCTCAGTTAAGAAATAACAGGAGGACAGCAGGGTAAGATGAGGGAAACTAAGGTGATGCGGGGATATGTCATGCCTAATGTACAGTGTAAAGGAATGCCTGCCAATACAGTGCACTAAAATGACTGTAAAAGGAAAAAAAATATCTGCATATTATTATGACCACTGGTTTCTGAAATACTGCTCACTTTCCTGTGATGGCCATCGGTAGATCTGTTGATCCTTAATTTCATATAACGCTCTCCATAACTATTTCGATGTCATTCTTGTTCCACACAGCCGAATATAGATGTAGAAAAATGGGGGGCACCCGACACCTCAGGCTTATCTTGAATGAAACTCCATCCTGTTCGATTCTGGTTTTTCCCAATAGGAATCCTCTGTCTGGCCCGTAGACGGTGACTGTTTGCTGGCCAGTTATAGGTAATACAGTGCTCCCTCAGGATACAATATTTTCAGCATACCATGGTCTTTTCTGACCCATCGTAAGTTGAAACTAGACTCAACATTCAATGTCTCAGGCTCAGATCCAACCAATTATGACCACTTCTCTGGTAAAATAGCTGGATTAGTTGTCAGTTAGAAGCTATTCCTGACTTATATGTAACCACTTGTTTTATCTGTCTTAGTTATCTGCTTATTTATCTTAAATTTTCATTTTCTCTTATCTTGGATGACATTTTGGGGCTTTGGAATCGATTACTCGACTTACAATGGTTTCAACATACAATGGTCGTCCTGGAACCAATTAATATTGTAACTTGAGGGACCACTGAATTTGCTAGTTTCCCTGGCAGTTGTAATGATTGGCTGAGATTTCTGTGCATTCACACCAGGCAGATACTATAAGGCTGTGTTCACACAATCAGTGTTTCATCAGTGATTGTGCGTTAAAAGCAGAAGTGGAGGCTACATGGAGATGAGGTATGATGGAAGGATTTGCTCCTGTTCAGTGTTTTTTCACCTGTACCTGGGTTTTGGCTCGAAATCACTGATCAGACACTGATTGTGTGAAAGTGGCCTAAAGCTATAGTTTTGACTGATCTTTCAGATAATTGTTGGTGTCAGATTGGTGATCAGAAAATGCTGGTCATAGTGACATTACTAGGCACTAAAACCCCTGTTAGTCCCTGAGTCCTTCCTTTGGGCTGCAAGGATCCTAATAGTGGAAAAGTCTACCAATTTATTGTGCACAAAGTGGCCCTTAAAGGGTTTCTGTCATCAGAAATCTTGCTATAAAACCTTGTGTCATTTGCAATGCGCAAATGACACCTGATGACAAATATGTTATTTGTATAGCTGTCTGTTGCGCCGTTTTTGGGGAAATTAATGTTTTAAAATATGCAAATGAACCTTCCTAGGTGCAGGGGGCGCTAACCCTGCACCTAGTATCGCCGTATCCCCACCTCTAAACCCTCCTCAGTTGAGTTGATTGACAGGGCCAGGCAGCTAGCTCTGTGGGCTGCCGGCCCTGTCCGAGTCCGAAATCCCGCGCCTGCACAGTGCGAATAAGAATCCGCACATTGAGGAAGCCGGGACCCAGGCGGTGAGCGGCTCTCAATGCGCCTGCGTGGATTGTTATTCGCACGGCGCGGGATTTCGGACTCGGACAGGGCCGGCAGCCCACAGAGCTAGCTGCCTGGCCTTGTCAATCAACTGAACGGAGGAGGGTTTAGAGGTGGGGATACGGCGATACTAGGTGCAGGGTTACCGCCCCCTGCACCTAGGAAGGTTCATTTCAGATTTTAAAACATTAATTTTCCCCAAAACGGCACAACAGACAGCTATACAAATAACATATTTGTCATCAGGTGTCATTTGCGCATTGCAAATGACACAAGGTTTTATAGCAAGATTTCTGATGACAGAGACCCTTTAATGGATTTTCCTATGAAGACATCTTTTCAGCGGTCCACTCAGTGGTGATCAGCTGCAGGGGAAGTGTAGCATTACATGACAGCCATCCATTAGTAATGCCTGAAGGAGTCACTCGTACTCGGAGACATGGTCCTGATCTGGGGACCTCTTGACGTCCATATGTCCTAATATGATAGGGGTTGTCGCAGTATGACAACCCCTTTAGGCTGTGCAACTTTCTAATATAGTTTTGTATTTAACCCCTTCACGACCTTCAATGTACATTTATGGCAGAAGTCGGCACTTTAAAGATGGAGAGACCCATGGCGGATGCATGTGATCAGCTATAAGGCTGATCGAATACATTTAACCCCTTAGATGCTGTGGTCAAATGTGACCACAGCATCTGAGCGATATGGAAGTGAGAGCTGCCCACTCATTTTTTTTTTTTTCAGTATTATAATGCAAAAAACTATACAAGTGTGATATTGAAATCGTACTGACCTGGAGAATGAAGGTAACGGGGCAATTTTACCACATAGTGAATTCTGTAAAAAAAGAAATTTCCAATTCCGACCCATTTGGATTTTTCTTCCCCGCTTCCCACTACATTTTATGTATCTGTAAATGGTGCTATTAAAAAGTACAACTTGTCCCGAAAAAATAAGCCACCATAAGGCTATATGGAAGGAAAAATAAAAAAAAGTTATGACTCTGGCAAGGGAGGGAGTGAAAAACAATAACGGAAAATTGCAAGGCCCCCTAATGGTTACATTTTTCACCATTTTCAAGATGGAAAGATTGCCACTCATGTACTGCCCCCCCCCCCCCCCCCAACTTCTGCAGTAGTTCTGATAACGGCTAAAAGCACTTGGCCTCCTGGATGCCGGTCCCACTTCTTGCTTGCATGTTTCCATTGAAGTGAATGGAGGCAGTAGGTAGAAAAGGTAGAAAGCAATGATTTGCAGGAATTTGTTTTATTAATACAAAGAATAGGCAGTTAAGTACACTGAACTGGTTTTATATCTGTGAGAAACTCCTACATATGTTGTAAGTCCATAGAACTAGGAAAGCGCAGGCTGGGAGGACACATTTATCCGAAAAGGTCACTATAACCACAGTGGAATTTGTTTGGCTGACACTTTGAGCGGAGCTTCTGTTTTGTGTGACTGTGGACTTAGGAAACATTAGTTGTTACTGCCCCCTGGTGTACAGCTGTGATAATTGCACAGCACATATAACATTTGTTCACTTGCACTGTGCAGGATATGCCTGAGGGTTGTGCTTCCTCACCTTTGGAACCCACACCAAGCTCCAGATTGTCCAGGGGGGCAGCAGGGGAATCGTTAGAGGTGGGTATGAGCTGCTCTTCCATAACTCCTATGGAAATGAATGGAGAAAGCCACCCACATCTATCTAGAGAATGGGGCCCTGTGTCTGGAGAGGGGGCTGCATATGCGCGGCTCTCTACATTCACCTCTAGGACAGTTCCGAGAACAGCCAAGTTCAGTTACACAGCTGTTCTTGGAACTGTTAGAGGTGGAATACCCCTGTAAGTTCTCCGCTTGCTATCAATGATTGGAAACCTTCTTCTATACATGGTTACACAGACTCACTGCTAAAGCGTTACGTCACAGATGGTTGCCAGTTGTAGCAAACTACTTAGATTGTGAGTTAAAAGCTTCAGATCTCCTGCCTTAAAGAGGACCTTTCACCTCTCCTGACATGCCTATTTTAATAGCTTCATGCATTCCCCGTGTAATAACAAGTCTGGAGCATCTATTCTTATGTCTCTATGTTGTGCCATTCCTTTATTATTTGCACTAGAAGTTATGAATGAATTGCTATTTGCCTTCAGTAAGGGAACAGAGGGGAGGTGACCAGTTGGGGGTGTGTCCCTGCACACACTCACTCTATCCAATCAGTGCTGCCATGTTCAGACTGTGCAGGGACACACCCCCAACTGGTCACCTCCCCTCTGTTCCTTTACTAAAGGCAAATAGCAATTCACATATAACTTCTAGTGCAAATAATAAAGGAATAGCACAACATAGAGACATAAGAATAGATGTTCCAGAATTGTTATTACATGGGGAATGCATGAAGCGATTAAAACAGGCATGTCAGGAGTGGTGAAAGGTCCTCTTTAAGCCTCTTGCATATGACGTTCTTGCCACCCCCACCCCATGGCACCGATTTTTATAACTCTTGGATAGCAATAGAACCAATGCATTTCAATGGCACAATGTACATTACTTATTTTAACTGATCAGTTTATCTGTTCCAATATTAACTGATACAGGCCACCCAGTAAAATCTACACACTAAAATGGTTCAGTGAAAAACTGAATAAACTCAGATGCAAAAGATACGGATCGGATCAGAAACTTAAAACGGAAACCATCTTGGTTGTTTTCAAGTGTGTTACAGTGGATTAGCTAAAATGGTTACGTAGTAGCAAACCCATCTCTGCTAAGTATTAGGTCTATGGATACGGCTATGAATGTGATCAAGAATGTTCTTAATTCACTGACGTCAAGTAGATTTACAATGTTTTTTTTTTTGTTTGTTTTTTTTTTAAGTTCACATGTACAGTTTTATGAATTTTGTTGCTATTTCTGCACAGCTGATTATTTTTCTCTTTTTTTCCAGCAGCTTCATGAAACCGTTAAAAGAAAGCTGGATAGTGCAGCTTCGCCTCAAAATGGGGATCAACAAAATGGATTTGGTGATATCTTCTCAGTGTCCAAGAAGCTACGACATGATGATGGACTAACATCAGTGATCGGATCATCGAATGGGATGCCTCCAGTTTCTCCCTTGCATCAGCTGGATAGTAAGCCTCCCAATGGAGATTCTTTGCAGTTAAATGGCAGCCATTCAATTGGACTTGATGGTGTCAGTAAAAAGTGTCTCCCAGATGCTGGTTTGCAGCTGAATGGTAATGGAGATGCTGATGACTTCACGCTTTGTCTTGGCAAAGAAATGAAGCAGGAGCCCGTGGATGACTTGCCTTGTATGCTTTCTACAGTTGGTGGGTCCATGTCTCAAAATAATTTGATGCCAGACCTTAACCTGAATGAACAGGAATGGAAGGAACTCATTGAGGAACTTAACAAATCTGTTCCTGATGAGGACATGAAGGATATTTTCAATGACGACTTTGAGGACAAAAAGGACAATGATGCCTCAAATTCTGCTACACAGACCCCATCAACACAAGACATTCATATCAAAACTGAGTTTTCTCCTGCAACATTTGAGCAGGATTCCCTTGGGTCACCACAAGTCAGGTCGTCACCTTTTGGTGGAGCTACTTCAGTGCCTACAAGCAGTTCATCTCCAGTGGTAGGTGGTTCCCAGACAGTGTTCCAGCAGTCTTCTGGGACAGAATCATCCAACCAGTCAGCAATGCAGCCTCCAAACCAGTCGCAGAATGTGCAGAGACCTTTACCCAATGTGTTAATGAGTGGACAGGGTGCTGGAACTACCAAAGAGATGTCCTCAGCGCACCAACTTCAGCAGATTGCAGCTAAGCAAAAGAGGGACCAGTTGCTGCAAAACCAGCAGCAGGCTCAGCAGGTCCATCAGTCAAATCAAATGACCAACTGGCCACAGTCAAGATCTTCTCAAAGTCCTCTGGGTGTTCCGTATAGCATGGACAAACCAACCAGCCCTTCTGTTTACCAACAAGACTTTAATAACCAGAAACTTATGATACCTAAAATGAACAAAAGTTCCCCCCGTGGGGGAGGCTCCTACATGCAGCCCAACCACGTAAACATGATTGGTCATAAACCGTCAAACAGTTTAAATCCCAACCAGTCTGTAGGTCCCAATGCCATGCTGGATTATGGCAACACCATACCCCTCTCACATTATGAGGCAGACTGTGGTCCAGGGGTTGTAACCCAAAATCAGAACAAGAATGTAATGATCTCATATCTCCAGCAGAGGCAGCAGCAGTCCTCACAGCAGCAGTTGCCTCCGATGACAGAGGAACAGAGCCGAATGTTTATGATGAAACAGAAGGCTGGAATTCCTTATAGACCATTAGTATCACATGGGCAGGTAAGTGCCATGACATTGCCATGTAAAAGAAAATTGTGTATAAATATTCAAGAACCCGATTAGAACACATTGCGTGGTGGACATTGAACCACCAATATATCCTTCCAGCGAAGAATAGAGGCTCATCTCTCTTTGCAACTGCCTTGCTCCCTTTGCTTTAATTGACCGGGCCATGCAGTGTAAATGTCATCAAATCTGGCTGTGTCAGTCAAGAGCTGAGCCTCTAGGAGTAACGGCAACACCGCCATTGCTCCTAGAGGCTCATTTGCATATGATAAAACATAATTTTTCTCATCAATCCAGGCACATATGAACATGGGACCAACACAGATTCCTTCATCTGCCAAGCGCACATGTAACAAGTCAGCCAGTTTCATAGCTACAAATCTGCTGACAGATGCCATTTAAGCTGGCTGATTTTCTGCAGATCATTGACAGATCTATCAAAGATCTGCAGATTAATACCTCATCAACTTGTGTCCTCAGAATGTAGAGGGGAATAAGGGTTTTATTCCACTGCCCATTGTTTGGGCAGTGTGAGAATCGATGGATAACACATCAGTCGGTGATCGTTTGCACTGGCCTGATTACACAAGCCAATGCAAACTGATTGTACCGCCGTCATTCCTCCCTCGTACAGTTCTGTTGAGTATGGGCAGCACATCTGATTGTACATCCTGATGGAAAAGCCTATCAGCTGACAAACAAGTATTTTCTCGTTTATCGAGTGATTGGCGCTTCTCAATTATACAGGCCAATTCTCACAAACTAGTACTCCTATAAACGCTTGTTCCAGATAATTGGTTCTAAAAATCATGCAGCTGAATAGTGCCCTAAGTCATCTTATCTCCCGTGAGAACAAAGAATGTGGCATGTTGAAATCCAACATGGCAATCCTTATATCCTCATCATCTGCTGTTGGTGAGGGTTGAGCCACCCCCATACATATACATAGATGGTCCGCTGGTCCCACCAAAATTGGGGAGCTTGGCAGGCGTTCATCTTTTAGGATTGTGAGGGGCTTTTCATACTCTGTATATCAAGAACAACCCCTTCCTGACCTCCGCCGTGCGTGCATGAAGGGAGTCTGGACTTTAAAGATGGCACCCACTCACGCTGGGTATCTGCAGTTTTGAGATTGAGGGAGCTGTTGGCTTGTTGTGGCAGGCTCGGGCCTTCTGAACCCTCCGAGGCTTGTCACAGTGAAGTTCCTGTGGAGTCCTACCTGTGGCAAGACTCTATAAGAATATAATGAAAGATCATAGGCATCCCAAAACACCCATACTATTAAAATATAAATGTATTTATCCCATATGGTAAAAGCCGTAACTGAAAAATGAATCAAAACGACAGATTCACCTTTTTTTAATTCGCCAATTTACCTCCCAAAAGAATGGAATAAAAGAAGATCACAAAGTCATGCGTGCTCTAAAATGGTGTCAATAAACATAGCTCTCACATAGCTCCATAGACATAACTATAAAAAGAATATGGCGATGCAAAAAACGTATTTCATTGTTTTTTTAAGTAAGAAAAACTGCATAAATGTAGTATCATATTAATCGTACTGACCTGGAGAATGAAGGGAACAGGTTAGTTTTACCAAACGGGACAGCAAGTGAATAGCTCAAAATGATGGCAAATTGCGTTTTTAAATTTTTTGCCATTTCCACCCTATTAGGATTTTTTTTTTTCCAGCTTCTCACTACAGCATGTGCAATATAAAATGGTGATATTATTATTTATTATTAAGGCGCCATTCATTCCATAGCGCTGTACATATTAAAAGGGGTATACATACATAATACAGACAATTGCACTAAGCATGAAACAAGAGTTACAGACTGGCACACAAGGAGAGAGGGCCCTGCCCACGAGGACTTACAATCTATATGGTATGGGAGAAGGACACAGTAGGTGAGGGTAGAGCTGGTCATGGCGGTGTAGAGGTGGCAGGGTCACTGGTTGTAGGCTTGTCTGAAGAGGTGGGTTTTCAGCTTTTCTTTTGAAGGATTCCACTGTAGCTGTGAGTCTGATATGTTGGGGTAGAGAGTTCCAGAGTATGGGGGCTGCACGGGAGAAATCCTGGAGGCGATTGTGGGAAGAGGTGATAAGAGGAGAGAAGGAGGTCTTGTGAGGTTCGGAGATAACGTGTGGGGATGTATCGGGAAAGTAGCACTGAGATGTAGGGAGAGGACAGGTCGTGGACGGCCTTGTATGTAGTTGTTAGTATTTTGAACTGAATTCTCTAGGCAATGGGAAGCCAATGAAGGGATTGGCAAAGGGGAGATGCAGAGGAGTAACAAGGTGAGAGGTGGATTAGTCGGGCAGCAGAGTTGAGGATAGATTGGAGGGGGGCAAGAGTGCTAGATGGAAGGCCACAGAGGAGAATGTTGCAGTAGTCTAGGCGGGAGATGAGGGCATGTACTAGTACTGTCGCAGACTCCTAGTTGAGGAACGCACGGATGCGGGAGATATTTTTGAGTTGGAGGCGGCAGGTGGTGGAAAGGGCTTGGATGTGTGGTCTGAAGGAGAGGGCAGAATCCCAGGTCACTCCAAGGCAGCGGACTTGTTTGACCGGGGAGAGTGTGCAGCTGTTGATCGTGATAGATAGGTCTATTGGAGGGGTTGTGCAAGATGGGGGAAAGATGATGAATTCTGTTTTATCCATGTTAAGTTTTAGAAAGTGGGAGGAGAAGAAAGAGGATATGGAAGATAGGCATTGTGGGATTCTGTATAGTAAAGTGGTGATGTCTGGATCAGAGAGGTAGATTTGTGTGTCGTCAGCATAAAAGTGATACTGAAAGTCATGGGACTCTATGAGCTGTCCCAGGCCGAAGGTGTAGAACAGGGTCCTAGGACAGAGCCTTGCAGGACACCGACAGAGAGGGAATGAGAGGAGGAGGTGGTGCGAGAGTGGGAGACGCTAAATGTCCAGTCTGTGAGGTATTATGCAATCCATGAGAGGGCCAGGTCAGTGATCCCAAGAGATGATAGAGTTTGTAACAGAAGGGTTTTTTCGTCAGTGTCAAAGGCAGAGGACAGGTCAAAGAGAAGGAGGACAGAGTAATGTTTTTTGGTTTTGGCTGCTAGCAGGTCGTTGGTGACTTTGGTAAGGGCAGTTTCAGTTGACTGGTGGGGTTGGAAGCCAGATTGTAGCCGGTCAAAAAGTGAGCAGGAGGAGAGGTGAGAGGACCGTTCAGAATGCACATGTTACTCAAGTAGCTTTGAGGCATATGGAAGAAGTGATATTGGGCAATAGCTGGACAAAGAAGATGGGTCAAGTGTAGGCTTTTGTGAATGGAAATTTAAGGCAGGGAGTAAAAAAAATGGAAAATGAGGTTAAACTGTAAGGAAATGTCTATAGACTTTGATTGCTCGAATGAATAGTTTGTCGGCATAATGTGGTATTTTCCTCTTTCTCTTTGGATACTTTATAGGACCAGAATCCACAGCCCAATGTGGCTCGTGTCCCTGTGTCTGTGGGAGGACCTGGTGTGGTGGCACAACCCCCTACTGTGTCCATGGCTGGTAACCATGGAAATGCACCTTACCTGAACAGTCAACAGCAAGTCCTGATGAAACAGCAGCAACAACAGCAGCTTCTCCTAGAACAGCAGAAACAACGAGAGCAGAAGCAGCAGTTACTCCTGGAGCAGCAGAAACAGCAGTATCTTCTCGGTCAGCGACAGCAGCAACAGCAGCAGCTGCTTGCAGAGCAGGTATGTTCTTGTCTCATGAAGGCCTAAGACTAACATGAATGAGACTGTTACCTTTAAGGGCTCATGCACACAAGCATGTGTGCCCCATTCCTGTCCTGCGGACCGCAAATAGCGGTCCGCAATGCACAAGCGCTGACCGCATACACACTGTTTGCGGATGCGGACCCAATGACTTGAATGGGTCCGCGATCCGCAAGAGACGCTCTGCACCGCAAAAAACAAAATCTACAAAGGGCTTCCAATCCATGCCTCCACTCCGTACCGTTCCCTATCTAGAGGATTGTGGACCCATTCAAGTCCGCATCCAAGATATGGAGTGCACATGGCCACAATACTGGCACGGCGCACACACGCTTGTGTGGATGAGCCCTAAAGCTGATCTGTCAGGTTAATATGTCGCCCTCCGTAAACTAATCCCATCAGTCGTTCATGGACAATGCAGAAAAAAGAACTGTGTGTTACCGGGGTCCTTTTTTGTGCACAGTCCATGAATTGATGATCATGATTTTAACCCCTTACCGACCGCTGCCATACATGGGTCTTTAAAGATAGCTCCTGCTCGCGAGCACCATCATCGTCACCATAGCTGCCTGGTTTCTATGGTTTTGAACAGACACTCAGGACTAATTCTGTGATCCGCGATAACGCAGATTACAGACATTTAGCCACTCAGATGCCATGGTCAAACGCTGCACTGTATCAAAATTACAGAATCTCCTTTTTTTTTTGTCACTGTTTTCCCCTAAAACAAACTTTTAAAAAGTGATCAAAAAGTCATATACACTCAAAAATAGTATTAATAAAAACTACAGATCGCGTCCCCAAAAATGAGTCCTCTAGACGTAACCATAAAAAAAAAAAAAAGTTATGGGAGTCAGATATGGTGATGAAAAGAAATTTTCTTTCCCCACTATATAAATGTGGTATTGTTGTAATTGTAGGCCAGTCTCACTGCACAGGGAACCCATAAAACTGTGGTGGAATTGAGTTATTTCCTTGGAATATTTTTTCCAGCATCCCACTATATTATATGCAATATTAAATGTGCTGTTTAGAAAGTGCAACTTGTCCCGCAAAAAAAAAAAAGCCATCATACAGCTATGTGAAAGGAAAAATTAAAGAGGAAGTAAAAAACAGAAACGCAAAAATGAAATCTTTAAACCTTCAGGGCTGCAAGGGTTAAAGATGTTTCAATAAACTAAGACATTTTATGGATATACAATAGCGCTGGTCCTCTGAGCTTTGGATTGCTATGCAGCAAACGGAGACTGTCTGGATCACAGAATGTGTCTGTGGTGAGCTGACCTGCACTCTTTTACAGCGGTTGCATAATGTGTAATATGTATTTTTCAGAGCTCCTAGCAGCCAGACTGTACAGTGAAAAGAAACTGCCTTTTCTGTTATAAAGCCTTTCCAGACCAGTGTTTCCATTGTCACGTATACAAATGCCATTCAGTGTTTCAGCGTTATATGACCTTGTGCATTACATTTTTGTTTTCATAAAAGGAGAAGCAAAGGCACCAACAGGAGCAACTACAGCGGCACCTTACCAGACCTCCTCCTCAGTACCAGGACCAGCAGCAGAATTCATATCCACAGCAGACAGTGGGCCCTTTTCCAGGTGAGGTCACTAAGTATTTTCAAGCTTGTGCAATTCTTAGGTTTTTTTTTTTTTTTTTTAAGGGAACTGTTTATCAGAAAAAAGCAGAATTGCAGCACAAGGTAGCACCACTGTCACCTACACATGTCACAGAGCATGCCCACTGTACTGTCCTGTAAAACTCAATGTATAGTTATCTGCCTGAGGTTTCTTGCACATATAGACAGAGCTGTAAAGAAATCTCAGAATATACATATACACACATATATAATTATAATTTTATTTTTCCTAATTATAAAATTCTCAACATTTGAAATTCAGAAGTTGTACAGTGGTTCCTCTAATTGTAAAGCATTTAATCTACAGCAAAGTTACAATCAACAAAGGTTTTATTTTTGGGGAACCCTTTGGGATACAACAGCAATCCTATATGCATGATTTGATGTCCATCTTCTTTCACTTTTTGGGAAATAGACCAGAGTATAAAGAGGCAGGAGAAGTTTTTCAGTGCCCTCAGAGGCACAGTTTTTGTTTTTTTTTTCGGTGAGAGCTAATTTTCATACATTTTCCCCCAAGGAGCACTGCCATGGCCTGTAAGACGCATTTACGTCTACTAGGTGCTATCCACAAGGCAACAGTATCCCTCCATGACCCTGAAAAGAGCCTCTCACCTAGCAAAGTCAGTTCTCTGTGTTCTGCACTAATGAGGTGAAATTATCCCCAAAGCAGCTGTCTGCAAATGATGTACTGGCTTGGCTATAATCCTAAATTTTGTTTCAAAGATTGATTTAGCTATCTTCCAACTGGTGGCACTAGAGGCATGCCTAATTTATTATTAGGAGTAACCACATACACACAGCTGGGTGCTGCACAAGCTTTGTTATTGTGTCGCCCGACCTTAGAGGACCTTTCACCACTCCTGACATGCCGGCTTTAATAGCTTCATGCATTCCCCATGTAATAACAATTCTGGAACATCTATTCTTATGTCTCTATGTTGTGCAATTCCTTTATTATTTTTACTAGAAGTAATGAATAAACTGCCAGCAGTTTGCAGTAAGGGTACAGAGGGGAGGTAACCAGTTGGGTGTGTGTACCTGCCAGTCTGAAAATGGCAGCACTGATTGGCTAGAGAGAGAGTCTGTGCAGGGACACACCCCCAACTGGTTACCTCCCCTCTGTACCCTTACTGCAGACTGCTAGCAATTCATTCATAACTTCTAGTAGAAATAATAGAGGAATGACACAACATACAGACATAAGAATAAATGTTCCAGACTTGTTATTACATGGGGAAAGCATGAAGCGATTAAAACAGGCGTGTCAGGAGTGGTGAAAGGTCCTCTTTAAGAACAATGGCACATTGGGCTCAGTAGCTGCCAAAAGCAAAAGCCTGTGGTCCTCAAGTGGGCTTCTGCATCTTCAGGCTCTTCTGTCCATGAGGACAAAGGTAAGCATGACAGTACAGCAGTAAATAAACTAAACATCTACCATGATTCTTCTGTTTCTTTTGTAGGGTCAACTTCAGTTATGCCTGGGGTGAACAATATGGCGCATCAGACTTCAGGAAGTCCACGCATGTTTACTCAGTCACAGCCTATGCTTCAGATGGGAGGGGGGCATGCCGCAGTTTCACCTTTGTCTTCTGTTGCAAATTCTCAAGAACGAGCTGTTTCCCAATACCCCAATATGCAGAATGTGCAGCGTAGCGGAATGTACAACATGGGATCCGGTCTCCCACAGATGGTTCCAAATCATGCAGCACAGGGTAACATACCTAATGGACAGCCACAGATACAGAGGCAGCCAAACATGGGTCAAGGAAACACACTACCCACTGGTTATGGACCAAACCCTATGGCAAATCCTGCTCTGGCAGCACAGCATAATAAAGCAGGGATGAACCCTGGTATATCTAAGAGCCAGATGCCAAGAATGCCTGCTGCCATGGCATCTCAAAATCCAGGATGGCAGCATCAACAAATCCAAAACATTAACAATCAGGCTCAAGGAAATACTGGCTTGGGTGCTTTCAATACTGCCAATCCTGGCTTTCATCTCCAGCAGAATCACCACAAGATATCGAACCAACCATTTGTCCAGGGCCTTCCACAAGTTGGTCTAGGAGCTGGTCGACCTATGAACTCGTTGAACGGTTCCGTCCCTGGTCAGATGATGTCAAATATGGCTTCCCAACAAAGGACAAATCCTGCCACTCAACAGCCAACACCTAATCAGCAGGTCCTACCTGTGATGAACCAAGCGGTGCCAGACTTGACAGCGTTCAGCCAGAACCCAGGGCAACAAATGGCTAACAGAGTTGGGCTTCATTGTAATCAAAATTACCAGGTTAGATCTACAGGTCAGGACATGCCGTTTGGATTTGGTGGACAGTCGGGCAACGCTGGGTTACAGAACTTGTCAGGGGACGCAGATTTGTTGGACTGCTTGCTCAAAGACAGGACTTCGGCAGAAGAGTGGATGAATGACTTGGATGAGTTTTTGGGGAACCATTGATACAGAGCCTGGGTTTTTTTTACATAATGGTTTTGAGAACATTTTAGTGCATTTTATGAAAAAAATATGAAAAACTAAAATGTAAATTTTCTTTGGACCAAAAACCTGTGCCATTGAGATGCTGTTGTCCTTGAGGCTGGAACGTACAATGGCCTGCTGCTTCCTTCCCTACCCCTGTTGACCACAAATGCCTGGAGCATATGTGGGTTTTTCTGCTCGCCACTGCCCGTCTCTGTCATTAATGATGGCAGGACCCCTCTCCCTATCTCTACAAATGCCTTATTTTTCATAAGCACTGTGGGGAGTGATAGGTCCTCAGTAGCAGAGAGCCAGTTGAATGCTACTTTTTTGTTTTTGTCCTGTATTTGTAAGCTATAGCTTAAATCTCATCACTGTGTTTACCCCTGGTTGCGGCAACTTCATCACCAAACCCCATTATTGCTGTACATCGCCCCAGTGTGAAATTGCCCACCAGAGATTTGCTCTGATTCTTCTCTGGATGACTGAGAAGCTGTTTTGTTCCTAGGGCCTTATCTGTAAACTTCATGATTCCTTTTTATTTTTCTAATATCTAGAAGAATAATCACTGTCGGAGCTTTAGGGAAGAACCGCAGCTCCAGCTCACGACCCTGTGCCCTGCATATATTATATGATCTTGCATTTTTATTAATGATCTTAAAAAGTTGTTCCATCACTGTTCCAGTTGTACACCCCTTCGTTCAATAATTACTAGTTTATGAAAAACAAACCCGAAAAATGAGATGGAAAGCCTCCAGCTGTCCTTCACTGAAAAGAAATTGTGTTGAGATTTGCTGCATTGCATTTAAAATTCAGTCAGTTGCTCCTTAGCAACTTACCCGAAACAGTTACTTTAGTAATAGAACATGCAGACGAATATTGCTAAGGATCAACTGACCGAGTGGTAAAGGAACACTAAACGAAGCATAAAAGTAAGAAATAATAAAAAGTGCCCACAATGTTTGTCTTGTAGGAATGTCGCAGAATACACCGATCTTTAATTTCCTCTTGATCTTTCCTTATCACCTGGCTTTTTACTATAGCAGTGGGAGAGAGGTTGTGCTGTGGCCAGTTGCCTTACAGAGTTTTATAACCTCAGTCAGTAGGATTGATGAATATTTGGAACATATATAGAAGAATGTTTTTGTGTGTTACTAGAAGTGATTTATCCAGTCTTTTCTTATTGCAAATGAGAGCTGTTAGAAATCCTACTGATCAGCACCATTATATTCAGGCAATATATCCTATGAGAATAATTGCAGATAAAAATTCTACCAACACCTTCTACTGACTGGATACACTACGATGTTCAAGCCATATAGATATGGCGCCATCCAAGCACATACATTGCCAGATGTTAACTACATGGATCTTGCTTCCATTATAAAACACCTTTATACACATATAAAACTATGCAATGCGGACATTTCCTTCTGTCATATGTAAATCATTTCGTATAGCTCTAGTTTATTTGGTTCCCACGTCAGTCTTTCACATTGTATGGAGTGTAACAAGGGTGCGGTCAGTGGGCTCATTGAACCTAATGTGTTCCTGTGCTTTCAGTAAACTTTTGATATGTCATAGGGACATATCAAACGTTTAGATCAGTGGGTGTCTTAAGTGCTGAGACCCCCACGTTCTCTAGAATGAGAGAAGAAAAGCACTTCTATCCCCTCGTAGCATGAGACAGGCCCATAGACTTTCCTCCTGTCCTGCTGCACGCTAAGCAAGCCGTTCTCTCCCCTCATTCTAGACATTAGTGTGTGTCTCAGAGCTCAGACCTTCACTGATCTAAACTTTCTCTGACATATCAAAAGTACACTGAAATTACAGTGCCACTTTAAAACAAGTGAAAATGAAGTTACTTGTCAGTTGAAAAATGAGATATAACATGGTTCTACCCTTCTCATAACATAACATCTTAATACAAAAATACATTTTTGAGCAGACCTCCCTCATCATTAGAATCTCAGCTGGTTGGGTTGTTACTTTTTGTCCACTTTTTTTTTATTGCAAATCTAGCTGTGAACTTGACTTGTAGACAATGACATAACACTAGGAGGTAACGTAATGGTTAACATGTTTATTACTGTACATTAGACCTGAGATTTTCCTCACTTCTGACCAGTCCATGATTTTTCACCATTGTGCCTTTTAGAAACTGTGGCAGAACTTCTTTAGTGTTAAAGAAGCCTGTGCAGCCTGTAGATCGCCAGTAATATTAGGCTAGTTTTTGTCAGAGCCCTTTAATTGTCTTAAGTGTTGCATAGGTGTGGACCTTTAAAGGGCTTTTCCTAGATAGTATTGATGTAGGATAGGCCATGAATATCTGATCGGGTCCGATTCTCAATATCCCTACCGATCAGCTGCTTGAAGAGACCACAACACTTTGGTGAGCACTGCAGCCTCTTCACAGTCTACACTGCACTGTACTCAAGAATGTCATTCACATAGTAGTATATCTTCTGAGTATTGCAGCCTTGTCCCACTCACTTAAATGGGACAAGGCAGCAGTACCCAGTACAGCCCACTACTCAGTTTTGCACCATTCTGGGTGCAGAGCAATGTATTTAAATTACTACAACAGACTAGTGTTTTTTGAATGTTTGATTTATAAATTAAAGGGGTTGAGTGTAGTAAGGCAGTCATTTTTGTAAATTGAAGCCCACTTTCTTGAAAATGAAGAGGACTCCTCTTCTGTATAACATCCTTTGTACTGATGGGTGTATATGTTTGCAGAGTAGTTAACTTAAAGGACTTTCTCTGAGCAGACATTAAACTGTGGAAGTTACTAGATTCTTTCTTACACAAGAGATTTCAGCCTGATCTAGAGGGAGTGACAGACCATCATTTTTAGTAACTTTGGTTATTTCCCCATTTCTTATTGTAGATGACCGTTATGGAACACTTGAGTACATTTCCACAGTTGTGCTGATATGGCTCCAGTCTATACAAATTTTTCCTAATTATGCATTTAACAATTCTACACCTCCAGAGAGGCATGTAGGATGCTTGAGAAGTGGGTCAATTTACCACGAATGCTTCCAAGCAAATGAATCGTGGCATCTCATGAATTATGTGTTTTGTGGTAAAAATGTCTGCCTCCATTGTGTTTGTTATACAGGTAATACAGAGCCCGAGCTGCAATACCAAGCACAGCCAATATACAATGCAAGGCACAGTGCTTGGTATACTGCTGACACCCTTTCAAACAGCTTATCGGTGGGTGTCTGACTAATATTGATCATCAATATTTACGAGCATCTAGATAAGTCATCAGTATTGTACTCTCGGAAAACCCCTTTTAAGCTGGATGAATTGAGTGTTCTCTGAAAACCATAGAGGGCTCAGATTGACCTTTCAGACAAAGTATAAACTAGCATATCAAATGTAGCTTGATAATACCAATAATACCCTTTATACAGGGCCAAGATATTTCATAACGGAGAAGGAACTATTCCGATAAGAGCTTTGAACCTAAAGGAATGTCGACAGTACTTTTGGGGATTTCAATCGGACATGACATAAAATTGTTTGGGGCCTCACTGGCTTCCAGAATGATCAATCACAAGAACCCACACCCAAAAGTTGTCCTGAAGAAGTGACCATTTGCTTGTTGCTTTCTCCCAGTCATTTGCCTAGTACATTTGATGACTGCTTGCACGATTTGACTTGCCAAAAACAAAGCTGTCAATGTGGTATTTTCTTGCATATTCTTGAATAATGATGGGTTGTCCATGCACTGTTGTGGGCTTTAGAAAAATAATTTCAGTTTTGGCCTCAACCCATCGTGTATCGCTGCTGCAGTAGGAGTACTGTTTTATAGCAATTTCCATGCACTGAGCGGTCTTGATCACATGCAGTCGATTGGCACCTGTAATATAAGTTACCGGTTATGATGCATACAAAAGTATTTTTGAATATGGGCATAACATTTTTGTTTTGTTGGTCAACCTTTTGATGTTTGTCTTGTCAGTGTTTCTGCCTGTAGCTCCACTCATTTCAGTCCTTTTCTCCTAATTTTATGCACCAATACACTTAGCAATAACTTATTTTTGTAGAGGGGGGGGGCTTGGTTCCTAAGCAGAATGGGGCAGGGAATAGTTATCACTGTGGAGCATAAAGTGCTTGCTAGTGCTGCGGGACCATAGGTAATAATTACCCGCTAATTAGTAAGTAAGTGGTAACATTACAAGCAGTTCTGTGTTTCTCCTCTGAATTCACTTCCTCTGTAAATAATCGTTTACAGTTTTATATAAAAATTTTAAAAAGATTTAGATCCTGACTGTATTTTTTAACTTTTTTAATAGATTTTAAAAGAAACTGTAATTCTTTATATATATTTTTTTTCCCTGTGTCTAGGGGGATGTATGTAACTTTTTTTTCTCCCCTTGCTTGTAAATGGAGATGACTTTCTAAACATTGGCCTTTTTTCTCTTTCAAAATGTGTTAAAACAGTACTTTATTCTTGTACTACGGATACCATGGCTTACTAAAGAGAGAAAATCCACATATGTTCTGCCATTCAAAAAAAATAAAGTATTTTGCTAGAGTATTTCAATGACGTTGTGTCTTATTTGATAAAGAAAGTTCTGTCAAATCAAATTCTTCAAAAACATTTTCAAACTCAACATGTTATAAAATGTATATTAACAATAACACCTATTAATAAAGTGAAATTCAAATGTAACTGTTGAAGCCCTGCACCAGTTCTCCAAAACTATTCATCTCATCTCAAAATGAAAATGCATTGCTCTGATCACATGGGCACTGTCACTGCTCTTGCACAAACAGCAGCACGATAATGACAGACTATAATGCTTTGAAGTACTATGTATTCCAAATCGTCATTCAAGTGAGCACTGGTTTGTGTCCCCGATAGGGTGAAAAAAAGTATAAAGTTTTAAAAATCATAAGGACTGTAAGCTATTATATTTATTTATTATATTTGGCTCTACATACGGTGCACTCACGGGAAAAGCCAGCTCGAGGAACTACATTCAACCTTGGGAGTATGGAGGTACGCAACCACTGGAGTTGGCAAACATATAAAGTACATGTGCCGGATCCGTTACGCTGGACATAGACTTCTAAAGGCATTCCATTATGCATTCCATCCTTGAATTGCGTTATGGTCCGTGGTAACGGAATCCATAACACGATTCACCATATACTCAAACTTCAAAAACAGAAGTTCGCTCATCCCTAGTGTTGACATCTATAAAAGGTGGGCTCGTATTTTAGTATGTAATTTGGAAGCAAGGAGACTTAGAAGTGAGGGCCCCACTCACCGTTACCTAGAGGGACCAAGCTTCTTATCAATTATACAATTTTATTGTTTGTATATGTGTGATTTTGTTAAGTATATGATTGATTTATAATAAATACCATTAAGACTTCAGTCACTTCAGCCAGTCTTCTTGAGTTTGTGCTCAAATCACATTTAGCTATAGGGTAGTAGCTGACTGCTCATAACTGTAGCCATATTGTAGGGATCTGGTGAGCATTTCTGTTAATACGTTAAAAAAAAATAATGCCAGAATCATAGGGACCTGCACCTCCCTAAAAAAAAAAAAAATAGTAGTGAATTATATGTATCCTAAAAGTTACAAAAACTAATAAACCCTCCCCTCTTGAAAAGAGCCCTCATATGGTTAAATGACCTATAAATAAAACATGTCATAGAGTGCAGCAACTCAAATTGATGTTTATCCATAAAACTTAAGCACTCTCTGCAACTGCCTTCAGCTGCCAAGGTACAAATCTGACAGATGTCATTTAGAGAATGTAGGTACATTTAGAGCAGCAAGGAACAACGTTACATTTAACATACAAAAAGTTGCATTGCTAAAAGGTTACAAAAAGATTATTAAAAAAAAATAGATACATAAACAATATAGAAATAAAAGGGCTAAAATAATGAATCACATACCAGTTAGTTAAATGAGGTATACAGGCTGGGAGAACAGCTGAAAGTTAACCAGACCTACAACTAGGTGTATCTCCGGGATCTATCATGTGGTTTACAGTATTTAATTTTTAAAGGGTCTTAGCCGACCTGCTTCACCCTTCATATAATCATGTGACAGGAGGCTGGCTAATAGGCGAATGCAAGGTTGTATAGTATAATTTTAATTTGAGCCAAAACTTCTTGTAGGTATCTCTGAGAAAGCTATTGTGATCGGCAAGTTTTACAGGATATTTTTACCAGCCCTGGCATAACAAACACCAATATCAATTATTAATCTTTTCAACCAATATGTAATTTGGTAGGCTTCCTATAGCCGAAAACTCTGGTGCTTGAGTCTAAAGAAGCACCTCAGTTCCCCAATCATAAGAACATGTTATTTATTACAAATAGGGTTGAGCGAATCGGGGTCGGATTGCTGTATCTGAACCTGATTCTTTTAAAAACTTCATTAAGAATATCGGCTCCATCCTACTGTAAAATGTATGGCCTCTGCGGAGGACTTTCCAAAGTTTCAGCAAATACCACGAGGCTTACTTCATCTCGCCTCTATCATGTGTTACTTTTTATTTGCTTAAATTAGTACTAAGCCAAACTCAACTTCATGCCTCATTAACAAAGCCAAGTTCAGCTTCGTATTTTGATACAGTAATTTATGCAAATAAACTAAGTGACCCGTGATAGAGGCGAGATGAACTAAGTCTCGCAATATTTGCTGGAACTTTGGGAAGACCTCCACGGAGGCCATAAATTTTACATTAGGACAGAGCCAATATTCTTTAACGTAGTTTTTAAACGTATTCGGTTTGGATACGGTACTCCGAAACTGATTCAGTCAACCTTAATTTTAAAAAAAATGGGAATTATGACGAGGCTGCTTTAAGTGTTTCTTCTGGTCTATCGATGCATACAACCCTAGTTCTAGCATTGGATGGGCTAGAGATGTACTTGCTGTGGAATTAATTAGTTCCGTTAGCATTTCTGTGGTAACTGGCAAGCAGTACAGTTTGCTCTTTTGTCTGCAAATGACCAATTGCACACCCACTCCAGTTTACAATATCCTAAGTTCTCATCTGTTCCAGGAAGATATTTGCATTTTGTCTCTGAACCTCAGGACATAGTCCATGACAGATACCTTTTGCATACCCAGTTCTCCTTCCCAGTATTCCTTTACCAGATCTAGAGGTCTCTTTGTCCGTACACTTTGTCCATACAGAAGCTCAAATTGAACCCCATTGAGGCCTGAGCTACCTCTCAGTAAGTAATATAGTAGGTGTGGGAGATATTGTTACTAGTCACATCATTGGGACTCGATCTGATTTTTTTTTTTTTTTTTTTTAAGCATCCCATTAAAATGTTCATGTAGACCATTGGTCCTTGTATCATAGGGACTAGATACAAGGTGTTGTACCTGCATTTTCTTACAGAGGCACTGCATCCAACTGGACATGAATTGGATCCCCTGATCAATGATAATCTCCCTCGGAAATCCTACCTGAGAAACGTGGCACTTAATCGGCACAAGTTGAGGACAGGTCTACGGCTTCTGGGTACCAAGTAGTGTAATCTACGACTATCAGAATGAAGCATTTCTCAGAACTTCTTGTTATGGCTAGAGGCTCAATAATATCTACTGCAATTCTCTGGAAGGGCTCATCAATGGTAATGGCGTCCCAGTGATATATTAATGCACTTAATTAATCCTTCTAGTAAATGGTGTTGATATTTATAATTGTGCTTAATTTGTACAAGAATCAAGTTTCAATGCTTTATGCTTAATATATTATTTTTAGAGAGTATGACCAAAGAAAGATCGAAAGGTTATTGTTATGACTCCTAAAGAGAATATATTTGATATGCATCTGCTAAACATGATAAACGAGGAGCCTGGACCATGTGGCTTCCACGGCCATAAAGCAACCTTAACTTCTTCCCCTTGTATGCATTTTAGGGCAATTTTTTCATCCTTTCATCTTCATATTCCAAGAGCTATAACCTTTTAATTTTCTCAGCAATGTAGCCATTGACATACCCGATGATAGGACGCACCCCAGATTTTGGAGTAGGAAAATAAGAAAAAAATATTTTTCATCAGACCTCATGAGATCCCCCATAAATTTCAGGACATCACATCAGACCCCCATATCAGCCCTCCATGTCAGACCCCAGATCTCAAATCGGCCCACTCAGACCTCAGATCAGCCCACTTAGCCCCCCATCAGACCTTGGATCAGCCCCATAACCGGCTCTCCTCTTCTCCTGCCGACGCTGCACTGTCACCTGACTGTGTACAGTGTCAGGTTATAGTGCACGCACTACATCCTGATGCTGGACAGGGTCAGGACAGTGCAGCGCCAGCAGGAGATGACAGGGGAGCACTGGACCCGGAGCAGAGCTTCAGCGTGGGAGGGTGAGTATTTTTCCCCACTCCCGGCACCTAATACATACTAGTGAGCGCTTCCATAATTAAAGCGTTCACTAGTATTTGCTTTATAAAACACACAGCAATTTTCCCCCTACTTTTGGGGGCGAAAAAGTGCGTCTTATAAAGCGAAAAATACGGAAGTTTGTTTTTGTTTTTTTAACACAATGAAAATAATTTTGCATCCCAAGACACAGAAATCTTTTCTTTTTCTTTTCGCTGATCTGCTTGAGGGCTTGATTTTTGCAGTACGACTTGATTCCATTGGTATTATTTTTGGTTGCAAATGAGCAAAAAGCAGCAATTCTAGCATTTTTATTTAGTGTGGGTCGTCATGGATGTTCCTCAGGGTTCGGTCCTAGGTCCTCTACTCATCTCTCTCTCTACACAGCCCAATCAAGCAGACTATCAGTAGATTTGGTTTTCAGTACTATCTCTATGCTGATGACACCCAACTATAAACTTCATCCCTTGACATCACTCCTGCTTTACTGCAAAACACCAGTGATTATCTGGCAGCTCTCTCTATCATCATGTCCGCCTTCCATCTGAAAGTGAACCTCTCAAGCTGAACTTCTGGTCTTTCCTCCATCTACTAACCCACCTAAACATGATATTTCGGTCAGGTACTATCATAATTCTGGGTAGCAGATCCACTGTCTTGGGGTCAAGTTTAACTCCGATCTTTCCATTGTTCCCCATATTCAATAACTTGCACATTCTTGTCATCCGCAGCACAAGAAAATCTCCAGAATCCGCCCTTTTCTCACAGTGGAAACAGACAAAACTCTTGTTGCTTTGATTCATTCTCTTTTTGACTACTATAACTCATTACTAATCAGTCTTCTCCTCTCTAAGCTCTTCCCCTTCAGTCTGTCTAAAAATGCAACAACCAGGCTCATTTATCTCTCCATCCGCTACATTGATGCCCTTAGCCTCTAGCACTTCACCGGTTGCCCATCTACCACAGAATATAGTTCAAACTCCTCACCCACACCCACAAAACTCTCCACAGTGCTGCACCTCTGTACATATCCTCCCTTATATCTGTTTAGCACCCTAATTGTGCTCTCTGTTCTGCCAGTGATCTAACTAAGATTAATATCCTCCATAATTCAAACCTCTCACTCCCATCTTCAAGACTTTTCTCAAGCCGCATCTACTCTCTGAAATGCTCTGCCCCAGACAATCTGGTTAATGACCAACTTTCTTACCTTCAAATGTGCCTTAAAAACACATCTTTTGGATCCACGGGACTAGTCCCCTCTCCCTCCCCACTCACCCCAGCCAATTACTTGCCATATTTGCTTCCTAACTATAATCCTGGTAATTTGGATAGTTTTGGCGCAGGTTGGATTTACCTCTCTCCTCACTGCTTAGTGGTGGTATAGTTCCCTCTCTTTCAGACCTGGAGGAACTCTTAGGTACCCCTGGGCTGCAGAAACTGCACTTTTTCTAATTTCGATCAATCTGCCACAAATATCTGCAGACTTATACCCACACTCGACCACTCACGTGGTTTGAACAAGCCATAGTCATCAACAAACCTCTACAAAAGGGAATCTCCAGGATTTACAAAGCTTTAGCTACAACACCCCTAACGGACCCGCTACCATTTATTAAAGACTGGGAGGAGGAGCTGGATACAACTTTCACACAATCTGAAGTCAAACAAATACTGTTGAGATCCCATGTATTCTCTAGATGTGTGCGCACACAAGAAAATTCATACAAAACACTCACACGTTCGTACAAAACCCCTGCACTTTTATTCATAAGAGGCCTAAGCTCCACGGACAGATGCTGGAGGTGCGGTGGGGCATCAGGAACCATTTCTCATATCTGGTGGGAGTACGCTGGGATACAAACCTTTTGGGAAGATGTTAAAGATGTAATATGTCAGGTTAATGGCAAACAGATCACTCTATATAAAACAACCGTTTTATTATGATTGGACTCCCCATCCTTCAAACCTCATAAAATGTCCCTCACGACATACCTTATCATAGCTGCCAAATTGTTGATACCTGCTAAATGGCTAAACTGCCTACTAAATGTCAGTGGATTGAAAAAGTTGATGAGATCTTCCATCTGGAGGAGATCACCGCATGGATCGACGGCACTCATGACCCCTTTGAGCGTTTGTGGCATCCTTGGTTATGTTTTAAACGATTCTTGTGCTGATCGCTTCTCTTTGCCTCCCTGCTCCCCTCCCCCCTCCTCCCACTTCACATATGTTGTATATGCTTAGCTGTTAAGTAGTCCACCTAGTGCTATGATATGTGCCCTTTCTGGAGGAAGCTTGCACATTTAATCCTCATTGCAGATTTGTACAAGTTCCCTGTATACATGCGAAGATACATACATACTACACTACATCACTGTTTATGTATAACCCTTGTAATGACTACAGTAATTATTCTTCCTGGAACACTCTGATTACCTGATACTTTCTGTTACCTGTTTGTATTATTATTATATGTGAAATTTTAATAAACACATATTTCACTAAAAACACATCTTTTGAGGCAGGCTTATCATGTTCCTTACATGATCCTCCCCATTTACCTCCCCCAACCCGTATTCTTCTGACAGTAATCCCCACAACCAAAGCACTAGCTCATGCAGCTCAGCCTGCATCACTCCTTTTAGTACAAAGATGGCTGGGCCACTTTACATAACAATCAACTTTACCTTTTGTGACACCCCCACTTCCTCATAGATTGGGAGCAGGGCCCTCCCTCCTAGTGTATCAGTTGCATATTAGCCTGTAAGCTTATGATGTCTTTTGTTTTGTACATGAACCCACTGAAGTGTAAAGCTCTGCAGTATATGGTGGCACTATATACTGTAAATTAAAGATTATTATTATTAATATAATATATATTACATATTATTTCCTCCTCGATTGTCTTCCATTAAGTCCACTTTAGCTAAGACAGCGAAGGATTATGTGATCTAACACTGATGTACTTTGACTTTGGCTACTTTCACACTAGCGTTATGGAATTCCGGTATTGAGTTCCGTCATAGGGGCTCAATACCGGAATAAAACGCTTCAGTTTTGTCCCCATTCATTGTCAATGGGGACAAAACTGAACTGAAGACAACGGAATGCTCCTGAAAGCATTCCGTTCAGTCTTCAGACCGGAGAGCAAACCGCAACATGTTGCGGTTTGCTCTCCGTACTAGTTATCCGCACCTAAACGGATCCGGAATGACCCCCAATGCAAGTCAATGGGGACGGATCCGTTTGGTGTGGACACACTTCCGTCCTCCATTGACTTTCAATAGAGGTTATTCCGGATCCGTTTAAAAGCTAATACAACCGGATCCGGAATTACGGATCCACAAGGTTGTATTACTCAGTACGGATCCGGCGGGTCCCTTCACCCGCCGGATCCGTACTAACGCTAGTGTGAAAGTAGCCTTTGGAGTTCACCTCTAATCTCTTTGGAAGTAGTTCAGTTGTTCTGGGCTCTTTGGTTACCATTCGCATTATCTGTCTCTTCAAATAGTCATTAATTTAGATCTTTTGGCCACATCTAGGGAGGTTGGTTACAGTCCTGTAAACCTAAACTTCTAAATAATAGGTGTAACTGTAGTAACAGGAATATCAAGCTGTTTGGAAATGATCCTATAGCCTTCACCTTTAATATATTTGACTACAATTTTCTTTCTAATCTCCTGAGACAACTCTTTCTTTGGTCCATGTTCAGTGTGGTACTCACCATGACACCAAAGCAATGTCTGATTTTCAGCTATGGGTTCTATAAAATCACATTTCTGGTCAATATAGTTATCATTTTTTTTATAACACCGTGTGTGTTTAAACACCATCTGCCCCTAAAAAGGGACATTTTTTGGAATGTTAATTTATTTAATTTGTTTTAATCTAAAAAAGTGATGATGCAATATGTTTTTACACAGCTTGTTTGTTAACACAGTCAACTATGCATTTGCGCATGGCTATATATGACAGTGTCAGCAATATTGGCTATTGCTATCATTGCATTAAAGAGCTTAAAGGGGTAAAATTGTGTAAAAGTGAAAAAAACTATAAAAAAAATTGGTATCTCTATTATTGTACTGGCCAGCTAAATAAAGTTAATGTGTAATTTTTACCCTAGGGTGTACACCACAATAATAAACCCAAAACAAATGTCAGAATTGCTGCCTTTTTATCCAGCTTCCCCAAGGGCAAAATAAAAAGCGATCAAAACGTTGTATATACCTTAAATTAGTACAGATGATGGAAACTCATCCTTCAAAAAATAAGCCCCCACACAGCTTTGTCTAGAGAAAAAAAAGCATATGGTTGAATGTGTTGGATAACACTAGCACATAGTGTTATCCAACACATTCCAGAACTGTAAGGGTTACATAGCATCATAAATCAGTATAATGCTATGTAACCCCATTCAGTGCCGGGAGTTCAAGCCAGGGCCCGCGATGCGGGAGACGTGCATGTCTCACGCTTGTCTGCAAGGGCCCAAACAGTCATTCCTCTGCACACACACAGGCAGGGTACTGATCAGTGTCTAAATTGTCAGAATTGCAGTGCTATTATTAGATTCCACCTTTCATTTTCACAGCTCCTTTGGAAAATGAAAAGAGGAATCTGATCGGTTGCTATGGGCAACTAAACCACTTCTACATTACAGTAGTTTGATCCCCAATGTGTCATCCTTTGTATGGATCAAAAGAAAATATACAGGGATTCTTTACATGTGACAGCAGAAATGTTGTCTACATGTTAAAATGGCCATTTGGGAAAGTGTACATGGGGCAGACACAGGCATGGGATTCAACAGGTGGAATAAGAGTAGAGTATTTAAACTCTAGTGGAAACTTAACATGAATGCTTGACAAATGGGGTGGACCCCTAAAACGTAGCTGCTACATGCTCGATTGGAGCTGTGTGCGCTGAGCCTCAATTTAAGGCCTCGTGCACAGGAACGTCTTTTCTTTCCGTGTCTATTCGTTTTTTTTTTTTTGTGGACTGTATGCGGAACAATTTATTTCAATGAGTCCGCAAAAAACAAACAAACGGAAGTTACTCCATGTGCATTCCGTTTCCGTATGTCCGTTCCGCAAAAAAAATAGAACATGTCCTATTATTGTCCACAATTACAGACAAGGATAGAACTATTCTATTAGGGGCCAACTGTTTTGTTGCACAAAATACGGAATACACACGGACGTCATCCATATTTTTTGCGGATCCGTTTTTTGCAGACCGCAAAATACATAAGGTCGTGTGCATGAGCCCTAAACCATTTTGCACAATGGGTATGTAAATTATGGACCATTTCTTAAAAAGATGTGCTCATTTTATGAAATAATGAATGTATGCACAAATGAGGTCATTTATCAGAGTAGAACTGGCTTAGTTGCCCATAGCAACCAGATTCCACCTTTGACCTGAAGTCAAAATGCTCACCACGCCCCTAGATATCTTCCATGAGCGGTGCAGTTTCCAAACTTGAGTCTTTTGAAAGGTGTTTCTTGTAGTTTGGCAGCTGAAAAACATCCTAATAAAATCAAGGCCCTAAAATCCATAACATCCACCTTCATTTCTGAGGACTGGGTTTGAGTGAGTAAGCACACTAGAGTCACACATGGAAGATTTCTTTAAACTGCATAATAAAGGTAGTAAATATTGAGGTTTGTTTGGCTGTTACTTGAAAAACTGGATTAAAATGGAAAATTTATAGAAAATGTGTAAAATGCTCTTATTTTTAATTACAGTTTTTGGCAGTCCCTGGTATTTTCTACCTTGCATAGAATCATAAACACTTAATTGGTTAGTCTGTTTAAAAGATATATGGCACCAAATGATTTGTTCACCCAGTGGAATTCAACAATCTTAAAGTAAAATTTGTTTTCTGTGTTGATTGTGTGTCATGAAGTTTGCAAGTCATGATTGTTCAGTGTATAAATCAAGAAATGAGGGGTGAATTTATCAAAACTGATGTAAAAGAAAACAGGCTTAGTTGCCCATAGCAACCAATCACATTCCACCTTTCATTTTCCAAAGGAGCTCTAAAAAATGAAAGGTGGAATCTGATTGGTTGCTATGGGAAACTAAGCCTGTTTTCCTATACACTAGTTTGCTAAATGTTCCCCTGAGTCTTCCTTTCTCTACACTGTGGTTTGTGGTGGCTCGCACAATGCACTTGTGAAAAAATGCATGTCATGTCATTGCAACCTTAGTTTCATCTAAATCTACATTTCTGCACGTTTATAACAGTGCACAACTTTGTGATCTAGTTGAAATGGATGTGAGGAACATTTTGGACCACCTACAGAACCAAAACAGAAGTGCATGAGCATCAGGAAGCATGATAGCCTGGGAGAGAAAACATACAGGCAAATAGTGGACACGTTACACAATAATGTGGCTATAATATTAGGACATTAGCAATCTTGACACACCTGCCTGAACTCAGAATGTATTCTTGAGCTGGGAGTTTGAAACATTTTGCCATCACAGAGAACAAGTAAGCAAAAGGCCTCATTTAACATTACTGGTGGTACGCAGTACCTACAGAAATGTATAACATTTGTAATAGGCAGACGTATTTTATATGCAATTTACGTGTGATAGTGGCCTGTGCAACAAGCACCACTAATCCGTTATTTGCAGTGCAGATGCAAGGGGCAACATACATAGATCCATGTTGCTGCATCCGCTGTGTAGTAGAGGTAGTGTCGAACTGGGCCCACCAGTAAAATTTATTTTGGGTCCCCACTGTACGGATGCATTCAAATGTTACCTGCTCACACAGCAGTAAGATGCTACCAGATGATTGAATATGGGGGTCCCTGCAGCAACTGTGAGAAGGTAGGTCCTGGGGAGAAGAGGACACTGGCTGAAGTCCTCTCAGCTCTGATCATGTCTATAATAATTAACTGGGGAGTTTCTTTAATAATCTATCAAGTCTTTTATAAGAACCTAGGCTGGTTGAGGTGCTGTACCTTGAATATATGTATGTAGTGCAGTAAGTCTTTTATTTTATGTGCCACTTGTGCAGGGGGTGGGAGACTAGGGGTCCACCTTGCACAGGGGCCCACTGGGGGATTCCCCTGTACCCCTGTGGGTCTGTCCGAGCTTGAGTAGAGTTTATCTAATGCTGAAAACAAAATGAGCACCATGTCCATTAGACAGTGCCCAAACGTGTACTCAGGGTACATCATTTGTGTATATTTGCACTGGAGTAGTCCCAGGCATGTCAAATTAAGGATATGTCAGAAATAACTATGGCATTTAAAGGACCCTTGTCCTGCTGATCATGTTTTGTTCGCTAAAAAGGACATTCTGGGCCTACATGTATTAAAAACCTAAAAAGGGTCCACAGTGGTTAGCAAAGCCGGTGTGGATTCCAAATACTATTTTACAGAATGACATACAAAGCAAAGTAACAGGAAAAAAGATGAAAAAAAGTCTGAGAGAAAAAGATTCATTTTACATTCGTTTGCATAGTAACATATAGGCGACTACAGTTTAACTATAACTGAAAAGCATCATACAGCAGGGAGGTCATGATGGAAAGATTGCAAGCAAAAAATATATCAGGTGAACAATGTCAACAGCTGTGGAAAAAAACACAATGCCTGCGTGCTCATGCACTTGGGGAACATGAATCAGGATACTTCACATTATGCAGTGCATGTGCCCAATGTGAAGTGCCTGTGCAGGAAACAAAGGTGTGCTGGCCTCCGCTACATCTGCATAGTGCATAATGTAGTGAACACCAACAGTCATGCACTTTTTTTTATCATGACATTATATGTCACAAGGTGAAACATTAACATGTCAGACTGTTAGAGTACATGCACATAGTGTGTATTACATGCAGATTTTCGCTAGAAAATTACAGTACCAGCTACCGTAAGTAGGTAAAATGTTCAAAGTCTCATGTAAACGGTGCGGAAATTCATTTCGATATTGTAATCTGCGGCATGTCAATTGTTTGTGCAGATTTTCAGTACCGATTTCTCCCTTTGCAATGTGAAGGGTGAGATCTGGGGTAAATGTGTGTCAAAATATGCCAGTAATCAGATCTGATATAATGCAGGAACAATCGCACGATAATCTGAATTAACTACTCTGTTGTGTGCATATACCCTAACATCGAAATGCGCATAAACATAACGTCATGGTGGCTTGCAGATGTAAATGCTTTTGCTAGGATGAATGTAGGATATTGAAAGTAAGAAATGTAATATATGTATTTGCAGAGTATAAATGTCTATATAACAAGGAAACACGTGTATTAGGCCAGCTTCACATATATCACGCCATCCAGCTCAGTTACCCTCTGGCTTGGTGCAGAAAATGCTGGAGGGAAACTGAAGTCAGAAATGATTGTTCATATTTATCTGACGCATCACTGATGAAAACGGATGTCAAATAGCTGCAGAAAGAAAATGCTATGCTAGTTATCCTGTCCAGCGCTATAAGTGTATAGACGCTGGATCTGTGCACTAAGAGGGTCATTTAATATACTGAACTATATTAGGCGTATTTCAGGTGCAGATGGCGGTGCAATGGTTAGTTGTACCGCCATCAGCGCCTTGTCCCCGCTCACGCCAGGTCTAAAGTTGTGGGTTTGGTGTGGACGGGGAAGGGGACAGGCCGGCAGACCCGTCTCATTCATTATTTTCTGCTCCTGTATATAGGAATAGAAAAGGGTCTAAATGTAAGGCAGCAAGGAAGATGTCTTACGTACAGACTGGCGCCAGATGCGCAAAAGTTATAGATAGACCTGCGTCTCTTTATAACTTTGGCGGATCTTCCACCAGCTATGGGACTTTATTAAGACCAGAGTCTAAAACAACTGGTGGGGCACAACTGATATATGCTCTGTTGGGCTTGCTGGACTAAGTGGCTTGTGAATTAAGTGGAGTTTAACAACCGGAGGTTAAGACAAGGAGCAAAAGACAAGGCACAAAGAGCCTGTAAGTAATCTACTTTTTTTTTTTTTAATCTACTTTTTTTTTCTTTTCCATCTTAATTGTTTGTTTTTGCAACTGGGATAATGGATAGCAACATTGGAGATTTCCTTAACCCCTTCCTGACTTTAAAGATGGCGCCCGCTCCGTGCAGGCAGTGATGGCCGCGGGTGACCTGCGTATCCCGCTAGCAGGCACTCGCGGCTAACGTCATTTAACCCCTCGTGTGCCGCGGTCAAGCCTGACCGCGGCACCCGAAGGTGGCATATGCTTCCGGTGTTGCTCCGGCTCCACCGTGTGGCGATCGGAGGAGCCAGAGCGTGCCTGCAGCAGCCCCTGTCATAGTAAATGACAGGAGGCTGCTGCATAGGCTTTCCTATGCAGCCCTTGCCTATAATAGGGCCCCATAGGAAAGCACTAAAATCATCATAGACTCCAATGTAAGTGCATTGGAGTCTATGATATAAGAAATAAAATGATTGCTTCTTATAGTTCCCTATGGGTAAAAAATAAAATAAAGTTTAAAAAAAAAAAATGTAAAAGTTCAAATCACCCCCTTTCCCGAAAATAAAACTAAAAGTATAAAAAAAATACACATCATGGGTATCGCTGTATGTGAAAACGCCCATATTATAAAAATATAAAAAAATATTTCCCATACGGAAAAAAGTGAAACAGAAAAAAGCGTCAAAATGGCCGATTCGCCATTTTTTGTCGCTTTTGAAAAATAAATAAATAAAAAGCGATCAAAAAGTTATACACACCCCAGAATGGTATCAATAAAAAGTTCAGATCGCCCCGCAAAAAATAAGCCCCCATACAGCTCTGTACACATAAATACCAAAACGTTATAGGGGTCAAGAACTGGAATAAAAAATGTCCAACTTTATAATTTTTTTATCACTATCAAAATGCAAGAAAAACTATACATATTAGGTATCGCCGGATTCATACTGACCAGTAGAATGAAAATAACTGGTCAGTTTTAACGCGCATCGAACGCCGTAAAAAAAAAACCCGTAAAACTGTGGCAGAATTGTGGTTTTTTTTGCAATTTCATCCGATTTGGAATTTTTTTACCGCTTTCCAGCTTCCCACTACACCATATGCCATATTAAATGGTGGCGTTGGAAAGTACAACTTGTCCCGCAAAAAAAAACAAAACATCATACAGCTATGTGAACAGAAAAATAAAAAAGTTATGGCTGTATCAAGGCAGGGAGCGCAAAACGAAAACGCAAAACTGAAAAAACCTCCGGGGTAGAAAGGATTAAGTGCACGATCTGCCATATGTATGTACTACTGGAGCAGGTGTTCCAGAAGAATACCGCTGTGAAAGATGTGAGCATGTTGCCCATCTGGAAGCTCGTGTTAGAGATCTGGAAGAGCAAAATGTCAATCGCCCTCAGTGTTGCAATCTTGAGAGGAGCACGCTGCTCACTGAGCAAGCAGTTAGTGGGGTAGATTTGGAAGTTGGAGATCAGTTAGTAGATCATCAGGAACAGGCAAGTAGCTGGGTTAATGTAGTTAGAGGGAGTAGAAAGGGATCCAAGAAGAGGAAGGCCAATTCTGTTTCTGTGCTTCCAAGCAAAGTTGCCAAGTTGGGTAATGATGCAAGGGTGTCAGTTTCAGAAATGGCAGCCCTAGCGGATACTGTTGTCCCTAACAGCCGGGAGAACAGCCCAGCTAGTAGTCGGGGGGATGGTAGTGCAGGTAGGCCTAGACAGTTAGTGGTTATAGGGGATTCTATAATCGGGAAGACGGATAGAATAATTTGTCGCCAAGACCGCCCCAACCGAATGGTTTGCTGTCTCCCTGGTGCCAGGGTTCGGCATTTGGTGGAATGGGTGGATAAATTACTGGGAGGGGCTGGGGATGATCCAGCTGTCATGGTCCATGTTGGTACCAATGACAAAATAAATGGTGGGTGGAAGGTCCTTAAGGGTAATTTTAAAGAACTAGGCTCCAAACTGAAGGGAAGGACCTCCAAGGTAGTCTTCTCTGGAATACTGCCTGTGCCATGCGCTACACAGGGCCGTCAGCGGGAGCTTAGGGAGCTAAATGCATGGCTGAAGTCTTGGTGTAGAGCATATGGGTTTGGGTTCCTAGACCACTGGGCTGACTTTTCACTGGGGTACAAACTGTTTTCCACAGATAACTTGCACCTCAATGGAAGGGGAGCTGCTATGTTGGGGGAGAGAATTCTGGCTGGGGTGGAAATGCATTTAAACAAGGGAGGAGGATGAGGCTAAAAAAAATGGAGGTAGACAGGTTAGAGAGGGGTCAGAATATAGTGTTGTATAGACCCTGCAATATCAGTGAGGAGATAGAAGATCAACTGTATGTGCAAATGGAGCGGGCTGCGCAGGCCGGCACAGTAGTGATAATAGGAGATTTTGACTATCCAAACATAGATTGGAAGCATGGTTCTACCACTGCTGCAAAGCCGAGAAAATTCCTCAGCTTTTTGCAGGATAATTTTATGGGCCAAGTTGTAGAAGATCCTACTAGAGGCGATGCTCTTCTGGATCTAGTAATTTCTAACAATGCAGAGCTTGTGAGAAATGTCACTGTCCATCAAAACCTTGGTAACAGTGACCACAATATAGTTATATTCCAACTTAACTGTAAAAAACAAACGCCGGTCGGTAGGGCAAAAGCACTTAATTTTAAAAAAACAAATTTCCCAGGGTTGAGCGCTGCACTTCAGGACATAGACTGGGAGCAACTATTGTCACAAAATGACACTAATGCTAAATGGGAGTGCTTTAAATCTACTTTGTTAAATACGTTCCTAGCGGTAACAAGTACAAGCAAATAAAATTAAACCCCACATGGCTTACAAAGAGTGTAAAAAGTGCAATAAATGACAAAAAGAGGGCCTTTAAGAAATACAAATCGGAGGGGACAGCTATAGCCTTCAAAAAGTATAAACAACTAAATAAATTATGTAAGGAGGTAATAAAATCAGCAAAAATACACAATGAAATACAGGTGGCCAAAGAAAGTAAGAACAACCCATTCTTGAAGAAAACATTCTTCAAATATATAAATGCAAATAAACCAAGGTCAGAACATGTAGGACCCCTAAATGATGGTAACGGGGTGTTGGTCACTGGGGATCGAGAGAAGGCAGAGCTCCTAAATGGGTTTTTTAGCTCTGTATATACAAAAGAAGACAGGACATCTCATGAGGGTGGTACCACTGGTGTAAATACCCCAAATATGCTAAAAAAATTAAAGGTGAACCAGGCCCCGCGTCCAGATGGACTAAACCCTAGAGTACTAAAGGAGCTCAGTTCAGTTATTGCTTTGCCTCTGTTCATAATATTTACAGATTCTTTAATGACAGGCATTGTACCAAGAGACTGGCGCAAGGCGAATGTGGTGCCCATTTTCAAAAAGGGTGCTAGGTCTTCACCAGGAAATTATAGACCAGTAAGCTTAACATCCATAATGGGAAAAATGTTTGAGGGCCTTCTACGGGACTACATACAGGATTATGTAACTGTCAATAATATAATAAGTGATAGCCAACATGGTTTTACTAAGAACAGAAGCTGTCAAACTAACCTGATTTGTTTTTATGAGGAGGTGAGTAGAAGCCTAGACAGTGGAAACGCTTCGACATTGTGTTTTTGGACTTTGCAAAGGCGTTTGATACTGTCCCTCATGGATGACTAATGGGTAAATTGAGGTCTATTGGTTTAGAAAATATAATTTGTAATTGGATTGAAAACTGGCTTCATGATCGTATCCAAAGAGCTGTGGTCAATGATTCCTACTCTGAATGGTCCCCGGTTATAAGTGGTGTTCCCCAAGATTCTGTGCTGGGTCTGCTATTATTTAACTTGTTCATTAATGGCATAGAGGATGAGATTAATAGTGCTGTTTCTATTTTTGCAGATGACACCAAACTTTGTAATACAGTCCAGTCTATGGAAGATGTTAATAAGTTACATGCTGACTTGGACAAACTTACTGTTTGGGCCTTCACTTGGCAAATGAGGTTCAATATAGATAAATGTAAGGTTATGCACTTGGGGGCGAATAATCTGCATGCAGCATATGTCCTAGGGGGAGTAACACTGGGAGAGTCACTTGGTGAGAAGGATCTGGGTGTATAAGTAGATCATAGACTAAATAACAGCATGCAGTGCCAGTCAGCTGCCTCTAAGGCCAACAGAATTCTGTCTTGTATTAAAAGAGGTATTAACTCACGAGACACTAAACTCATAAAGGGCCTGGAAGATCTTAGTTATGAGCAAAGATTAAATGAACTGAACTTATGATTAACCTGTACAAATATATAAACGGACCATACAAAAGAGGCGACAAGCATTCTTTACAGGAAGGTCTGTGAATCTCTGGAATAGCCTGCCGCAGGAACTGGTCACAGCAAATACAGTAGATGGCTTCAAAAAGGGTTTAGATGCCTTTTTAATTCAACATAAAATTGAGGCTTATGACAATGTTTAGAAATCTTGTTCTACTTACCATTTCCTTTGGCCCAACCCCTTTTTAAAAGGAAGATCAATGTCCATCCAGGAATGGATATAGCAGGATTACAGGTTGGACTTGATGGACTTTTTCCAACCTTAACAACTATGTAACTATGTAACTGGTGGGGCACAACTGATATATGTGCAGCAGGTCTTAGAAATGAATTAAACTAAAGTGGTTATAACTATTAACGAGACAAGTCTGCAAAGTAATTTGAGATACATTTGCAAATTTGCACATCTTGCAACTTCAGAAAACAGACAAAAATATCTGTTTGTGCCAGGTTAAAGCCAGTATAATTTGTGCCAGGTATCTGTGACTAAAATGTCATAAATAGGGATGAGCAAATCGACTTCAGATGAAACATCCAAAGTCGATTCACATAAAACTTTCAGTATTAGGCTACATTCACACGGGCGTTGTTTTTCCGGCATCTGAGCCGCATATTTTGCGGCTCAGATGGGGACCCATTCATTTATGTGGGGCCACAAAAGATGCGGACAGCACACTGTGTGCTGTCCGCATCCGTTGCTCTGTGCTGCGGCCCTGCAAAAAGAATAGAACATGTCCTATTCTTGTCCGCAATTGCGGACAAAAATAGGCATTTTCTATTATAGCCGCCGCATGTGCGGTCTGCAAATTGCGGAATGCACATGGGCTGGTATCAGTGTTTTGCGGATCCGCAAAACACAACGTCCGTATGAATGTACCCTTAGAATGTATTGGTCCCGCGAGACTTCGTACAGTATTCTAACAAAGTTTTATGTGAATCAACTTCGGATGTTTCATCCGAAGTCAATTTGCTCAATCCCTAGTCATAAATATAGACAAAAACAGTCAAAGTCTGGGTATATGAAGACAAGAGTCAAGCAAGGATCAAACCTAAATGTGCAACACATTAAAGGGAATCTATCAGCACATACCTTCATAGTAATCCAAATGGCTTTTCAGAGAAATTGATGCTTTTATGATACGCTTCTTTTTCTCCATAGACAAACCATAATTCTCACTGTTATTATTTGTGTCATTAGTCACAGTAGTATTTGGCTGGAATCGCACATGCTGTTTTTGTGGCTACCAGTCTTTCTTTCTCATCTTTATTAGATTCACTTTTGGCCTTGGCTCAAAAAACTGCATCAAAAGTTGTCAAATATTTCTCAGGGGGGGTTGTCATTCTATTTTTATTTCTCCTCCTTCCTTTTCAGTTTGTATAATTTGCGTGAGCAAATCGCTCTGCATCCAGATATAAGCAACCACAAAGCAGCAAGAGACTTTTATCTATCCTTCATAGCACTAAGAAAGTACTGCCACTGCACACAGACCGTGTAAGAACTGCTTGCCTATCCTGCAATGGATACATTAAGGTAAAGAACCATAAACCTATATAATAAGCTGGAGGTGATATAAATGCACTACATACCGAGGGAGGTTCTTCTAAAACTGGTCACGTCTCAATCAGATGGAAGGTGTTGTCATTTTTGGCCCTCAAAGTATTTTTTGGTATCTTTTTTTTTTTTAATTTAATTTTAAAAAGCTGCAGAGACATTATAGTGCCCTGCAACAACGGTTATGTGATATATTTATAGGTTATGATATATTTAAAGGTTATGTGATATATTTATAGATTATGATATATAACTGACAGTAAGTTGATCACGCACCAACCCAGTGCTGGGTCCTTCAGCTGTAATCAGCTGTAATGCTTGTTGGCATCTGGTGGCAAACTGAATTCTTCATCAGTACCACCACAGATGTAAATGAGGCATTACACTGTGCTTGCTGAAATCAATAAATGGTCTGTCTTAGGCATCCATCATAAAGAGGAGGGAATTTATTAAGGAGGACCTGTAAACTCTCCTGACATGTCAGTTTTAGCAGTTGCTTGCATCCTTCCTGTAAAAATAATTATGGGGCATCTATTCTTATGACTCTTTGTGCTATTCCTTTATTATTCCTGCTTGACACTGGTAGCAGTGATTGGATAATATCTGTGCAGTGGCATACCCAAAATTGGTAAAACCTATCTGGACTTTTATTATTATTCTTCTAATTGTTGTTATTATTAATCTATTATTAAAGGGTTGTCTCACTTTAGCAAATAACATTTATTTTGTAGGGGAAATTAATACAAGGCACTTACTAATGTATTGTGATTGTCCATATTGCCTCCTTTGCTGGCTTGATTCATTTTTCCATCACATTATACACTTCTCGGTTCCATGGTTACAACCATCCTGTGAGCCATCAGTGGTGGTTGTGCTTGCACACTATAGGAAAAAGCAATGGTCTCTCTGGTGGCCAGGACCATTAGAGCGCAGATAGGCTGGTGCTTTTCACTATAGTGTGCAAGCACGTCCACCACTTATGGATTGCAGGGTGGTCGTAACCATGGAAACAAGCAGTGTATAATGTGATTGAAAAATTAATCCAGAATAAATCACGGAATAACAGAGTGTACGTCTCAAAAATCATAATAGTGTTCACTGCCTGTAGAGACGCTAAAAAGGAAAAGTAAATATGTTTTATTGGTAATTATTCATTAAGAGCGAAGAAACACCCATAACAGGCAAACTCTTGCTTATGATATCTCAAGAAATTGTATACTGCTGGGAGTATTAGTGTCTGAACCCTAATAGTTGTTTATAGGTCCCTATTAGGGATGAGCGAACCGAACCGTAACGAACCAGATTCGTTACGAACTTTCCCAAAAGTTCGGTTCGTCACCGAACTGAGTTTTGAGAAAGTTCGTAACGAATCTGGTTAAAATAACGGCGACTCAAAATATACGCATATTTGAGAATGTACGCTAATGTGTACGCTAATGCGTATGAATTCATAAAATGCGTACACGTTAGTGAACATTCTCAAATATGTGTATATTTAGGGTATGGAATATGCCATATTCCATACCCTAAATATACGCATATTTGAAAATGTTCACTAATGTGTACACGCATTTTATGAATTCATACGCATTAGCGTACGCATTAGTGTACATTATTAAGTAGCGTACCTTTGACAACGATAGACTGTATGTTCGTTACTTGAGTAGGAATGTTCGCAGACGCAGTGTATGAGTACGCTAATGCGTACATATTCAGTTAAGTAGCATACCTTTGACAACGCTAGACTGTATGTTCGTTACTTGAGTAGGAATGTTCGCAGATGCAGTGTATGCGTACGCTAATGTGTACATATTCATTCAGTTAAGTAGCGTACCTTTAACAACGCTAGACTGTATGTTCGTTATTTGTGCGGGAATGTTCGCATTAGCGTACGCATTAGTGTAAATTCTCAAATATGCGTATATTTTGCGTCGCCGTTGTTGAAGTCACTTGGATTTTTTCCACTTTTTTCATTGTAATAGCAACTGCAAGTAAACAAAACTATACCCTATCAGACTCCCATTATTGTAGCAGCAATTATTCAGCCATTATAGCAAGGTTCGTTTTAGGTTCGGTTCGTACGAATCCGAACTTCACGAAAGTTCGCCGAAGCAAAGCGAACCGAACTTTTCAAAAGTTCGCTCATCCCTAGTCCCTATAGACAAGGTGCATTTGAGTAAAAAGAAAGCACCTTGTTGCTTCCAGTATACTGATACATACTGATGTCCAAGAAATGCATGTAAGAATTGGAACAAGCTATCATGAGAAAAGTCAAATAAAATTGCCCCGTCAGATGGAGGATGTAGGTATAGCCCCCCTATCAGAGAGTCTTAGTGCTCATTGTATTTATCTTCTCTCAAGGAAACATGTGGACTTGCGGACCCCCCCCCATCTGGCAGGTATGCTGCCGCTAGCTACTCCTCTGTTTTATGAGCTCATTACTCCTTTATATACACTCAACGCATTTCAACATAATTTGTTTCATCAGGAGCATCTTAGAAAGTATCGGTGCTTTAAATATACACTAGCAGAAGGACCCGGCTTCGCCCGGGTATATTTCATCTATTTCATTTAATGTTTTTGTGCGTGTCATTAAAAGTTATTGAGAGTGACCTCTACAGTGCTCGCCCCTTTAACAGTGACCTCCACAGTAGCCTGCCCCTTAACAGTAACATCCACAGCGCCCTTCTCTTTAACTGTGACCTTCACAGCAGCTAGGGTGGCCACTGTCTTCACCCCAGAAAGCTGGACCTCACCAACCATGCTCCCAAACGTGAAGCCACACCCCTAAATATGAGGCCATGCCCCCTGAATCAGTGAAGACACAGAGGAGAAGCTGTCTGAGCGTGTGGAAACTAACTGCCTGCGAGCTTCTATTGGCTGATGAGGGTCATGTGACCAGGCTTCTATTGGCTAATGCATTTTTTGGGAATATCTCAGGAACGGTACTTCCTGGAGAGCAGAAACGCATTCTAAAACCTTCCCAGACACCGGATGTACCTGTGTGCCAAATTTCGTGATTGTAGCTATGACGGTGCAGATTGCTTTAGCGGACATACACACACACATACATACATACACTCAGCTTTATATATTAGATGTAGACAAGGAGTGGTTACAGCTCGTGCTGTGTGGTGTGGCGTCCGGCGCTAGTATGGCATGATGCGCACGCACACAGCCAGCCTTTTTACAGATGAAATCTCCACCCCTAGGTGGGACCGGGGACTCCGTGGCCACCAATGGCAGGCGGGAGCAGGAAGAGCCCACTTGTAGCTCCACCCCTAGCTATTGATCACACCTCTAGTGTGGGAGAACCAGGCCGTGCTGTCAAAGCAGCATACATTGTAAGCAGGAAGCCCAGGCATCTAGCGTATCCTCCATAGAAGGAGATGTAAATCAAAAGGTGACCCATGAAGCTGGCGGTTTTCCCTGAGGCTTAGGACAATAGAAACATAGTTACTTTCAAATGTATAAAGGCACCCTAGATCCAGCAGTAATACTTATGATAATTGGACAACGTTCAAGAGACCTAATGCACCCAGCCACAGAGCCCTGTGACCCTATTAATTAGATGAAACAAGTATAGGAAATGTGGTCCTTGAGACCATGCAGCTGAGTAGTACAAAGCCGAAAGATCCATTGAGCTTCTTTTTAAAATACAAATCTGTCATAGTTCCCTCCTCTTAGGGGTACTAAATTTCAGGGCCTTGGGCTCTCCATTGTGCATAGATTTTATGTCTTGCTACGGGGGTATCGTATTGTTGCAAATATCCAACCCAAGTGTTCTCCAATACGTCGTCTGAATTCTCGAATTATCTTACCGACGTATTTCCTCCCACATATACACATAATCAGGTATATCACCCCCATGGTTTTGCAGTTAATGAACGGGCATGTATAGTAGATTTTACCTGCCTTACTACCTGAGAATATTTTACCAGTCCCTATATACCCCCAGAGCCATTAATTCCATGGCACTGTACATATGAAAAAGGGTGTACGTACCTAATACAAAACAATTGCAATAAGCATGAACAAGACAAGTTATAAACTGGAACCAAAGGAGAAAGGACCCTGCCTGCGAGGGCTTACAATCTGCAAACTGTTAGTAATTTATCAATTGTATAATGAATAATAAAGGAATGACACAACATAGAGTCATTAAAATAGATGCTCCATCTCACGATTGCGCACACATGCAAAACGACAGGTCACAAGGGCACTCTGGCACTCACAGCACCTGTGACCTTGGATGTGACTGTAAGGAGGAACTCTGCTTCCATGCTCACTTTCATACTTGCCTATCGTAGGAGGCTTTTAAGGAGTGAGGCAACCCCCAAACACTTGGGATGCCCAGGTTACAGATGCACAGCATTCACAGGAACCCACTGTGTTCTAGCATATGACAAATCTGTAGAACATTGGCCTTCAATGGTAACACAGCAAAGCAGTACTTAGAAGGTGTGGCTACGTTTAGAGCAGCAAGGAACTACTTATTAAATTTAAGACTATATATTTAAAAAGGTACAGTACTAAAAGATGATAAGAAAGGACATTCATACAAGAAAACAGTTCAAAAATAAAAGGGATAAAATAATGAATTGCATACCAATTAGATTGGAGGATTTGCTGGGAGAACAGTGGAAAGTTGGCCAAACCTACACCAGGTATCTGAATTGCGTGTGTTTTGCTGTATGCAATTGTTAAAGGGTTTTAGCTGGCTCCCTTTCACCCTCCTTTTTGTCAGGTAACAGGAGGCTGGTTAATTAGATGTAAAAAGTGGGAGGTTGTATGGCATAATTATAATTTGAGCCCAAACTTTTTATATCTCTGTTAAAGATAATATGACAGACATTGTTTTCCAAGATATTTTTACTGACCCAGGCATACTAGACACAAATATCAAATATTAATCCTTTCATCCAATATGTAATTCGGTAGGTTTCCTAAAGCCAAAGATCCCAAAGTTAGTATAAATCATCTGTTTAGAAAAGATGGCTGCGGAAACTTGCTAAAAACTCATTATTCCTGGAGAACCCCTTTAACACCCTAACAGTTTTACCGGAGTTCTGCTTGGGCTTTGAGAAAAGGACTAAACAGTTCAGCTGAAGTACAGCTGGAGCAGTATGGGAGGCTGCTTTAGCTGCTCATATCTCAGGACTGGTAGCAGCTAGGGATATAGGCCTGATCTTGTTTGAAAGCTGGCATTCCAGGGATCTAAAGCAGTGAAACCTGCTGTTACTTTCACTTTCAGATGCATTCACTGCCAACCTGATTTCTAACAGCTATATATTCCAATATAGTGGGGATAATGCAGCTTTCAAACAAGACCAGGCACCTATCTCTAACTGCTACCAATCCAGAGATATGAACAGTTAAAGCAACCCTCCCCTCTTCAGTCTGGAGAAGGATGGAGGGGCAGTTGGGGAGCTGACAGCTTGTAGGAGGAAAGAAAAAAAAATTCTGAGGCACATTTATTAAGACCAGGGTTTTAGACAGCGCTCTTAACAAAGCGCCATAGCTGGCAGATGATGTGATGAAGAGGTGCAGGCTTCTCCATAACTTTGGCTCATCCAGCGCCAGTTCTAACTGTAAGACAACTTCCTAGAAAATGATGAATAAGATGGGCCTACTGGCCTATAGCCTTCCGTGTCCACGCCCACAATTTTAGACCTGGCGTGAGCGGAGAGAAGTCACAGATTGCGCCACCATCTGCTCCTGAAATACGCCTCATATAGGCATATTTCAGTATAAAAAATGACCCCCTCTTTATATACCACCCATAAATGTTAACTTTGTTAACCAATTTAGGTCAGGGGTGGCCAACCTGCACACTCCAGCTGTTATGAAACTACAAACCCCATGCTAACTTGCTCTGCTCTTCTCAGAACTCTCATATAAATAAATGGAGCATGCTGGGAATTGTAGTTTCACAACAACTGGAGTGCCACAGGTTGCCCACCTCTGACCTAAAGGGTTAACAAAGTTTGTGCCGCCGGCTGTCCACCTCTGCTTTATGTGTTTCACAAGAATTAAAGGAAAATGAAGGGGAAACTTCAAAATATCCCTTTTTTTTTTTGCAGATTTTCAATTTTAATGTATTTTTTTTTCCTGTAACACAGCAAGGATTAACGGCAAAACAAACCTCAATATTGATTACACTGATTCTGTAGTTTACAGAAACACCCCATATGTCGTGGTAAACTGCTGTTTGTTCACACGGCAGAGCTCAAAAGGAAAACAGCGCTATATGGTTTTTGGAGGGCAGATTTTGCTGGAAAGTTTTTCGGGCACTATGTCACATTTGAAGACCTTCTGAGGCAACCATACAGTGGAAACCTGTAAAAGTAACTCCATTTTGAAAAATACACTCCCAAGGGGTGTGCTGAGTAGATGGACCCAACAAGCTTGTCAATTAATTTAGAAACACTTGACTGTGAAAATGAAAAATTATGTATTTTTTTTTACAAGAAAATGTCCCTTTATGTCCTAGTTGTTCATTTTCATAAGGGGTAACAGAAGAAAAAGCACCCCACAATATGTTACTCATTTACTTCTGAATACAGCAACACCCTATATCTGATCATAAACTGCTGTATATGTATACCAAAGAAGGAAAGGATCACAATATGGTTTTTGGAACATAGTTTTCACTGGAAAAAATTTTAGGTGCCATGACCCTAGTTTGGTGATTTATACGAGGGGTATTAATAAGTTATCTACCCCAGCATGTTCTGTCAGTGTTAGGCTACTTTCACACTTGCATTTACATTTTCCGGTATTGAGATGTTCTGCCGACATCTCAATACCTGAGAAAAACGTTTCCGTTTTGTCCCCATTCATCTTCAATGGGGACAAAACGTATCTGAACAGAATGGAATGCTACAAAATGTATTCCGTTCCATTTGCTTGCGTTCCCATACCGGACAGCAATACACAGCGAGCGGCTGTTTTCTTTCCGCCATGGGGTGCAGAGCAAAAAATTCCGGCATGACCCACAATGCAGGTCAATAGGGACGGATCCTTTTTCTCTGACACAATATAAAACGGACCCGTCCCCCATTGACATTCAATTGTGCTCATGACGGATCCGTGTTTGCTATTAAAGATAATACAACCAGATCTGTTCAAAACAGATGGTTGTGTTATCAGTTGCCGGATCAGGCAACAATGCAAGTGTGAAAGTAGCCTTAGGCCCCTTTCACATGAGCATGACGGATTAGGTCAGGATGCGTTCAGGGTGCGTTCAGGAAAACTCGCACCATTTCGCAAGCAAGTTCAGTCAGTTTTGTCTGTGATTGCGTTCAGTTTTTTCCACGCGGGTGCAATGCGTTTTGATGCGTTTTTCACTCACGTGATAAAGAAACTGAAGGTTCACAAACAACATCTCTTAGCAACCATCAGTGAAAAACGCACTGCAGCCGCACTTGCTTCAGGATGCAATGCGTTTTTCACTGAAGCCCCATTCACTTCTATGGGGCCAGGGATGCGTGAAAAAACACAGAATATAGAACATGCTGCGATTTTCACGCAATGCAGAACTGATGCGTGAAAAAAACACTCATGTACACAGACCCATTGAAAGTAAAATGAGTCAGGATTCAGTACGGGTGCAATGCGTTCACGTCACGCATTGCACCCGCGCGGAAAACTCGCTCATGTGAAAGGGGCCTTAGAGAGCTAAGCTTGTCTGTACAGGTTGACACATGTCTGTACATGCAACACACACTGTAGCAGTTCACTCTGATGAAATCACTGAAAGTGACAGGATGGCAAGTGCAGTACAATGCAGGTCTACAAAGAAAGTGAGGGGTTTGGTGCATCATTCTGTGATTAAATTCCTTACAAAGGAATAAAAGAATCCTAAAGAAATCCATGAAAGTATGATGAACCTTTCTATTACCAAGTAAAGTTTTGGATCAAGCAGTTTAAATTGTATAGGGAATCAAGTGAAGATAACTCCCATTCAAGGCAAACTGTCAAAGCATTTTTCAGATGAAATGTGCTGTAAAGTGGATCAAAGTCAGCAGTATAGCTCATGAATTAGGCATTTTAGTTGGCACAGTTTCCAGTATCATTTTTGATGTTTTGATGGTGTCAAAGGTCAGTTCCTGGTGGGTGCCACAAATGTTGACACCTGAGCAAAAAATTTGTCACAAGCCAAGTTTTAGACAAGAGAATTCAGACATGCTTTGAGAAAATACAGGAGACGTCTATTCTCAAATTGTTATGGGTGATGAAACGTGGGTCCACCACCATGATTCTGAGACTAAAGAAAAGTCCAGGCAATCGAAGCAAAAAGCATCACTAACTCCAAAGAAATTTTATGTGCAGAAGTCAGCTGGAAACAGTATTTTGGAATACAGAAGGAATTTTATTTCTAACACAAGACCTGTACTTCAACAATAAAGGCATTACATGAGGCAATCAAAGAGAAATGCTGTGATTTTTGTGAAGCAAGGTGACAAAAAATGTCTGTTTTCATTTGTATTTTTTTATAATGTTCACCTGATGTGATATATCATGTAATATTTTCTATAGAGCAGGTCATTATGGACACAGCAATACCAAATATGCAAAAATGTTTTATTTGTTTCAGTTTTACACAATAAAAGCATTTTTGGAAAAAAAAAGTTTTTGTTTTGCACTCGGGTCCAATTTTCAGCCATAAATACAATGTAATAGAAACTTCAGCACTCCATCGATTTGGTAAATTCAGTGCATTTCACTCGATGGAGTGCTGAAGTTTCTATCACACTGCCATTTTCTGAAAGCCTTATTTTTTTTATTTTTCTTGTCTTGTGTGAAGATAAGTTGATGTTTTTATTAGTACCATTTAGCGATATGTCGTACTTTTTGATCGCTTGATACTACTTTCTGTGAGGCAAAGTGACCAAAAAATGGTTGTTTTGCCACAGTTTTTATTTTTTATGGCATTCCCCTGGCAGGGTAGATCATGTGATATTTTTTTTTTCCCATTTAAATTTTATTAATTTTCATTTTATAACATACAGTATAAACATGACGTATGTGTTATGGGTGATACAGCATATCAAGACATTTACACTTATGTAAATGATGTTGTACGGAACATTACACATATTAAAATAAAAATAAAAGGTTGGAACCAAAACAGAAAGTCTCTCTTTGTTCATTAAACAATCAAGTGTTCTCGAGTGTCCCAGGGTAGCCAGCACTTTGTGAATTTGTCTACCGTATTTCGTTGTAAGGCAACTGAGTATTCCAGGGACCTAATCTCCTTCAATCTAGCAATGAGATCGGAAATCGCAGGTGGAGAGGGTCGTTTCCAAAATAAGGAGATTAAGCACTTAGCAGCAGTTAGAATGTGAAGGAGCAGCCTGGCACCCTGCCCCCCCCAATGTGGACGGAACAACGTTTAGTAAGAGGATAGTTGTGTCATTGGGAAGGGACACCTCTAAAAGAACCCGTATGACACGTCTCACCTGTGACCAAAATGGAGTCAAAGCTGGACATGACCAAAAAATGTGGAACTGTGAGGCCTGCGGTTGGGAGCATCTCCAACAGGTATCTCAGGTCCGGTATCTCAGGATTCATGGCATGAAGAACAGCCGGTGTATGATACCAGAACATTAAGATTTTAATTTGGTTTTCTTTGTACGTTATAGAGGAAGAACTAATTTGTGCTCTTCTCCAAATTGTTCGCCAGATCTCTGGGGAGAGCTCCCTTTGTAGCCAGTCCTCCCACTTCAACATATAGGGATGTTTAAATCCCGTCGGGAAATCAAAGGACAATAATATCTGATAGATGTCAGTTATTAGGCCCTTTGAGGAAGGGCTTTGGGTACAGAGACGTTCAAACGGAGAGAGATTGGGAACAGTCAGAGATCCCAAGACTCCCCTACAGTAATGGAGTATCTTCTGAAATTGGAACCTTAGATTGTGAGGTAATGAGAATTTAGTCTGTAGGTCCTCGAATGAGAGAACCTCTATTGAGAACTGGTCCTTCAGATTGATAAGGCGGTATAAACCTGCTCCTGACCACGGTCTCACCATATCTACATTAGAACTGCCTGGAAGGTGGGGAGTAAAAGGAAATAGAGAAAGAGGGGATTGGAGTATGGCTAAGTTATACCTCACTCTAGCTCCTAGCCTAATGTCTCTAGTAAACCTCATAGGGCCGAGGAGGTTAGAAGAAGGGGTATTAACAGACGGGCCCCATATCAAGGTCCCCAGGTGAGTTGGCGCCAGCCATAGCCTCTCAATTTCAGTCCACCGGTTGTAAGAATGGAACGTCTACCAGGAAATGATCTGTCTTAAATGGGTCACTAGATAATAGCGAGATTTGAAAGGGCCAGACCTCCACTGATAACTGGGGCCATCAATATTTTGGATGAAATCCTATGTCTTTTATAGTTCCAAACAAACCTAGTAAAGCATGATTGTATAGAGCGGAGGACCGCAGCTGGCACCCTCACCGGAAGATTCTCGAATAAGTATAGAAATTTAGGTTGGATAGACATTTTAATAGCTGCTATCCGGCCAAGTAATGAGAGTGGTAGTGATTTCCACTTCGCTAAAAGGGAATGTACTTCTGCTAGTAATGGTGAAAAATTAGCTTTCATGTGATATTTTTATAGAGCCAGTCGTTACGAACAGGGAAATATCTAATATGTCCACTTTTTATTTTTTAATTAAAAAGGGCCCTATGAGGGGAAAGGTGCACTTTTTATGAAAAACTTTTTTATTTTTTAAAAGTTTTTTTTTTTTAAATGTTTTACTTGTTTCACTTTTCATTTTTGCCCCACTACGGGACAATACAATACATGCCGTATAGTACTGCATTGAAACTGTCAGTTTTACATTGACAGTTGCCCATGAGACCCAGTCTGGTGGCTGGGCCTCATAGGCATCCATTCATGGTGGAGCCTATGGCATTTGCAATGCCTGGGGTTACCATGGCAGCCATTGCCCCCCTCTTATAGCAGTGGGGGGGGGGGATAGAGAGACAGAGAGATCTCCTTCCCTCTTCAAACTCTTGTATGTCGCAGTCATCTTTGCCAGCAATATATAAGGCCTCTTTCACTTGAACTAAAAGGATTGTGTCAATGATGGTTTTGCAGGCATGTTCAAAAACTGAAGAGTAACAATCTACAACCATTAGTGAAATATGTACTGTATCCAGATTGCATACAAATGCCTTCCATTTTTCACTGAAGCACCATTCACTTCTAAGGAGCCAAAGCTACATGAAAAACGCAGAATATTGAACTTGATGTGATTTTTCCTGAACGCAGAGATACATAAAAAGCAATGAACATGTCCACAGAGCAATTGAAATGATTAAGGATTCAGTCTGGATGCTATGTGTTCACTACATGCATCGCATCTGGATGGAGAGCCCTAAGGGTTTAATCTTTTGGTGGATACAGTAGGGGCCCAGCTGTCAGTAAGCCAGCCAGGTCCCTGCTTATGATCAGGTGCACACTGCTCCTGTCACCTCTGCTGTGACATAATACTTCATTCAATATCAAGAAGGGGGTAAGTGGAGTTTCACCTCCAAAATCATTTTCAAAATAAGCATAATGCCATGTAGATATCCTGAAACATAACCATACCTTTCTTGTCGAAATCCAGTCCTCCAATCCCGAGAAATGCTTTTTTAACATTTTTGTGCAAATATGGTTTTCAGTTCACTGTGCACGGGAAAGCTTCTTTTGGTGCACCATTACTCTGCTATATTAACTCCCAGAGCCTCCTCCTCTTATTTGATTGAAAATCTCTGGGATTTTAAAGGTGGTAGTGATGACACAAGGGAAGTTACGCTCATCAAAAGGACTGGCCCCGACCAAAAGCCTTATTTGTATTAAAAAAAAACACTTCTCAGATTTAGAGGACTAGATTTTCAAAGGAAAGCTACGTCTATGTATTACGTACATATACACTCACACAGTCACACATTAGTAGACCTAATACACCCGGGGCTATACTGTGACTTTTTCTAGCATGACTGAATGATTTTAACTGTTTAACTATAGCTGCAGTCCGAAGAAATTCATTTAGTTGAATGCAATCTTGTGTACTGCAGCTGTCATTCAATAGTTAAAATCAATCAGACGCTACTACAAAAATTTGCACTGTAGCCCAGGCCTTAGTGTGAAATGAAGACCAGATTTTGTCTATTGTATATTATGAGCACCCCACCCACCCCATAATACTGGAAATCGGACCGGTGTTATGTTGCCTTGTGAAGGCCTCTTTGTGGTATTGTCCACGTGGTCTCCTGACAAATATCCGGTGTCCCAGACAAAAAAACAGAACTCATTCCTGAAGAGGATAGACTTACATTCCTGCCCCCATCTTGCTGTGCACCATGACAGCCTTTGATCTTAACATTGTATCAAAGTATCATATCTTCAGTGTTGTCGCATGAAAAGATAAAATATTTATAAAAAATGTGAGGGGTGTACTCACTTTTGTGAGATACTGTATATATACCCCTCACATTTTTATCAATATTTTATTATTTTTTTTTATGTATATTTTTTCATGGGACAACACTGAAGATATGACACTTTCATACAATGTAAAGAAATCAGGAACAATGTGGGTGCCGGGGAGCGGGGTAAGTATTACCTGTATGTGGCACCCAGGCATATTGGGGGGCATTATAGGGGGTTGGATAACCCCTTCAACTCCTTGCTGCTGATGCTTAGTGTGCATAACCACCATTCCTTCCCCCCCCCCCCCCCTTCCCAAACACACACACACTTCAAGGTGACCGAGTTGGGATGGGTTGCTGGGCATACTGTCCTGTATATGAGCAATTCTTCACCCCTGGTCTGTGCACTGACAGGCTGACCTCCCACCCCTTTAACATCTGCAGCAAAGTTGGCAGCACTCATACGTCTATTTTGAAAAGACAACCTCTGGATATGAGCATGTGCACTCAACTTCTTTGGTCGACCATGGCAAGGCCTGTGGAACCTGTCTTGTTAAATTGCAGTATCGCCTTGGCCACCGTGCTGCAGCTCAGTTTCAGGGTGTTGACAATCTTCTTATAGCCTAGGCCATCTTTATATAGAGCAACAATTCTTTTTTTTAGATCCTCAGAGAGTTCTTTGCCATGAGGTACTATGTTGAACTTCCAGTGACCAGTATGAGAGAGTGTGAGAGCGATAACACCAAATGTCACATACCTGCTCCCCATTCACACCTGAGACCTTGTAAGACTTACTAGTCACATGACACCGGGGAGGGAAAATAGCTAATTGGGCACAATTTGACCATTTTGACTTTGGGGTGTACTCGCTTTTGGTGGCAGCAGTTTAGACATTAATGACTTTGTGTTGAGTACCAAATTTACACTGATATACAAGCTGTAAACTGACTACTTTACATTGTATCAAAGTGTCATATCTTTAGTATTGTCCCATGAAAAGATATAATAAAATATTAGCAAAATGTGAGGGGTGTACTCACTTTTGTGAGATACTGTATACATCCCACCAAAACAACCCCATTAAAGGGAATCTGTCAGCTCTGAAACACCCTCCAAACTAGAGTAAGCGTCGTTTAGTCTGGTTATGTAATTTTTATCTTCATACTCACTTCTGATGTTGTGTTCCCACAAACCTGCAGTAAAATGCACTGAGAGGACTCCGGTGCTCACTCACATAATGTAGAGGACTCAAAGAAGAGTCCTCTCAATGCATTTTACTGCCGGTTTGTGGGAGCACAGCGTCGGAATGGAAGTGAGTATGAAGATAAAACTTACATATTCGGATTCAGCATTATTTACACTATACAACGCTTACTCTAGTTCAGGGGGTGTTTCAGAGATGACAGGTTCCCTTTAAGTTGAATGGAATGATTTACAGTTGCAGAAATTTTCTAGACAAAACATGCTGTATGTAAAGGCAGCCTAAAGAATCAGAAATTTCTTGATTCAGCACTTGGAGCTTCCCATGGATCAACAGAAATTAAAAACATCATAGGGGTTGGTGATTCGATGCTGTATGTTTTGTTGGGGTGGGTCCGTGTGTTGCATACAGAATACAGACAGTTAAATATTAGCACTATATCCCCATCTGAAGCCTAATCAACATTATTTGCATGAAGATCTCTACTGTCATTCTGACTATTATTACTAGGGTAGTAGTGAGAACCGTGTTTGTGGTCATGTGTTTTGCAAAAATGTTCTACATTGTGCTTCATTGAGGTTCTGAGCTGAGCTATCAGTATTTTATTGATTATTTCCAGACAAGGCCAAACTGGCTGGACCACCACATCATCAATAAAGTCTAAACAGATTTTGATTCAAAGAAATAGACCCTAATGGCAAGTGATTATCTTTTTTCTCCAGGACCTTTGGCGTACACTATGTTATCAGAGCTTAAACCCACCAGAGGATCATCTGATACTCTGTTGGACCATTCCAATGCTGCAGACAGGGTAAGGCACAGGCAGCACAGAGCCCATGCAAGAACAGCATAAGGGCCCTTCTCTGGAATAACTCAGCATACAACACCTCCTTTATAGTTCTATAGTAATCCACCAGTAATTGTGAGTTATGAATTTCCTTAGCTCAGTTCCTGACATGCTAATGTAGTGCCCTTGAGCAGGGGGTACTTTGATGTTTGGACATTTGTGTCCATTGCCTATTTCTCCTATGCAAAGTTAAAATTTCTTACTGGATTTCTTTTGAAGGGGTTAACATACTGTTTATTACTGTGTAACTGTATATCCAGTTCATTTGCAATGTATTTGCCAGGCTCTGTGGAAAGGGTTAATGAATACTGAGAGACTGTTAGGACTTTGAATGAGAAACTGGTAATTTACCACAGCTGCCATGGAGTTTAAAGAAGAGCATGTTTTGGAAGCAAAAACCCAGACTTGTTTACCACCAACACAAGACCTTCTAAATCTCTGGTTTAGCTCTGTTATGTCTGGAAATTTGTTTTTGTCTGAAAAAACTGCTGTGTCATTGCCATTGAGTATCATTGAAGCTCTAATGTAAGTCTGAGTGTTACAATGTATCTGTTTCTGCTGAGCTTCTCCACTCCACCCCTCCCACTAGAAGGTTCCAGTCTAGCTAGAAATGGTATATAAGGTGAGCAGTCAGAGCCCCTAGTGTTCTGCAGTTAGGGAACAGTGCTTGGAGGGAGACTCATGCCAGTCTGCATGAGTGACCAGAAGAAGACACTGAGATGGGGACGCTGAGCCACAGACCATGGGTCACTAACCCTATGACTAAGGAGCCACCCGGACTACTGAGTGACAGATCGTGGGCCTCCAACTTTTGGCCAGGGTACCAGCCTTCTGAGAGAGGGACAGCTAGCTTAGGCCTTTCCTCAGCATGAAAGCCTTCTTCTGCCAGGGAGGAGACTTGCCTGTATTGTTTTGCACCTGAATTCCTCCAGTAAAGAAGCACACTGGTTTACTGCAGACACTGACTCTCTGTACTTATTTCCCATTGGGGTGCACCATGCCTTACCATCCCTTCCAGAAAGCAGCAACAAGTGGTGACAACTCGATGGTGTTGGGGGACTCAGCATAGCGCTGGGGCTACCCCAAACCCAGCCACTGCACTAAGACAGAGTTAAAAGCTGCTTTTTAAGGTGGCACTAGCCCCTTTAATTACTGGGCACTCTACAACAGCTGCACATCTGTTATGTCCTCTACAGGGATAAAGGGCTTGTGCCACTGTGTAAGTGAAGTGTATTTATTTGAATTTTATCATTGAATCTTAAAAAAGAGGAAGTCATATATCAGATAATCCATGTAAAGCAGCAAACTAATGCCTTCTGATATTCATATTACTTTTACATGTACACATACTTTTTTATATTCTGGTGGCTTTGGTCTTGTGATTGTTTTTTCTTCTCAGAACTTGCAAGTCTCAAACTAGTACCATATCTTCAGAGCGAGGTGGTTCCTGCAACATGCAAGACCAAGTGGCTCAGCTTGCTTTTGTCACCATAGCTGCAGTCATGGAACAAGGTACTCCTATGTCTCTTTCAGAAAAGGTCCATATCTTTACACTGCTGCCTTCATGTGCAGTATGTGAAATGCAGTGGACAGGTAACAACACCCTGTGTGATTGAGCTCTGGTGCATCTATTGTAGGTCTACAGGCTGAACTGTGATACCGTATAGCTGGCATATAACAAGTATAGAAGACAAAATATGTTGTATATTATAACGTTAAATGCCACCAGTGGCCAACAGACATGATGCTTTCCTCACACATTAAAAAAAGGATCTGCAGAAGTGTAGTCTTAGTCCCATATGGGTGTACAGTTTATACGAGTTTTATAACTAGTGCATTATTGACATATACTACAATAGAGAAAATCCAGTCTACAATACATGGAGATGGTCCCAATCTGCTGCACATTTTTTATGTTTACTGAAAATTTACAGCAATGTACAGTAATTGAGCTTAGAAAAAACAAATGTGATTTTTTTTTTATACAGCATATTTCTCCATGCAAGTGATATGGGCACGCAGAAAGTACAAGATCTCACCTCCAAACACAGCAGGTCATCCAACGTTTGATAGAATTTTCCGGGCACAGTAAGTCTGTAAAATATATTACATACAGTACAAAGACACGGTGGTTGGAACCAAAGATCTCAAATTTGGACTCATCAGACCAAAGCACAGATTCAGTCTATTCAGTAGGACTATCAGCTGTGTATCCACCTGACTTCTGCCCAACACAACTCATGGTCCCAACCCCATTTATAAGGCAAGAAATCCCACTTATTAAACTTGACAGGGCACACCTGTGAAGTGAAAACCATTTCAGGTGACTACCTCTTGAAGCTCATCAAGAGACTGCCAAGAGTGTGCAAAGCAGTAATCAAAGCAAAAGGTGGCTACTTTGAAGAACCTAGAATATAAGACATATTTTCAGTTGTTTTACACTTTTTTGTTAAGTATATAATTCCACATGTGTTAATTCATAGTTTTGATGCCTTCAGTGTGAATCTACAATTTTCATAGTCATGAAAATACAGAAAACTCTTTGAATGAGAAGGTGTGTCCAAACTTTTGGTCTGTATTGTATTTGTATAGGAATGAACAGGAAAATTTTACATACTGTATATGAGACAATATGCCGCTGGTCATAAGACTGATGGTAGGATAATTTTTAGCCTGTGACAGTAAAACTGAGAGCTTGGTGCCGCTACAGGATGACCACCATCACTAAAAAATATCACTACAGCTTATAAAATGAGGAGATGACCTTAAAGGGGTTCTCCAGGAATTAAGAAAAAAATACAAATACTTATTACTTTACTATAAATATATTCCCAGATATCTTTCATTAGTTATAATGTCTCGTTTTTGGGAGTATTCATCCGGGGAAATAAAATGGTCGCCGTCCTATTAGTACACACAAAACCTGTCCTAATCACACAGCAGAACAAGTTACTTCAGAGCACTCAGCTGAAGAGCTGCCTCATCCTCCTCTCTGCTCTGCTTGTCAGGAATTATGATCCTGAATACAGATGATAAAATAGGAATGGAGTTGATGAGGAGACATGAAGTACAGATAGGATGGGCAGGACAGACTGTGGTAATGGAGACTGAATTCAAGTGCTGCACCACCCTCCTCTCTATATTTCTGCTTTCTCCGACAGAGATTCAGCTGAAGATTTATCAGCTGTATTCAGGATCATAATCCCTGTCAAGCAGAGCAGAGAGGAGGATGAGAGAGCTCTTTACCTCAGTGTTGTGAAGTAACTTGTTCTGCTGTGTGATTAGGACTTGTTTTGTGTGTACTAATAAGACGGTGACCATTTTATTTCCCCTGATGAATGCTCCCCAGGCAAAATGAGCCATTATAACTCACGAAACGTATATGGCAATATATTTATAATAAAATAATATTTAAGTATTTTCAATAATTTTATTTTCTTAATTCCTAGAGAACACCTTTAACTAGCACGTTCCCAGTACATTGCGTTTAACCCACTGATGTTACATTTAGTGAACATCTTTCACTGCTATGGTGTCTGATCTGGAAACATTGCGGCTGCCACCATTCAAGTCCATCAGAACCATGAATGTGACCAATAATGTCTTTATGGTACAGTGTGTGAATGCTGGGTTAGTCATTTTATGATGGGTTTGACAGACTTGGATGTAAAAAGAGACTAGCACAAGACCACTGGATTTAAAGATAAGTAGGGGTCAACTTATTTTATGCCATAAACAGTTGTAAGATTTTACTTTTTTTAAGATAGAAAGCCTCTTTTATGCCAACTCTTCTAGCTTTTAACCTCAGGGTGTTAAAGGAAATGCAAAAATAACTAAAGAGGACGAGTTGGTTTTCTTAAGTGACTAAAACTACAAACTAGTACCAGATATGTCAGTGGTCAATAACTGACATCCATTGTTAATAATTATAGTTCATCAGAGTATAACTGAAAACAGATTTTTTTGGTTTCACAGTCAGTGTCTTAAATATGGCTAAACCGAGAGCTATTAGTTATACAAAATAATGGATGAGCCCATAACAAGTGTGTTTGGAAAGGAATCTGAAGCACAATATAACATAATGGGCTCGGAATTTCCCTGATAAGAGCTTAAAGGGATTTTCCAGAACCAGCAAATAAATTAAATAAATGCTGTGGCAGAGAGTTCCACAGTCTCACTGCTCTTACAGTAAAGAATCCCCTATCTATAATGAAGGTGAAGCCTTTTTTCCCTGAAGATATAGAAGCTTCCCCTTGTTATGGCTACAGTCCTAGGTATAAATTTAAATGGATCATTGAAAAGATCTTTATACTAAACAGTGGGATATTACATCATCGTACATAGTTATAAGGTCAATTTTGCTGCAATCCTCCTTCCCATTTGACATGTTTGTGCCTTCGAGAGGATTAAAGGATTAACCTATTAGAGTAATAAAAAATGTTATACCGGTATTTACTGTTCCAAACTATTTCAACACTACCACTCCTATCTTGACCGCCACTGCAGTTTGGCAGCCAATCTCTGACCTCCATTGTATATGGCACTAGACTGCTGAGGACAGTTATTGACTGCAGCTTTCCCATCTTGCATATGGACCCAGATGAATGTAGCAGCACCACTGGAACTAATGGGGGAACAATAATTTTTTTATTTTTATTGTAATACCGTTCCAAATTGTTTAAGCACTACTGCTTCTATTTTTGCCGCCACTGCAGCCAGTCTCTGGCTTCCATGGTATACAGCACGAGATCACTGAGGACAGTATTGACTGCAGGCTCATTGGGTTCCTTTAAAGTGTGCCTCCAGTTATAAACAAGGTTTCTATAATGAATACTACAGGTGAATATAAAAAAAAAACTTCTAATTTATCTTATTAAATAATAATGCATATTCCTGGTCTTCTGAGGCTCCTTTCCTCCTCGTTCCCATCATTCAACCTCTTATCTCTAATAGCACGTGTGACTGTATCCACCTCCTACGTCACACACAAAAGTCTATGGAGAAAGGAATAAGGAGGCTGCTGCCAGCTAGTAATTGATTTATTACCTCATTTTGAACCAGTGACGTAACTAGAAATGACTGGGCCCCACAGCAAATTTTTGAAACCCCCCCTCCCCCCAGCAACTTCTTCCCAACCCCCTCTTCTCATGCAACCCACTCCTGTGCCTAGTCAAGATTGCTTTCTCAGATGAGGTCCGGCAGCCGTTCCATCCTTTAATCCTTTTCCTACAGTGTCTCTGTATATAATGCCATTTTATAATACTGTTGGTGGGGACTCTGACAATATCATTTTCTAGTCCTCCTCCTGGATGGCCCCCTTCTGAGTTTGGACCCCAAAGCAGCCGCTTCCCCTATAGCTACACCCTGCTTTGAACAATGGTAGAGCATCTTACTAGATATAGTAGAGGAAAAAGTAAAAAGAGTGGCAAAGGTTACAAACTGCCGTTTGTGTGTCTCTCATCCAGCAACCTCCTCCCTCCATAGATGTTAATGTTAAAAGCAGGAAGGTGCAAAGCTGCCTAATAAAAGCAGGTAGAACACTTTTTTTAACGAGATATATTACAAAGTTTCTTATATAAGATGAGAAAAGCTTGAGATTCCTCAGTGATTGGTACCTTTTATTTGCTAACTGAACAGATGATGACAAAAATTTCTTTATTCACCTGTACTCTTCATTAATGTAAAGTTGTTTAATAAGTGGTGGTACTTGGCTAGGACAATGCAACAGGTGAATTTCAATGCATTAAAGGGGTTGTCTGAGTTATGAAAAAACAATATATAGTACTGTAAATCTGATGGGCAGCAATATATAACTAAATTAAGCAAGTTTTAGGCAAAAAAATCTATATTTCCTCATTTCCCTGGTTCTCTTCTGGCCTTTGTTTATCTGCAGTAATAACAATCTCTGCCCCTCCCTCTTCCTGCTCTCCAAAGGGAGTGAATGCAAGGCTGCCCTGAGTGACATGTCTGCTGGAATACACAGCAGCATGTTGTATGTGTAGGCAGGGGTGCACCACCAATGAGGCCAGGTGAGGCGATCGCCTCAGGCAGCACCAGGTAGGGGCAAGAGAGGGGGGCAGCGGAAGGGCCATGGGCAATGAGCGCTGTCATTGTGGCACAGGGGTTAGGTTAAGAAATGAGGGGGGGGGCGCGGTTTCAGTTTTCGCCTCAGGCAGCAGAAAGGCTAGGTGCACCCCTGTGTGTAGGACTACAAGTCCCAGCTGTACAATGACACTGCTGATACACACAGGATCTTGCCCCTACCTTTCTTGTATAATACAATACTCTCCATATCAGCTCCAGTGTCAGCTGTGTGTCTGTAGGGTGAGGAGGGCAGATCCTGTGTCTCTTTACATCTGCAGCTGCTGTTGTAAAGCCTTCAGTGTGTTCTGGCTGAAGGGGTTAATGTTTTATCTGAAAAATAAATTCCAGGGAAAGAGCAGATAGCAGCAGCGGCAGAGCAGGGGACGTGGCCAGCACAGTGACATCTTGTGTACAGGCTGTTATCTCTTGGTGCACGAATACAGGATTAGCAGGCAGGGAAGCTGACATCACAGGTCATGTGACCCTGAGTGAAATCTGAGAAACCAGCAGCTTTAGAAGCAGAAAGTGTATGGAAAAGCTGTTGTATTTGACTAGTTAGAAACATACATAGGACAAAAAAATAACTCGGACAACCCCTTTAACTATGCGGAGAAAGATTTGCAGGAAAAATCCAACCTTGAACTAAAATATTATCTGGAACAGTAATACTTATGGGCTATCCTTATCTGATCCATATCGATCTAAAGACTGTATTGTAACACTGCCGCCGATTGCCAATGAACAAGAAAACGCTTGTTCATCAGGCAATCCAAATCTTTTGACGTTAAAAAAATTATCATTTGCAGGCGGCAGATTGTGGTGTATAATAATGATCTGCTGCAGATAGACCACAAATCATGAGCACATCCTGATGAAAAATACTGACTGTGTGATAGAGGCCTCAGGCTTAATTTGCATGAGTTTTGGCTAATTACCTCTGAAATCATTTTAATTCAGATCGAAAAGAAGTCCTGCATGCAGGACTTTAATGACCTCTGTCGCATGGTCAGTTTTTGGTTAGTTTTTTGCATCTAAATTTTTTATTATATTTGCATGTTTTCTGTGTTTTGGACCCACTCCTGCTTTTGGCTTCCAAATCATGAGCAAAACCTGATGCAAAAAAACTGACCATGTGATTGGAGCATCCATAAGGCCTCTAAGACCGGATCCATTGTGTTGGACACTAGTGGCCCCGTCACAGAGTGGTGAGGGTGGCAACACCATGAGGAGTCACCATAGTGGCCCTGTTACAGAGCAGTGAGAGTGGCAGCAGCATGGGGAGTCAACATAGTGGCCCAGTCACAGAGAGGGGACAGTAGCAACAGCATGAGGAGTCAACATAGTGGCCCTGTCACAGAGTGGGGAGGTGGGGAGCAACAGCAGTGGCAGTAACAGCACAAGAAGGTAGGTGGAAGTAGCAGAAGATGGCAACTGAGACAGCAGGTGTGTGGCATCAGGCGGTGGCTGCATCAGAATAGTGGTTGAAGCACGTGGCCAGAAGAAACAGGCCATTTTTCACAATGTTTTAGTGTGGCACCCACAATGATCTAATCTGATGCATCAGGCACTGGCATGTGGAAATCCTGGCTGATCCAGTCATCTTTACAAAGGTTAGTCTCTCAACATTTTTTGTTGAAAGGCGAGTTCTCTTTAGGGTGATTATGCCCCCCACCGCACTAAACACCCACTGTGATGCCACACTATTGGACAAGCATGAAAGCTTGTCCAGGGCAAACTTGTCTAGTTGCGGCCACAGATGAAGTTTGGCTGCCCAGTAGTCTATTGGAACTTGGATCTGGGGTGGTAGGTTGCACTCCAAGTATGCCACCACCTGCTGGTTCAGGTACTGCTCCATGTCGTGCTGGTGCTGGGTAGTTTGTTCAGTAGGTAGATGAAGAAGAGACTCCAGACTTAAGTTGCTGCTGATGGAGCTGGTGCTGCTCCTGCCCCCCCTCCAGCAGTCATGGCAGAGGAGCGTGAGCATAGAGGCCCCCCCGGTCAGACCTTTGTGAGGATAGGTGATGGTGCACATAGGTCAACTGACTACACAGGATGTCTCGATAGTAGCTGAGTTTATTCTCCCTCACAGCAGGTTGAAAAAAGGGCCCCATTTTAGACTGATAGAGAGGGTCTAACATGGAGGAGAGCCAGTAGCTATCCCTCTGCTGAATGGTGATAATACAGCATACTGCCACGGTGTGTCTGGGTTATTTGCCTGGTTTTCCTCATCACCCTCCAGCTTCTCATGCTCCTCTCCTGTCACTTGTGCAGATAAACCACCCATTTCTGTATACATTGCTTGTGAGTGAATGTCATCCTCCTTCTCCACCAGTTCAGCCCCACAGGGCTCAGGTGGCCATGAAATGTAGGTGCCACTACTCCTGTCCCTGGCCAGCCAGATTTATCACCATCTGCTCCAGGACGTGAAGGAGTGGAATGGCATCATTCATCCCATAGATCTGGCGACTGACAAATAAAGTGGCCTCCTCAAAGGGACTTAACAAACGGCAGGTGTCACACATGAGCTGCCACTGGCTAACGTCGAAGTTACACAGGGGAGTACTCCTGTCTGCCTGCATCATCAAGAAATTGTTCATGGCCTACCTCTGCTTATACAGTCAGTCCAACATTTGGAGGGTGGAAACATCACATATGAGGCGATGTTGGGGAACGCTATTTTGCATGCACAGTTTCCTGGCCATTTTCAAGATGTCTTACGGTTGGGTGGAAGACTTCAGGAACCACTTTACAACCAGATTAAAGACATGCGTCATGCATGGCCAACACAATGTTCTTCCCGTTATCAATGACCGTGTTTCTGATGTTCAATTTGTGAGCATATAGCCAACATTCTATTTCCTCTCTGCAGAGCGGTTCCTCCCCGGTGTGACTCCATTCGGCCAGGCAAACCAGGTGCAGAACAGCATGACACTGCCGTGCTCTGCATAGGTGGTATGCGGGGGGGACCATTCTGAATTGTGCCTACAGTGGAGGATGAGGACAGAGAATTACAGAATCAAGCGCTAAGGGAATTACTTATGTAAAAAACAATGTGGACAGCCCTGAGTCTTTGCTTGCCTGTTTGGCATTCTCGATTATGCCATTTATCCACATTACACTAGAACCTTCCTATGGGAAGTCTTGCTTCTGCCACAAAAAGCCATAGCAATCAGGTGGATGGGAGAACCAATGGGAGACATTGGTAAACACTATAATTTCATATGAATATATAGTCTTCAAGAATAGGGGTTGATCTCCTAAATTCTTGAAGGTCTGGGGATCATGGTGCTTCTCTACACAGACTCTATACTCTACCCAAATGATGACTAATGCTATCACCTTAGCATCTTGATATGTTTTTCTACTTGTGACTTTCTTCCGCATATGATCTGTGCTGTCTAGGACTTGAAATGTATGGATATAGTATATACAGTGCCTTGCGAAAGTATTCGGCCCCCTGTAACTTTTCAACCTTTTGCCACATTTCAGGCTTCAAACAAAAAGATATAACATTTTAAATTTTTGGTGAAGAATAAAGTGGGTGACAATTGTGAAGTGGAACGAAATTTATTGGCTCATTTAAACTTTTTTTGTAATAATAAAACTGAAAAGTTGGGCAAGCAAAATTATTCTGCCCATTTACTTTCAGTTCAGAAAACTCACTCCAGAAGTTTATTGAGGATCTCTGAATGATCCAATGTTGTCCTAAATGACTGATGAAGATAAATAGAATCCACCTGTGTGTAATCAAGTCTACGTATAAATGCACCTGCTCTGTGATAGTCTCAGGGTTCTGTTTAAAGCACAGAGAGCATCATGAAGACCAAGGAACACACCAGGCAGATCCGTGATACTGTTGTGGAGAAGTTTAAAGCCGGATTTGGATACCAAAAGATTTCCCAAGCTTTAAACATCCCAAGGAGCACTGTGCAAGCGACCATATTGAAATGGAAGGAGTATCAGACTACTGCAAATCTACCAAGACCCGGCCGTCCCTCTAAACTTTCATCTCAAACAAGCAGAAGACTGATCAGAGATGCAGCCAAGAGGCCCATGATCACTCTGGATGAACTGCAGAGATCTACAGCTGAGGTGGGAGAGTCTTCTGTCCATAGGACAACAATCAGTCCAACACTTCACAAATCTGGCCTTTATGGAAGAGTGGCAAGAAGAAAGCCATTTCTCAAAGATATCCATAAAAAGTCTCATTTACAGTTTGCCACAGGCCACCTGGGAGACACACCAAACATGTGGAAGAAGGTGCTCTGGTCAGATGAAACCAAAATCCAACGTTTTGGAAACAGTGCAAAACGATATGTTTGGCATAAAAGCAATACAGCTCATCACCCTGAACACACCATCCCCACTGTCAAACATGGTGGTGGCAGCATCATGGTTTGGGCCTGCTTTTCATCAGCAGGGACAGGGAAGATGGTTAAAATTGATGGGAAGATGGATGGAGCCAAATACAGGACCATTCTGGATGAAAACCTGTTGGAGTCTGCAAAAGACCTGAGACTAGGACGGAGATTTATCTTCCAACAAGACAATGATCCCAAACATAAAGCAAAATCTACAATGGAAAGGTTCAAAAATAAACGTATCCAGGTCTTAGAATGGCCAAGTCAAAGTCCAGACCTGAATCCAATTGAGAATATGTGGAAAGAGCTAAAAAATTTCTGTTCACAAACGCTCTCCATCCAACCTCAAAGAGCTCAAGCTGTTTTGCAAGGAAGAATGGGCAAGAATTATTTCAGTCTCTCCATGTGCAAAACTGATAGAGACATACCCCAAACGACTTGCAGCTGTAATCGCAGCAAAAGGTGGCGCAACAAAGTATTAATGCAAGGGGGCCAAATAATTTTGCACGCCCCACTTTTCAGTTTTATTATTACAAAAAAAGTTTAAATGATCCAATAAATTTCGTTCCACTTCACAATTGTGACCCACTTGTTGATTCTTCACCAAAAATTTAAAATGTTATATCTTTTTGTTTGAAGCCTGAAATGTTGCAAAAGGTTGAAAAGTTCCAGGGGGCCGAATACTTTCGCAAGGCACTGTACCTATGTTATTGGGGCCTTGGCCCTGACTGGCTTTTTGTAATGCCTTGTTTATTGCATTTGTTCAATAAAGTGAATTTCAAAAAAAATGTGGACACCCCAAAATCAGTAGTATTAGAACATTACTTCACCCCAATTATGGAAAATAGACCTAGTGGAATTACGTATGTAAAAAACAATGTGGACACCCTAATAGCACTGGTATCAGTATCCCCCCATGAATTACAAAAACAATGCCTAAGGGAATTACCTATGTAAAAAAACAATGTGAACTCCCCAAAAGCAGTAGTATTAGAATACTATTTCACCCCAATTACAGAATCAAGACCTAATGGAATTACTTATCTATAACACAAAGTGTAAAACCAAATACATGAAATAATATTTAGAGCGCTATTTCACCCCAATTACAGAATCAAGACGTTAGAGAATTACATATGTATAAAACAATATGGACACCACAATAGCAGTAGTTTCAGACCGTTTTTTTACCCCAATTACAGAATCAAGATGCTATAGAATTACGCATGTATAAAACAATGTGGACACCACAATAGCTGTAGTATTAGACTGCTTTTTAACCCCAATTAAAGAATCAAGGAGTTATAGAATTATGTACGTATGGAACAGTGTGCACACCATAATAGCAGTAGTATTAGACAGCTTTTTCACCCCAATTAGTGCATGAAGGTGTAATAGAATTGCTTATCTATTAAATAAGGGGGATACAGTTCTATGAGCCCCTGCACTCTACTTATGCTCTCCCTATAGTGTGGATAAAGTCTTCCTATGATCTCCCTATTATCTTCCTACACTGTCCCTGTGCTGTTCCTGTTCCAAACTAAAATTTTACAAATAAAAGCTTTCTTAATCACTGTCCCTAGCGCTTGTCAAATCTCTCCCTGCACTAAGTTCACAGTAAAATGGTGGAGACCAGGCAGGATGAAGCTTTTTATAGGTATGTGACATCACAGAGGCTAGCTATCTGCTGATTGGCTGGCTGCAATGTATTATGGGTGATCCCTCTATCCTGGGCATCTTATTTTTGCTTTGTAACATGTGCAACAGCCATTTTAGAAAAAATCCGATTCGATACCATGAATCGGCAGAAATTTGGATTCGTGAGGAATCAAATTTTTCCTGAAATTCGAATTCCACTTCGTCAACTTCGATTCACTCGACACTAGTGCTGGCCATATCCAGGAGACTGTGTGTGCCTTTCAGATGTTCTTATGTGGCTAAGAATGGCCTCCTGGACATGTGGCAACAGAACGGTTTGCCTTTGAAAATCTACAACATTCCAACTCGCTGGAATTCCACCTTGCATATTCTGGAGCATCTTTATGAGCAGTCAAAGATTACATCATGCATGAGATCATCTCAGCAGGTAGAATGAGTTATTTTGGACTCAAGCAGTGGTAGCTTATCAGGCACAAATGTCACGTACTGGAGCCCTACCAAATTTGTGAGTAGGTACAACAATACCATCAACAACGTCATCCACCTGATATTTATATATTAGAGCAAATGCTTACGCTGATGCAACAGCAGACAGCAGAATAGCTTCCACATCTTGCATGCGCTCTGTAGATGATGAGGACCTGCATGGACAAAGTCCCATGAGGGAGAAAGTATGAGGAGCTACAACTGCAAAAGGAGGAGAAGTTGGTGGTGTAGGGGCACATGGAGTTTTCCCAGGCACAGCTAGGGGATGAGGCAGACACTCATTAAGGCTACATGCACATGACCGTATGTGTTTTGCGGTCTGCAAATTGCGGATCCGCAAAAAAAATGGGTGACATTCCATATGGCATCCGTGTTTCCATTTTTTTTTTTGCGGATCCATTGTAAAAAATGCCTATCCTTGTCCGCAAAACGGACAAGAATAGGACATGTTCTATTTATTTTGCAGGGCTACGGAACGGACATACTGATGCGGATAGCACACGGTGTGCTGTCCGCATTTTTTGCTGACCCATTGAAATGAATGGATCCACATCCTATCCGCAAAAAAAAGGAACGGACGCAGAAACAAAATACGTTCGTGTGCATGAGGCCTAAGACAATTGATCTGCTGCTCCTGATGATGACGATGATTAGAAATGAGTGAATCGAGTCCAACAAAGTGGAATTCAATCCAGATTTCAGTATAAATTCGATTTGCTGTAAAGCTGTGCTTCGTGGTAGTGAATTGCTTTAACCTGAAATAGTGTAAAAAGACAAAAAAAATTAATACTTACCTCCTCCATTTGCTCGTGATGGGCCAGCTGCCACCATCTTGATTGAAGATCTCGGCCAAGCAAATAGAGGGGTTAAGTATGATTTAATTTTTTTTCTGTTAATTTTACACAGTTTTTACTCTCAGATGCCGCGATCATGTATGAACGGGGCATCTGAGGGGTACAATGATGGGGAGCGGCGCTATTGCCGCTTCCTGTCATTGCACCTGTTATTTGCAAAGAAAATGCGCTTTGTGACAAAGTAATTTGTCACAAAGCAATTTTTTTTGTAAAATTCAGCGAAGCAGCCGAATCGAATTTTCCAAAACTGACCAAACACTGTAGGGGGGGCGGAGTCTGAAAGAACTGGGTTTTCAGGCATGCTGGAAAGTTGCATGCTTGGTTGCTTTAGCTTACTTGCATTAAGCAAAGTGAGACTACTGGATATATATGCTTTTAGACCCTCACTATCAAAGTAAAATGGGAGAATGTTTTCGAACAGGAGGTAAAATTGATGTATTAGCAGGATACACACTGTAAACAGCTTACTACAGCCTTCACTGAGCAGACTCCTCCTGCCAGCATCTCACTAGGGGGCCCCTTCACTGACCACCTACCGCCTCTGCTACAATTAGCAGAAGCTGCAGGAGCACTTGCTGCAGCAGCCAATTCAGGTTTCTGAATATGGAACAGTTTTACAAGTGCCGCACCAACATGATGAACATCAGCAAATGGATACAAACGGCAATAATCAGGTTCAGTCATACCTGGATTGTACCCTTTCTCCAGCACATACCCTGTTCCCTGACCCCATGGACTTCTGGAGTCCAGACTGGAACAATGGAATGAATTGTCCCAGTTTACTATCAGTGTACTGTGGGAGAGGGGATTCAGTGTGGTAGGTGGCTTTGTCACACCAAAGCAGAAAAAGTAGAAAAGAGTAGAAAACATTACATTTGTGAAAATGTATGCGGCATGAGGATTTTCACACACTTCCAGCTGTTGTCAATGAATAGATCTGCCTTTGTTGACAGTGTCTATTTATCACCAGCCCCATGATGCCACTGTCTGCCTGCCCATCATTTTCACTACTAGACTGCTGCTGCCGCAGCTGCTTCTCCCCCTACTGCCACTATTACTACCCCTACACAGCCACATATTTACTGCCTTGTCTGTCAGTTCCCATACTGTACTGCTGCTGCCATGGCTACTAGCGATACCCCTACACAGTCACACATCTCCTGCCTTGTCCATGAGGTTCCACATTGTACTGCTGCTGCTCCCAAAAAAAGGAGAACTTTTGGACACTTGTGCAGAATGAGCCACTACATTTTCTAAAACTACAGTTTGTGTATAAATACCAGCAGGCATCTGCCTCGGTTAGGGAAATTTAAAAAAAACATTTAGCATAGCAAATTAGACAGAGCAGTGTAGTTTTAATCGCGCTGTTTGTTAAAACTGTCAGTTATGTGTTTACCCATAGCTATATATGTCAGTGTCACTCTGACATTATTTACTATTGCTGTCTTTGTGTTAAAGAACTTAGGAAAATAAGCTGTGCATCTAATGTTACCAGATGTAAGGGTTACCAGATCCTACAAGCCCATGTTTCACCTTTTAAAAGGCCTTGAGGCAGAGCAGAGAATACTGGCTTAACTGCGTGAGAGGCCTAGTTCTCATACCTTCTTCCCAGAATTCCAGAAGAGCATTGTCTGGTCTGTAAGACACCTCATGCCGTTTAACCAGTTCCTGACCGCTCAAGACTATAAACATCCTAGCAAATGTCCTTCAGAGATCACAGCTGCACACTAAGACCTAATTCAGACATCCGTGGAGCACGGTCCGTGAAAACCCAGACTGTGCTCCTTCTGAGGGCAGGAGCGCACAGCGTCATTGGTTGCTATGACGCCATGCGCTTCGTGAGGCCGCCACTGTACAGTCCTAAACATATTAAATAACATTTAGTAAATGATGCCAACATAAAGAAGACATTTCATGAGGAGTCTGTCTTGAAAGCAGAGAGATTCAAATTTATAAAATAGTGAATTTCTCCAAATTTTCAGTAAATTTGGGATTTTTTTAAATAAATAAAAGTAAAACATATCAATGCAAATTTCCCACTTACATGAAGTACAATGTGTCATGAGTCTCAGAATGACTTGGATAAGTAAAAGTCCTTAAAAGTTATTACCACATAAAATAAAACATGTTAGATTCACAAAATTAGGCTTGGTCAGGAAGTGGGGTCAAAAGCCTGGTCTGAAAGTGGTTAAGGTGCTACCCATAAGGATATATTATATTTCCCAAATCCTCACTTAAAGAGCTTGAAAGAGGATGGAGACCAACAGATATAGATAGAAAGAGGGGGGTGAGAGTAATCTAAATTAAAAAAAGAGTAGACAAGAGACAAAAATTTGAAACCTAGGAGACCTCAGGCCAATTGGAGCAATTTTAATAAGGGTCAAATTTATTCATACCATAACTGAATTTTCTGAGAAAGTAGAGTAGCTTCACCAGAAATGCATTTGAAGCTTCAAGCCTTCCCCTATGATCTCTTTACTCTTTCCATAGATTAAACTGCTCAGAATATTTCCCATTGTTCCTCTCTGCTTTGTGGGTAGCAGGAATATTTTTCCACCAAGGTAAGTCAAATTCCATTTTATGAACATTACACATTACTAATTTCAAATCTTTGTCAGATTATGTCACATATCAGCTTGTCACAGCAATGGGAGGTTACAATCATGCAAAAAATGAACACATTATGATTAGAGATGAGCGAAACAAGCTTCGGATGCTTCATCCGAAGCCACTTCGCTAAAAAATTAATTATAACACTGTACGGAGATTTGAATGTATGAGCTCCGATGAGCCAAAGTAAGTTATCCATGAAGTTGCCCAAGACTTTGTTGAATAACTTTGGTAATTGATTATTACAGTGAAAAACCACTTCAAAACTTGAACTAAACTCGTCTTCGGTTCCGAGTGGTATGTGCGGGACTTCGTGAATAACTTACTTCAGCTCATCAGAGCTCATGCATTCTAACAATTTTTTTAGCGAAGTAGCTTCTGATGTGTGCCTGCCCAGGTGAAGAATTTGCATGGCAGATACTAGGCTTATGTGTGCAAAGATGTGTTATAAACAGTGGACTCAGAATTGTGGGGAGAAGGTACTGTCTTTCATTGAACAGACTCTTGTGTGTGTAGACTTATTTTCAGAAAATGCTTCATTGGAAAAGGTATACAAATTAGCTTATATCCAGGGCTTGATTAAGGTTGGTGGAGGCCCCGGGCGACAAGATGTTTCGGGCCCAAAGCTCCGCCCTCCACCCAAAGCCCCACCCTCACCATTTTTATTCCCCTTTTAAATCTCCCTTTGCTCACAAACCTTAGCTTTTAAACACAGAATGATACCAAAGACAAAGAGGCATGTAGATAGCCGTAATTACTAAAACTGTAGTATTGTAAAAAAAAAATACACACACACAAGTATAAAACATTTTATTGAAATAAACACTCCCCCAGACCCCTGTTTGACCATTTTATTAAAAAAAAAAAAAAAAAAAGCTGGTCCGACGTAGTCCACCGAATCCGACGTAGTCCTCTGCATTCACGACCCTGAAAAATAGAAAACAAACACACAAACACAGACCACTTACCTCTTCCTGCACTGGGATAATACACACAGCGATGTCACTGTACAGGGATAATAAACACAGTGATGTCACAGTACAGGGATAACAAACACAGTGATGTCACAGTACAGGGATAACAAACACAGTGATGTCACCGTACAGGGATAATAAACACAGTGATGTCAAAGTCCAGGGATAATACACACAGTGATGTCACTGTACAGGGATAATAAACCTCAGATCAACACATTGTGCCCCCATCAGACCTCAGATCAGCGTCTTGTGCCCCCATCAGACCTCAGGTCAGCGTCTTGTGCCCCCATCAGACCTCAGATCAACACAATGTGCCCCATGTGCCCCATGTGCCCCCATCAGACCTCAGGTCAGCGTCTTGTGCCCCCCTCAGACCAGCGTCTTGGGCCCCCCTCAGACCAGCATCTTGGACCCCCCCCTCAGACCTCAGATCAGCCCACCCAGCCACTTTAAAAAAGCATACTTACCTGTTCTGCGCTGCCGCTGCCATCAGGCTCCCCGCTCCACTGTCTTCCCTGCCGGCGCGCACTATGACCTGACGCTGCGTCAGGTCATAGTGCGCGCCGGCAGGGAAGACAGCGGAGCGGGGATCCTGATGGCATCGGCAGCGCAGAACAGGTAAGTATGCTTTTTTAAAGTGCTCCAATTATAATCCGGCCCTGGCAACAGGCAACTGTCTCTGCGTCCTATGGACGCAGAGACAGCTGCCAGAGACTGGGACATATAATGGGTGTCCCCTCTGGTGTCATATTACTGAAGTCTTCAATAACATGGCGCCGGAGGGGGCAGGCTATCTATGTGTAAAGCGCCTGCGCTTTACACATACACAGCGCTCCCATGATTTTTCAATAGGGTCGGCTCCGTCGGCACTGGGAATAGAGCATGAGACCGTAAGTCATTTGTCTATGTGTCGTTCAGTGACACATAGACACGTGACTATGAAAATGGCAGCCCCCATAAAGTTGCAAAAATGTAAAATACATAAAACACAATACACACATAATAAACTTAATTATACATATAAAAACTATTTTTAATGTTTTATAACATATGTTTTTTATTTTTTCGTGATAGTGTCCCTTTAAAAGGTAATTTATCACCTGTTTTATGGTGTCCTAAGGGCAACATAAACCAGTGTCAGAGCTCATTAGCAAACTGCTGGGTTTCTTTAATTGACCCACCCATTTTGCTAAAATCTTGTATTGAACAGCTCCAGCGCATGCTGATGAGTCCTGAATATTCATGAGCTCTGGCTTTCCCTGCCCATCCTTTGCTGATTCAGTTGGAAAAAAATGTCAATCGGTGCCAGGAGGGGCGGGGAGAGCCAGAAACTCATGAACATCAGGACTCATGCGCTGGAGCGGTGGGAACCTAAGAGCATAAGACTGGTGACAGATTCCCTTTAAATATCCAATTCATTTGCATCCTGACATTTCAATGAATGTTTGGTCATATGGGTACCTGAATTTTTTTTTCTTAAAATGACCCCAAAATCATGTTAGTCCTGCAATACTATTACAGCAGATTTTGTCCTCTCAATAGATTCAGTAATCTTAAGAATCCAACAAGGGTGTAGCTATAGGGGAAACGGGGGAAGTGGCTTTAGGGCCCAAACTCAACAGTATTATACAATAAATTATATACAGTGACACTATATACAGTGTCATGTCATACTGTACATACGTGTAGGAAACAGACGGAGCGGCTCCTGGGCCCGGTCTGAGAGAGCGATCGTGACTAGCCAAAGGAGTGGGGGTTGCATAGGAGGTGGGGGTTGCAAAGAAATTGCCAGGGGGAGAGTGCTCTTTCAAAAATTTGCTGTGGGGCCCTGTCATTTCTAGTTACACCACTGGAATCCAAATTTATCCTCATATAATAAAAATAGCAAACATAATAATAATAATAATATACAATTCTAGAAGCAGCATTGTGCTGAAAACATTCTCATAGGACGTATTTTTGAAGAGGATACTTACAGTTTGACCAAGCACAAAGCCATGTTATGGCTGTATTGTATGGAGCTATAATAGGACTCTGATACAGTATTGGATCACCACTGTACCTTCATGTCATATGGAATCACACAGTGTTTTTTCTTTCTGTCGGAATCCATACGAATTGGACTCCATCTGAACTTTGTATCCACACAACTCCCTAATACTAAGTGAAAAAAAAAAGTTATGAAAGTTTTAAAAGTACCGTAGATTGCTTCCTCATTGGGTAAAGAGAACAGAAAATGTGGATGAATGACATAATACTTTAGCTGACCATACTCATTAGATCAGTGTTGCTAATGAGACAAGTGGTTATAATACGTTGTATAATATGTGTCAAACTGTCTATGGACATCATGGGGTGGGGCCACCCTCTATAAGTCAGTGGGGAGAGCCAATGCAAAGTATGCCTCTCACTGTGGAGGACACTGCACAGCTTTACATAGCTGTCATTGGATTGGAACACTTCCCTGTTCAATAATTACTATTGTGGCTGTCCCAGCAGTTGGGCAGTGTAATGAACTCACCATCAAGGAAACAGTCTCAGAAAGCAGCCATGTTGAGATATGGTTCATGCAGTGGCGTACACAGAGAAGTAAGGGCCCCATAACAAGGATCAAACCTGGCTCCCACACAGGACAGAAGGAATTCTGCCTAAACCCTTTTCAATGACCCTTGGGCCATTTTTCTACTGCCTCATTTGCTAAAAGTTGTTCCTTTGGAGGGTAGGGTCCTGACCAAGTTTTCACCCCCAGTAGAAGAAGGGATGATCCCAAATGGGCCCCCTCTTTCCCTGGGCCCCATAGGAGTCGCATGGTCTGTCCCTGGGTTCATGTGTTGCCAGGTTTTGGTGTGGATTACAAATGTCTGACAGTACAAAGCTAGCGCATGGAAAGATCCTAGTGGACTTTAGTGCATTCCTCAGATTCTATTCCAATGCAAGAGGTAAAATTTGCGTCCAAATTTCCATGTAACAATAGTGTAGGATATTAGCATATTGTAAGTGATGTTTAAAAAAGTACATATAACATATTGAAAGCCCCATTGTGGACAATTAATGATGAAAGGAAGATCTCCCAGTAACAATCCTAGCAGAATCTGAAAAAGAAATCAATTTCAAAATGAATCTGAAGGTTAGACATTCTTGAGAGTTCAACTGCCATCTAGTGGCGAATAAGGGATATTACATTTATTACTATGTATGTATTTTGGTACTGGGGTTCATGGTCAGACTGTTTAAAGGGGTTTCCAGGATTTTACGAGTGATGGCCAATATCTGATCGGCAGAGGTCTGACAACCTGCATACCCTCCGATAAGCTCCACTAGTGCTGGTAGCAAAACTGCACAGCTCCATCTACTATGTAGTGGATGAAGCTGGTTACTGCAGCTTAGGTCCCATTGAAGTGAATGTAAGCAGTCATGCAGTAACCAGCTCTGTCCACTGCACAGTGCATGGAGCTGTATAGTTCTAGCACTGGAGCCACTGCGGAACAGCTGATTGGCAGGGGTGAACACAGGAACCAAACCAAGGGCGGACATACGCCTGTGCAGCCGGTTCGGGGGAGGACAGCCGGTTCGGCTGCACAGGGGCCCAGTACGGCAGGGGAGCCCATGGGAGGTTCGGCGGCAGTAGGAGATGAGCGCTTCCATTGTGGAAGCACTCATCTCCATATTCATCTGTATCGCTGTCCTCAGGACAGCGATACAGATGATTGCTGGAGCAGGGCAGGGGAGAGGTGTTTCCAGGGGCGTAGCTAAAGGCTCATGGGCCCTGGTGCAAGAGTTCAGCTTGGGCCCCCCCTTCCCTAAGTGCTCTGTGTGTCTTCTTATGTGGCACAAGGGTCTTTGGGCCCCTCAGGCTCCTGGGCCCGGTAGCGACTGCTACCTCTGCACCCCCTATAGCTACGCCCCTGGGTGTTTCCCTTACCTGCTCCTCTGACAGGCTGCAGGCCTAGTGTCTGCAGCCTATCAGAGGCCGGCTCAGTCGGCGCGATAACGTCATCGCGCCGCCTGAGCTGAACAGCGCGGGATACAGGTCGGAAGAGGCCTGCATCGCATCGCTGACAGGCTTATGGAGGTAAGTATAACTGTTTATTTTTATTTTTTTATTAACACCACACTGTTGCCCAGTGGGCATTATACTGGCACACATGGGGGGAAAGGCGCACTATGGAGGCATCTATTAGGGAGCATTTTAATGGCACACATGGGGGAAAGGAGCACTTTGGGGGCATTATACTGGCACACATGGGGGGAAAGAAGCACTATGGGGGCATCTACAAGGCGGCATTATATACTGGCACAGATAGGGGGAGCACTATGGGGGCATCTACAAGGGGGCATTATATACTTGCACACATGGGGGAGAGGAGCACTATGGGGGCATCAACAAGGGGGCATTATATACTGGCAACATGGGGGAGAAGAGCACTATTGGGGCATCGACAAGGGGGCATTATATACTGGCACACATGGGGGAGCACTATGGGGGCATCTACTAGAGGGCATTATATACTGGCACACATGGGGGAGAGGAGCACTATGGGGGCATCAACAAGGGGGCATTATATACTGGCAACATGGGGGAGAAGAGCACTATTGGGGCATCGACAAGGGGGCATTATATACTGGCACACATGGGGGAGCACTATGGGGGCATCTACTAGAGGGCATTATATACTGGCACACATGGGTGGAGAGGAGCACTATGAGGGCATCTACTGGGGGCCCTATATATTGGCATTATATACTGTTACATGGGGGGCACTATGGAGAAGTAGGGGAGAGGAGCACTATGGGTGCGTCTACTGGAGGGCATTATATAGGGGCATTTTATATTGGCACAAACTATATGTGCAATGTGGGGGTGGTGATGAGTACTATAGGGGCATTTTATACTTGCACACTTTATGGGGGCACTATGGGGGAGGGTGGAGAGGAGCATTATAGGGGCATTTTATACTGGGACATTATGTCAGGCACCATGGGACGGGGAGGAGCACTATGGGGGCATCTACTGGGGGCACTATATAGGTGTATTCTTTACTGGTGCAAATTATGGGGCACTATGGGGACCTTAACTGGGGGCACTTGATTTTTTGGGCACACAATAGAAGCATTGGCACACATTATGAGGGCACTATAGGGACATTGGCTCCACTGGGGGCACTAAGAGGAGGTATTTTTTACTGCCACACAACAGGGCATTTTGTTGTATCATTATTTTTGGGGGACATTATGTTTATACTATTAGTGTAGGGGACACAGTTTCCTGGGTGTAGTTATTTTAGGACACTCTGTGCCAATAATTATTGAAGGGGGCGCTATCTGTGTGATAATAGTATTTTTAGGGGGGCTGTTTCTGCAGTATAGTGTTGGGGAGCACAGCGTCTCAGTATTGGGGGTGGCAGGATGGGGTGCTCAGAAGGTGAGAGGATGATGGAAAAGTAGGAAACTAAGATGTCTGTTTGTGAAACTCTTCAGAGAGAAGAGAGAGCTGAAAGAAAACATCATAGTGGTCAGTCTGAAAGGAGAAGATGAGGAAAGAGAACGTCTACATCTAAGAAGACGTCACTGGATGTACGAGGTATGAGGCGTTGTATTAGGGTACCTTCACATCTGCGTAAACAGCCTGCTGGAATTCACCGGCTCCGGCACCGCTGGATGCAGAATGCCTGCTGGTCCCATTAACTATAATGGGGTCCGGCAGAGATCCGGCCACATTCAGGCAAAAATGCTGAAAATCAGCAGGACACAAACCTCTGCATGCTGTGGTTTGGGCCCAGCTGGATCGTAGTGCTTCAGGTGTGCCTCACCCTATGTTCTGTATTGCTGTATGTAATGTTAGGAGGAAATAGGTTAAGTTGAGTATTTGGCATGGGGGTGCGGGGGCCCAGGCACAATCTTTGCACAGGGGCCCTCTGCTATCTGTGTCTGCCCCTGAACCAAACAGATAGTGATGGCCCATCAAATCCTCATAATATGCAACCCCTTTAAGGCCACATACAGTGTTTATGTGGATTTTACTGCATTTCCACAATGCATGTTTTACATGCAGATTTTGTTGTGGATTTGCTCCAGATTTCATTTCTTTACAAAGGGTAAAATCCACAAAAATAATTGACATGTTGTGGATTTCAAAATGCTCACCGCAAATCAGTTTCCACACCATGAAATGCATATCTTATCTGCTTAGCTGGTATTGTATTATGCTGCGGATTTGCTACACAAAAATTGATGCTGCAAATCTGTACATACTACACACCTTGTATCTGTCCTGATGATACAGTGTTACAGACATGTGGGATATCACAGTCTGGTGCCAAGTGCACTGTAGCAAGATAGTCCATGCAGAATCTGCTCACTGCTCCCCCTCTTCCTATACAGATCAATCTGCTCATCAAAGAACATATTGATTGAATTGTAGTAATTACTGTATACTCTGCAACAACGTCCCCCTCCCGACATACACCGCGGTGCCTCATAAGTGACACCTCGTCTCCCCACAGATACCAGTGCCAGGAACCACATTTTAATAATGTCTTCCACGGGAAGTTGTAAAAGAGGAAATGGCCAGTTCAGGCGCATGGCATCTTTAAAAATAGACACAATTGGAGGCTCTCTTACTGTAAGCAGGTCATTCAGCTTAGCTGGCAAGTTATTTGAGGCATAGGAGGTATTCCATGGGGACTGCACTCTGTAGATAAACTAAGGGGGTCATTTATCAATCTGAAATACGTCTAAATTAGGCATATTTCAGGCGCAGATTGCAGCGCAACAGCTAGGTGTGCCAATATCTGCAACTTCGCCCGCTGACGCCAGGTCTAAAATAGTGGGTGTGGCGTAGAGAAAGGTCTAAATGTAAGCCAGATAGGAAGCTGGCTTACATTTAGAACTGGCGGAGGATCTGCCGAAGTTATGGAGAGGCCTGCACCTCTACATAACTGTGGCGGATCCTCCGCCAGCTATGGGGCTTTATTAAGATCTGCATCAAAAAAGCCAGTCATAATAAATATACTTATTATGGAGGCCAGGTCATCTGGCGTAGCACCCCATCACTCTCCTTCTTGGTCAAATAGCCCTTACACAGGCTGGAGGTGTGTTTGGGGTCATTGTCCTGTTGATAAATAAATGATGGTCCAACTAAACGCAAACCGGATGGAATAGCATGCCGCTGCAAGATGCTGTGGTAGCCATGCTGGTTCAGTATGCCTTCAATTTTGAATAAATCCCCAACAGTGTCACCAGCAAAGCACCCCCACACCATCACACCTCCTCCTCCATGCTTCACGGTGGGAACCAGGCATGTAGAGTCCATCCGTTCACCTTTTCTGCGTCGCACAAAGACACGGTGGTTGAAACCAAAGATCTTAAATTTGGACTCATCAGACCAAAGCACAGATTTCCACTGGTCTAATGTCCATTCCTTGTGTTCTTTAGCCCAAACAAGTCTCTTCTGCTTGTTGCCTGTCCTTAGCAGTGGTTTCCTAGCAGCTATTTACCATGAAGGCCTGCTGCACACAGACTGACTGACCTTCATTTCTTAACCCCTTCGCGACCAGCGCCGTACATGTACGGCGCTGGGGCGATGCGGGCACATGGCGCCCGCTCGCGGGTGCGGCGGGCGTCATGGCCGGCAAGTCTCTGCTGTTTCTAACAGCAGAGACTTGCCGCTACCTACTGTGTCGGCGGCGTCTTCCGGGGTGACTAGATGCCGTGATCACACGTGATCACGGCATCTAGTTGCGTCTAAACCCGGAAGCGTTCGCTTCCGGGTGGTGTACAGACACCCCGTGTGGCCAATCGGGGTGTCTGTACACCATATGAAAACTGTAATCCTCGCTGGTGAGGATTACAGTTTTCAAAGTGCAATTCTTATTCTGGCCACTAGATGGCAGGCCAGGATAAGAAATGAGCAATTCATGGATTTCTGAGTCTATAAAACCCAGAATTGCTCATAAAGAAAAAAAAAAGCCACAATATATAAGCCCATATTTGAGCTTTCTAATAGTAAAAAAAAAATTTAAAAAAAATGTTAAAAAATATATAAAAAATAAAAAAGATGTAAAAGTTCAAATCACCCCCCTTTCCGTATAAGTAAAAAATAAATACCTAAATAACAATAAATATAGACATCATGGGTATCACCGTGACCGAAAACGCCCGTACTTTTAAAATATAAAAAAAAAAATTCCAATACGGCGAATTGTGTGGCGGAAAAAAGCGTCCAAATGGCGATTTGCCGTTTTTTGTCGCTTTTTTTCTAAAAAAAATTAAATAAAAAGTGATCAAAAAGTCATACACACCCCAGAATGGTATCAATAAAAACTTCAGATCGTCCCGCAAAAAATGAGCCCCCATACAGCTCTGTACACATAAATACCAAAAAGTTATAGGGGTCAAGATTTGACAAGGAAAAAAAAAAAGGGCAACTTTCTAATTATTTTATCACTATGAAAACGCAGGAAAAACTATATATATTAGGTATTGCCGGATTCGTACTGACCAGTAGAATGAAAGTAACGGATCAGTTTTAATGCACATCGAACGCTGTAAATAAGAAACCCGTAGAACTGTAGCGGAATAGCGTTTTCTTTGCAATTTCACCCGGTTTGGAATTTTTTTTCCCGCTTCCCACTACACCGTATGCAATATTAAATGGTGGCGTTGGAAAGTACAACTTGTCCCGCAAAAAACAAGCCCTCATACAGCTATGTGAACAGAAAAATAAAAGAGTTATGGCTGTTTGAAGGCAGGGAGCGCAAAACGAAAATGCAGAACCGAAAAAAGCTCCGGGCGCGAAGGGGTTAAAGTAATGATGGCCACTCGTTTTTCTTGCCATAATACAAATTCTAACAGTCTATTAAGTAGGACTATCAGCTGTGTATCCACCTGACTTCTGCCCAACACAACTCATGGTCCCAACCCCATTTATAAGGCAAGAAATCCCACTTATTAAACCTAACAGGGCACACCTGTGAAGTGAAAACCATTTCAGGTGACTACCTCTTGAAGCTCATCAAGAGAATGCAAAGAGTGTGCAAAGCAGTAATCCAAGCAAAAGGTGGCTACTTTGAAGAACCTAGAATATAAGACATATTTTCAGTTGTTTCACACTTTTTTGTTAAGTATATAATTCCACATGTGTTAATTCATAGTTTTGATGCCTTCAGTGTGAATCTACAATTTTCATAGTCATGAAAATACAGAAAACTCTTTGAATGAGAAGGTGTGTCCAAACTTTTGGTCTGTACTGTACATATGGTCGTGAGAATGAGCCCTAAGTCTGAGTTCACACTAGTGCTAGTAATTTCCATTGCTCTGCTCCATTAGAGAAGCAGAACAACGAAAATTGCAGAAAAGCTGTATTCAGCATATAATTGAACTGACGGTGCCCAACAGACCCCTTTTTTTTTTTTTTTTTTTTTTTTTGTTACTGCTCACTTTTGGCAGAGGTCCTAAACAAGACTTCTAACACAGATGTGAACACAGCCTTAGGGGTAAATTGACCTATTTATGGCAGTTTTCTAGCATATGCCACATTTGTGCAAAAATGTGACAAGAAAAGTGAGCGGGCTTAGTGGTAGGGGCGTGCCCTCCACAGACCAGAAATTTGCATACATTATGGCCCAGAAACATGTAAAATACATGCCAGACATACTAAGAAGCGCATTTTTTTCTAGCATACTTTGGATTATGAAACGCTGATCTTAGTAAATTCTCCATATAGTGCTTGACAGCTTCTGTTTTTGCATTGTCCAGGATTTGCTGCTCTCTGCGGTCTACTCTATTTATACGCTCGCTACAAATACTTCCATGGTTATGCAGAATCTGCAGTGGGAAGGTAAGTGTATATATGCTCGGGAGAAGACTATGTACAATATAATGTAACCATATGTAACCCAGGGATCGGCAACCTCCTGCGCTGCAGCTTCACAATCTCTTGGCTGGCCTACCAATATTTTACGTCCCAATAATGGCGCTCTCCACTAATGAATCTGGTCCATTTTACACTCCACTAAGTCTTGTCCCTTTTCTAGACACTTTTAAAAATAAATTCAGGCTGAGGCATAAAAACACATAATAAATGGGGTGTGCAGTCTGTACGCCATTTTTTGGTATAGGTTCAGCCGTAGTTCTGTTGCATTTTGCTTAGTAAATGTGACCCATTGTATACTTCCCCCATTCCGTGCATTGGGACTGCAATTTGTGGCCCCCAATGTATGAGAAACATCTGTGAGGATTCCGCAGATGGATCCAGATCCGCAACTTGAATGGATCCATGATTCATCTGCACCGCAAAAATGTAGTGCATGCTCTATAGTCTATACGTGGGGTTACGTGCCTCTGTCCCGCACTGGACCTTTTGGATTGTGGACCCATTCAAGTGAATGGGTCCGCATCCGTGAAGTGGTGCAAAAACGTCCGGGCCCGTATATTGCAGACCGCAATACAGGCCTGTCTGGAGTGAGGTCGTGTGTATGAACGCTGATAGTGAAGTAGATGAATTGGAGTCTGGTGAGGTTGCTGCTATGATTTTCCAAAGGCCTTTAGAAAAATGTGCCATTATAGAAATGAATGCAGGCGTCAGAAACAGCTTAATGAGTGCACCCGGCTATTTCTGACAACTCATGGAAATTTTTGAAGACAGTAAGGCATATCTAGTACATCTCTTGCATCAATTATAAATGCCATGGAAGATGTTGTACACAGTACCTGGCAATCAAGAACAGTCTACGTTGTAGTTTTGTAACCTGCTGCACATGCAACCTCTGGCCCTGCTCTTGCTTTTTCACCCTTAGGACTCATGCACACAAACGTGTGCCGGCCATGCCTGTGCTGCGGACCACAAATTGCGGTCCACAATGCATGGGCACTGATCATGGGTTTCCGCAAGTGGATCGCAGATCCATTCACTCCAATGAGGTCCGCGATCTGCATCCTACTGTCCGTACTGCATACATTTTTTTGTGGTGCGGAGGCACGGACAGAAACACCACGGAAGCACTCCGTAGTGCTTCCATGGAGTTCCAATACGTGCCTCAGGTCCATTCAAGTCAATGGGTCCGTGATGCGAAGTGCACAGGGCCGGTGCCCGTGTATTGCGGACCCACCGTATGCAGGCCACAATACGGACATGGCCGGCACACATTCGTGTGCATGAGGCCTTAGGCTAAGACTACATGGCGACACTGGTTGCACAACAGCTGACGCGGCCAGGATCAATGAGTAGTGGTGATCCCACAGAAATTAATGGGATCACCGCAACAGTCGTGTTGGATTTCTTGCGACTGTTGCAGAGATACCATTAATTTCTATGGGATCACCACTACTACTAGTGATTTTGGCCGCAACAGCTGTCACACGACCAGTGTCACCATGTAGCCCTTGCCTTAAAGGGGTTTTCTAGGATTATAAAAATATGCTTTTTCCATATTTAGTGCCCCTCCTATCCACAGGTTGTGTGTGGTATTGCTGCTTAGTCCCATTCACTCCAGCTGAGCTGCAATACTAGACACAACCCATGAACAGGTGTGGTGCTGTTTCTGAGAGAAAGAAGCCATGTTTCTTTAATATCAGACAACCACTTTAATCTATAACACTCTGGAGCATGTTCATACACACCTAGATTTGAGATCTCAATGAGTTAGACTTCAATAAACATAATGTTTTATATGAGTACGACATGGAAATGGAGCGGTTTCCACACAACAGTCAGCTACTCTTCTCTCTCTACAGGTTGAGACCAATGTACATCAGCTCAAGCTTCCTCTGGCTTCTCATTGGATTATCTTTTCTCGGCCTACTGGACTTTTTCTTACGTTCCTACTGTGGTGTCAGTGTTAGGCCAAGCATAAACTGGTGGCTGCTTTAAGAGGACCTGTCATCTCTTATGATACATTTCAGTAACTACTTGTGTTCATCATGAAATAACAAGTCTAGAGTTTTCCTTGATACTCTTCATTGCTCCTCTGTTATTCCTCCTGAAAATGTATAAACAAATTGATATCTGAGTGTTACCGTTCACCTCCATAGGTTTGTCTTCCTTCACAGTCTTACAATGTCTGATTGGAAAAAGTCAGATTGTGTAGGGATACATCCTCACTTGGTAACATCCAGCTGTCATTTTATTCATACGTTTTTAGGAGGAACAACAGAGGAATGGCACAATACAGAGGTCTAAAAAATTACTCCAAAACTGATATTTTATGGGGAAACTTTTGTTAAAACAGAAATGCCTGGAGTGGTGACAGATTTATATTAAGCCCTGTTTTTTTAGTATATGCAGTATGTAGTATAGACTTGTATTTGACTTTTTGAAGACAACTTTTGCACATTTACACATTAACATAATATGCACCAGATGGAAATATTGTATTAAGGCCTTGTTCACATGTCAGTTATTTGATCAGTTATTTCCATCAGTTATTGTGAGCCAAAACCAGGTGTGGGTCAAAAACACAGAATAGTTTTCATTATACCTTATCTCTGTGTAGCCTCCACTCCTGGCTTTGGCTCACAAAAACTGATGGAAATAACTGATCAAATAACTGATGTGTGAACCGGGCCAACATCACATTCTGATGTCACAACCTAATGAATATACAGAGATATCCTCATCTTTTGCTATCTTTAGAACAGAGCTGGCAAAGTGAAGGAGGGTGCACCACACATGCACAACTGGGCTCCATTCATTCCTATGGGAGTGCCAAAAATTGCCAAGCACTGGCTTGGCTATTTCCATTAGCCTCATAGACGTGAATGGAGGGCGGCTGTGCATGTGTGGTGCACCCTCCTTCACTTTGGGGGCTGTGTTCTAAAGATAGCTGATTATGTAGGAAGAGATGAAGTTATCTCAGTGCATATCCCATTCATTTCAATAGGTGAGCGCGCCGCTATTTTCGGCGCTCGCATAGGAATGAATGGAGGGCAGCCGCACATGCGCAGTGCGTCCTCCTTCACTTTGTCGGCTCTGTTTTAAAAATAGGTGCAGGTCCCAGAGGTGGGATCCGCACCTATCAGAAATTGGGGGCATATCCTACCAATATGACCCCAATGTCTGAGGTTAGACAACCCCTTTATGTGAAGATACACATTAAGAAAAATTGGTCTACATTTGTTCCACCCTATCACAGCGACATTCTTGTCTGTAAGGGTGGGTTTGCAATCCATTTGACGTATATGTTAGGGGAAAAAAAAAGATATTCAAAAGCGTGGCACACCATGTTTCTCCATCCTGCAAAGTCCAGTAAAAAAAACATATAAGCAAGCAGGCAAGTCACGGCCTGCTATTGGCTGCACCACTCCCACCCTCATCGACGGACAAAAGTCCAGCACGTGCCACACTGATAAATTTGGCTCATCTTTTGACTGTCTAGTCATTTTACACCGTTTAACTATGAGACAGAATGAATAAATCTGCCCCCTATTCTTCAATAGGAGGATACTACTGCTGTAATGCAGCTTCGGGATGATTGTGATCAATACCTTCTGTATGTGTGTGACCTTTAACAGTTGCCTTATGTGAATCTGACAAGGAACTCAATTTAACTGAAAGTTATACTTTTTATATTAATGATTTTAACCTTTAGACTTTTTATATTGATAAATTCATGACATTTTAATTTACCAGCTACTGATATATTTATTAAGAGTTCACTGCGGAGAATGTATATTTCTACATTAGCTTAATAACCTGCTTTATTATATAAAATACTTGGCCGAACATATTCCGAGACTTTAATACTGATGACCAATCCTTGGGATAGGTCATCAGTAGAGATGAGCGAGCATGCTCGGCAGAGCATGCTCGAGTGCCATTTTTGTGTACGCATTTTAAAATTCCTACGCTATTCATACGCATATTTTAATCTATACGCAAATGCGTACAAATTCAATTTGTACGCTATTCGTATGCATTTGCGTATAGATTAAAATATGCGTATGAATAGCGTAGGAATTTTAAAATGCGTACGCACATACGCAAAAATGGCACTCGAGCATGCTCTGCCGAGCATGCTCGCTCATCTCTAGTCATCAGTATCTGATTGGTGGGGTTCTGGACCCCCACGATCAGCTGTATGAGAAGGCAGCTGAAAGTAGTGCTGCAGTGTTCTCCAGCTTTTCCTTTCAAGTGAATAGGGCTGATATCATGCACGGCCGCTATATAATGTACGGTGCTGTGCTTGGCGCTCACAGGAGCACTGGTGCCTTTTCAAACAGCTGAATAGCTAGGGTCTTGAATGTTGGACCCCACCGATCAGTATATAAGTCTTAGAAAACCCTTTTAAGTACAGGGCTGTCCTTTAAGCATGTGGTACATCTGCTTTTACAACCATTTTTTTATTACTCTAATAAATGTAGAATGAAAAAATAAAGAACTTTGTAATTAGACTGATTTTCTTATATCACCTTTTTTGTTAAGTGTTTATTAAGATGGAGTCAGTTTTAGATAAAATAGAGAACAAGGCAAGCTACTGCAGAACAGTTAATCGGCACGGGTGCTGGGAGTTGGAGTCTGATATTGATGGGTCTATCCTAAGTAGGAGAACCCCTTGTTAGTGGTCTATATTGATGAATGGCTTAATTGTAAAGTCACTCATGGTCTAGATGTTAAAGACCTGAGGTCTGTCTCCAAGCTCTAATGATATTCTGATGTAACAGGAAGATTCATTTCACTCGACTACAATTAATCCAAAAATGCGGCCAGAAAAAAACAGAATAGTGCCAAAATGGCACGTCAAGTTCCTACAGCCACTGCCATTTTGTTGTAGAGATCATTGGGGTCACAGCGGTTGGATACTATTGACTAATGACCAGACATTTATGGCATATCCTATCAATATGCCTTCTGTGAGATAAACTCTTTAACCATCTTAGGCGAAGTTCGCATCATGTTTAATGCCTCTGTTTGATGTATACATTAAACAAAAACATATACTTTTTTTTACAGTGGTAAAAAAAGTATATATATATATATATATATATATATATATATATATATTTTTTTTTTTTTTATATATATTTATATATCTATTAACAATGGAACTCTATGGTGAACGGATGCCACTGTATGGCATCAGTCTGAGGCAACTGTTTAACGTATACGTTTTTTATATATGTTAAACGGATGGGAAAAAAGTGATGTGAACCCACCCTTACCATCAAGTATTACTCTTTGCTCTTTTGGTGACTACCACCAAACAAGAATAAGTGACAACCTTTTCTCTAATCCAGATAGTAACAGTGCACAATTCATTTTATTTTTATTAGAGATGTATTCAAGAAATCAATAAAAATACAAATGACGACAATTGTTTTATAACATATCCCAGTGTATAGAACAGAGAAAGTGGGACTTTATGGCAATTTTATTAAACAGTAGGCAAAAAAAAAAAATTTGAATGGTTCAGAAAATAAAAGCAACTCGGAAAAATCCACAGATCAAAATATACAGAAACATTTGCTCAAGAGTAGGAACAGATTTTTTATTTTTTTTGCAGAAATCGAGTAATAATGAAACCAAAAAAATCTTTGCCAACTGCTACAGCAGTGTTTGTTTTGTCCTAGGAACATTTCTCTAAAACAGGGATCAGCAACCTTCGGCACTCCAGCTGCTGTGAAACTACAACTCCCAGCATGGAAACATGCTTCACTGTTCTTAGTTTCAGAACAGCTGGAGTGCCAGAGGTTGCTGATCCCTGCTCTAGAAAAACTGAGAAATAGATCTGATCATGGAACTACTTTGGCTACTTGATGTCTTCTAGTAGCAGGGTAAATAATGTCATGTTGTATGGATACACACTACGCAATATCCCCTCAACCAACTACACAGTCGAGTCACATTATTATGACCACCAGCTAATATCCAGAGTAAACATGGTGTGCAGCACAGACAGCAGCTAGACAGTCTGGGAATGACTAAAAAAGGTCCTGGTAGGTTGTCACAGGTATCTGGAACCATGCTGACTGCAGTGCATCCCACAGCTGCTGGAGGGTGTATGGGAGAGGATCCATAGAGTGAACACGACGATCAAAGTGGTTTCACAGATGTTCTGGGGAATTAGGAGGCCAGAGTAGTACTTGGAAGTCTGGTCATGCTTTTCCAACCAATGTTGAACATTTCTAGCCTTGTGACATGTTATGTTGTCTTGCTGGAAGATCCCATCTGCTCTAGGGAAGACAATCAGCATGTATGGGTGTACTTGATCTGCAAGGATGGATCAATACCCTAATCAGCTGAGAGTGACTTCTACATGGATGAGTGGGCCCAGAAAATGCTACAAAAACATTCACACACCATAAAGCTGCCACCACCAGCTTGTGTTCTTCCAGCAATGGTTGCAGGGTGTTTGTTCCCTGATGTTTCTCCCCTGACACGACAACATCCATTCATTCGATGAGGAATAAAATATGACTCATCGGAGAAGGCAACCTTTTGCCAATCAGAGGAGGTCTAATTCTTATACTGCTGCATAATTAAAGCTTTTTCTACTGATGCAACTTTGTTACCAGAGATGCATTGACCATCTGTTTGCTTCAGAGCCCCACATTTTTAGACACACGTCTGGAAGCCCCCTGGTTCATTTTGGCAGTTAGCTGCTTCATTGTAGCGTGTCTGTCTGCCCTCTCGCCCCACCTTCTTATTGGACAATAACTTCTCATATCAATGGCACATGGTGCTCCACAGTTTTCATGTTGCTTATTCGCAATGGTGCCATTTCTCAACTCACAATACACTGTCACCACAGCAGCCCAAGAACAGTTCACAAACTGCGCAGTTTTGGAACTACCGCTACCCTTGCCCCAAAAGCCAATAATCATCCCTTTTTGCAACTCTGATAAATCTCCCCTTGACAGCAATGATGGATATATGTGCAACCTATTGCACACCTTGTATACCCACCAAACTGGCTCACAACTTGTGACTTCATTCATGAGCTGCGCGCTACCGACCTCTAAAGTAGGAAGTGGTCATAATAATGTGACTCGACTGTGCATATTATGTTGCTTGTGACTTGAACAGGTCATTGCACATTTACTGGATTCCCTAAAGATGGTGATCTCCAACATATGGCTCTTCAGTTGTTGCAAAAAAAGTTGTTGCAAAAGCTGGAGACCTGGATGCTGGAAACCCCTGCCTTAAAGGTCATGGCCACATGTGCAACCTATTGTTTTATTATTGTTACAGTGCATCTAAAATGAAACCTATCCAAATCGGGATCCATTTCTTCCTCTGTGGTGTGTCTACAGCCCTATACAGATCTATGTGTCTCCATGGTAACAAACTAAAAACTTTGTAGTCTTTGGAGTCTGCAGTCATAATACCTTACATTTGTTCTTTACTTCTTACATTTGATTGTTCAGCAAGAAGTAAGGCATCGACGGAAAAGAATATGGCAGTAGGACGCTACACAGACTATTCATAATATGTTACTAATATGTTAATGAGACGCACAAATATGCATAGGAGCTGTTGACTCCAAATTATTCCTAATGTTTAGTCAAGACGTTCCTTAATTTCTAATTGTAAATGCACTGGATAAAGCCTTTAAGGGGTTGTAACTTTTGTCTACTTTGTAGCATCAACAACAAGGCATTCCCCTTGGGCGCCCTTTATACAGAATTCTCCTTACAATTATAGGCAACAAAACTTATGGATCACCATAGTCCATGTGGAACTACCTGGATAGTGGGCATTCAAGAGAGACCAGGTTGCTCCCTTTACCTGCAAATGTAAAAGCAGGTAAAAGATACAACTCCTGAGAGTATTTCTGATATACCTTGGTAAATGTAATTGTACATTTAACTGACATAACCACAATCTCTAAATGAGAACAAAAAAGTAGTCAACAAAGGTTATATTAAAAAAACAAATTAAGCTCTGAAAGAGCCCAACAGGCATAGGCCTGAAACCAACAAAGGAGCTGGTAATGGAGAAATTAGGCGATATGTAGTATGTGTATATACCCCCTCTCAATCCATCGGCACATGAGTACACAGACACGTACATCCAATGCAGAAAGCAATGCTTTGGTGTCCATCGTTTACTAATATTGTGCTTTCCGTGGAGGACAACTGGTTTAGAGGACAAATCCCCCCTCAAAGACTGGGCAGAAGTTGGCCAATAGCAAAGGCTTCATTTGGTCTCTGATCACCATTAATGGACATGGTGGAAGTCGGCCTGGCTGAAGACAGATTCCTCATGAGCAGCAGAGCATTCTCGGAGTCCCGATTGATTGGGCACCACATAAGCTCTTCTCCAGTTGCACTTGTAGGGTAATATGGAAAATGTATCTGCTTCTGTCCAAGACTGACCTTGAGCAGCACTCCCATGATAGCGGAGCTACAGGGGAGGAATGAGGGCAGAGCAGCACAAACAGTTCAAGGGGCCTAATTGATTGACCTCTTGGTCCGTTGATCAGTCAGCTTTTTTAATAAATATCTGTTTAGAGGAAAAAAAAACAAAATAGACAATGGACATTTAGTCAGTGAGAATAACATTAAAGGGGCTGTCCCAAGAAAAATCCAGCACCCAGATCTGAATACTTTTGCAATTGCATGTCAATAAAATTTTAGTATGGCCACTGAGCTATTCAATACAATCATTATAGTGCCACCTGCTGTTGATCATTTTAATTATGTCTCCTTTATAATACAGATCTCTCCCTGTAATGGTTACAGCTTCTAAAAGAATATCTGGCTGCAGTTGAAGGGTATGTTAGCATGTGCATCCAGCTCAGTGATGTTACTGAGGTGGACGCACATGCAAAGTTCCACCCCCCAAGTGACAGCAGCCAGATATTCTTTTAGAACCTGTAACCGTTACAGGAAGAGTGCTGCATCATCAAGGACACACCCACTAACAAAGGACATACCACCCCTGAGCTGCCAACCTGAAATATATCTAGCAGAGCAATTAGAGCAATGAATGGTGGGAGCTCTGGATCCACCAGTACAGGACTGGTTGTAGCTTAATTAGATAGATTGTCATGTACTACATTATGTCTGATTTTCAATTTTTACATTAATCTTAGTATAATATGGAAATTGGAAGTGGAATGAGGAAACATCACAGCCTACTATTGTAACCTCACCCCCGTCAAGCCCAACGGGGAAGGGGGGGGCGGGTTGGATGTTTAGCAGGAACTTTTCTTCAGGTTATCACCTGTCTTATCAATTACATATGTGCTTGTCAGATTGATTTGTTTTCTCCTATAGGAGTCGGATAATCAGGTACACATCTAAGGCTACTTTCACACTAAGATGCAACAGAATGCATTCTGTTCTGTTTAATTGCGTTCCCGGTCTGGAGAGAAAACCGCAACATGTTCTAGTTTGCTTTCCATCCTGGGATGCGGAGCAAGGCGGATCCGTTTTCCTTGGCACAATCTGGCACAATAGAAAACAGATCCGTCCTCCATTGACTTTCAATGGAGTTAGTGACGGATCAGTTTTGGCTATGTTAAAGATAATACAACCGGATCCGTTCATAACGCAGACGGTTGTATTATCAGTAACAGAAGCGTTCTTGCTGAACCCTGCTGGATCCAGCAAAATGTGTGAAAGTAGCCAAATCACCCCCTGCACCTAATTAGGACATTTGCCAACTCTCCAACTCAAATGTTTACTGACACATGGATCATACGTGTGTGTATGTAAACAAAGACATCATTGGCATGTGCGAATTCTGCACCTGCGATTGAATTAAGATTGACAAAGTATAAACTGCTAAACTGGTGCTTGGTCAATGGTCACACAACCAAAGTGATGCGCCCTTTATTTAGGGTTCTGCAGAGGAGTATATATTGAGGCAGGGTCACATTAATACTGGGTGGCAAGTCCCCCCACTGCGATACAGGTTGCCACTATGGCATGGTAAGGGTCATAGAGATGCTGAATCTGTGGTATGTTATTCCAAGCCCCTTCAACTTGAATCCATATTTCAGCCAAAGTTGTTGGCTGCAGTACATTGGGGATCTGTCACCCCATCCAATCTGAGACAGTCTTGATGGGGGAGAGATCTGATGATAAAGCTGACTGGGGGATTGGATTTGAACTTAGGACATGATGGTAGTAGGTGATTCCAGCTCTTCAGCAAATGGTAGTGTTCAGTGATGAAAGCAGGTCCTGCCTTGGTACTAATGATAGCCACATCAAAAGCCCGAACAGAGCATCTGCATGACTTACCATGCCAGATTGGCAGACTGTATTGCAGCAAGGGGAGATGCCACCCGGTATTAATGTGACCTTGCCTCAACATGTACCCTGCTGCAGAACGGTGGGGGCCTGGCACCCCTGCCAATCAGCTGTTTGAAGAGGCCCCCGATAAGCCGGTGAGCACTGCGGTCTCCTTACACCTTGACAAGCACAGTGCTATACGTTGAATAGTACAGTGTTTGTTACTGCAGCTCAGGCCCCTTCACTTGAATGGGGTTGGCAGAGATACTCCTCGAGGGATAATGTAATAGTCCTTGTGGTATGTGTATCTAATATTGTAGGTTGTTTTGGCCTAGAGACTTTGTTTATAAATCTGTAATGGACTAGGATGCTTTCTTATTATTTTTCCCCTTTGGAGTATATACAATTCATATATTGGAATGCCTGTAGTTGTGCTGGCTGGTCTTTTATGTATAACAATTGGTGCTAGCCTTTGCCCAGTAGTCCCTCCTTTGACTAAGCCCACTTTTCAATGTGGATTTTCTTTTCATATATGTCTTTTTACTCTTTTTATATGTTATGAACTAATAAAGTACATGTTTATATACTCTGTTGGTTTGAGTTGTATTTGGGGTACACACGTATAATGTTGTAGGTTTAGTAATAATTGATTACGTGACCCTTTAAGGTCGTTTGTTTTTTTTTTTTTTTTTTTAATGGGATTAAGTGGAAGAAAAGTTCCTTTATCCCCATCTGGCTGTAGGGGGAAAAGGTTACAATAGCAGGCTGTGATGTTTCTTCATGCCACTTATAGCTTCTCCCCTCCCTAGGTCATGTGACTGAAGAGGCGCATTGCTCATCAAGTGCCGCTGCCTCTTCAAACTGCTGATCGGAGGGGGTGCCAGTTATTGGAACCCCACAGACCAGATACTGATGATGTATCCTGAAGATAAGAACTTTTATAGTCTACTTTTGGGGAAAAAAATTCCTGGCCATGTGATGAACACACAAAGCAACAATGTGTTACACAGCTCTGATAACAAAGCATGTGGAGATCTTGAAGGCAGTAAGAAGTTAACACATAAAGTATACTGGAAAATTGCAGAGGTCATCAGGGTAACTGTGATTAAGTAAAGTTACTTAGAGCAGCGGCTGAGTATGAGGATACGTAAACAGCCGAGTGTGCTCAAAGGATCCAGTGATGGTTCCAGTGGATGAACCCTACCTATCCTGTCTATAGGTAAATAGATATATCTTGGTTACTGGTTGGGAAAACCCCTTATTTTAGAATAGGATAATAGCATTACGTTTTTAAGATGAGAAAATTAGAAAATATTACAAAGAAACAGCATGCTACATTTTATGCAATTTTCTCTCATGCATGTAATCGGTCTTCTCCCCTGCTCCACATACCTCACTTAAAATGACCCACACTGGAGAATCTGTCTGAATCGAGAGACGCAGTGCCTCTAGTGGCCCAAAAGAAGAATCCACTTCTCCTTCAGCTATGCCCTTATTGAATGATCCTACAGAGATGAAACAAGGGTCAAAATAGAATATAACAGTACAACTGTGTATTCACTCTATACATCAATGATGATGCAGTAAGGCCTGTAAACATAAAGGGGCACATTTATTAAGACCGGCGTCTTAGACACTGGTCTTAATAAAGCCCTGCACTGGCAGTGGATTGTCGGTGGACGCCAGTCTGTACATAACCTTGGCGCATCCCCCGCCACTTCTAAATGTAAGACAGCTTCCGAGTCGTGATGTCACTGGGCCTGCGGTAAACACAGAGAAGGCAGCGGCGCTCCTGCAGCGCCGCTGCCTTCTCAAACAGCTGATCGGCAGGGGTCCCAGGTGTCGGACCGCCGCCGATCAGATGCTGATGATCTATCCAGAGGATAGATCACCAGTTTTAAAGAACTACAGAACCCCTTTAATGATTTACTGAAACATGTCATTTTAGGCAATTTATAAAGATTTCACCTTATAATTGAATCTAAACTAATCCACCAAAGTTATTACTCGATCATTAATATTCTAGCTGGCAGGAAACTCTATACCATGACTTCTCATTTCAAAATGTAATTAAGATTTTTCTCTTCTCATTTGACAAATGTAATTTCATTTGCAGCTAATAAGTGGTATTACCAGCTTTAATTACTATAAATATTCCTCATGTGGCATTTTCCACACTGCCATCTTTGTCATCGCCTTTTAGCAAGGACAGAGTAGTCAGCAGGTAAACTATAAACTGAATGAGCCATATATACTATATACTAAAGACATAGGGTACTTTGTGCTCAATCCATTCACAGTAGTTAATACAAAACCTATGCAGTTTGAAATAACAGGTTCACAAATGGATATTTGTAAGTAATGCATCCTTTTCAACTGTCCTGGATTTCGGTGGCTGTCCCAGGGTCCCGAGACAGCTGAGGTATCTCCCACTATCAACTATCTTTAGGAAACAGAGACAATTAATTGCAATGATGAAGCAGGGAGCTGTCTGTTCCCTGCTTCACCATTCAACTTAACTGCAGGCACTCCCCAGCAGTCACAATGCGGTCATACATTGCACTTGTTGGGCTGTGTAGGAGGAGCTTGCAGGCTCGGGAATCGTCCTGTGAGCTCCTCCTACACAGCCCAGCAAGTACTATGTGTGTGTTCTTACTCTATTTATTGTATTATATCTGTATATTATTGATTTTTCCCATTTATCTTTTGCAAATACTTGAAACTTTAAGTGATTTTCAACAATATCAGATCGGTTGGGGTCTGAACCTTGGTATCCCTTCCAACCAGATGTTTGAAAGGGCTGCGGCACTCCCACCAGCACTGCAGTCTCTTCATTGCTTACATAAGGCCCTCTACACTTGCATGCACTCTACTCAGTAGCAGTGGTGCAAGACATTGAAGCTTTACACTTTGCACTTGCACTGGTGCTACTAAGTAGACTGCGTACGAGTAGACAGACTGGGGTAAACAAGGAGGTCACAGTGTTCGTACAAGTGCTGGGGCCCACCTCAAACAGCTGATAGCTGGGGGTGCTGAGAGTCCACCCCCACAATCTATTGTCAAAATAGGGAAGGCAACATACGTAGCCAACCATGCCAAATAAAGTGAGTTACTCCAGTAGCTGCACCGATTTATTGATGGCCTATTCTGAGGAACCTTGAAAACCCTTTGAATTACATACTACTTTGGATTTAACTGTGACCTCCACTACTCCCCACACAAGATATATAAGCATTGTTAGAAATTGGAAGTAACAATAAGTATATGTGAAATGTCAGGCCCTTTTTTACTTTAACATATTTTATTATTTTTATTGGCTTTGTATAACCTAATGAATAAGTTTTAAACCACAGCGAAAATCTACAACTGCTCGATTCATTCCATGATCTGCTGACTGCCCTCATCTCAACAAGAAAAGAGAAACCTGGGATTTTACAGAAAACACCATGGCAGGGGTGATAAGCTCTTGATGTTTGCAAAAACTGTGACATCAGGATTTACATGTTTGTGCATCATCAATTCCTGACTGTAAAACTAAATCCCTATTGGCACAGGATATGGATAAGCAAGATATACTGTATAAAATGCTATTAACAGTAATGCTTCTATCTCTTACAAAATTAAAAAAAAAAGTTTTAGGTGGGATCTATATAAATCTGTCTTCAGAATTTCAAAAGTATAGACTGATGATTTCAGGAAGTAATGGTGTAAAGATAGCCTTTGTAAACGTGTACTGGTGCGACAGAGGGACGCCACTCCCTACTGAAATAAACAAGCATGTTGATAGGAAGGGTTGGGGTCTTCAGCTGGGAGCCATCCTATGTGCTTGACCACCATCACACAACACTGTTACTCTATAGCTACGAGGTGGCTGAAACCCTGTCACTTTATTAATGGATTTTTCCATTTTATACCAATGAAACTTCAGGCCTCCTAAGTGCTTTAGAATGAGTACATTTATACACGGTTAACATGTCAGATCTTGGCTAGGATTTAGCTGAGCAGATCAGGCTCCTGTCTGAGCCCACTTCCCTCAGCTGAAAGCTCTCCTGTAATAATGTGCTATTCAGAGCTCCCAAGTGAGCGGGGCAGGCTTAGGCAGGAGCAGGAGAGGATTTAGCCAAGATCAGAGGGCCTAGGTGGGAGCATTGATCCATACCGCACTCACTGTATTCCACCAGGACAGTGGTATACTGACTCCAAAACACTTAGGAGAAGACAAGTTCAGCTGCCTATTTCTTAAGTAAAAACCCAAAATCCTTTAATAAAGTATATTAGAAAAAAAAGTTGTTTAAAAGTTTGGATACTCTTTAATATCTCTGTTAACCCCCAAATTTGTGCAGTCATTGGCTGCCTTTGGTGGGTGGAGTTTCGGCTGCGTTGTGGATACCCAGCCTACTAGTGGCACACTGGCCTCTGGGGTTACATGGTTTACCCTGTCAATTAAATAAGGCCTACTTGATGAGGGCCATGCACCAATGCCCATAGAAGCATCACAGTCACATTTTATATCATTCTTTCAGATACTGGTTTCCGCCTTTTCATACTTATTTGACTAATTGTGGATATCAGAAATAATTTAAGGGAATTTGCGGATATTTGCTTGGGCACAGAAAAACAACATTTGTCCAGTCTGCATCTGTGGTCAGCATTGCAGTACATAAACGTAAGAGCTGAAGACAAGAGCATGACATCAGTTCCCTCATTCCCCGCACACAAATATGACAGGTACCTATTTGAAAGTATCCATCCGGTGTACGATGGTATTTAGAAGGTTTACCCCGTCCTTCATGTAAAGCTTCTTTGTCTGACTGAAGGCTCTGCAAGAAACACATAAACACTTTAAGGTGAAGTTGTAGTACATTGCGACAAAAGAGATCTCATGTACAATACAGACCAAAAGTTTGACACACCTTCTCATTCAAGGAGTTTTCTGTATTTTCATGACTATGAAAATTGTAGATTCACAATGAAGGCATCAAAACTATGAATTAACACATGTGGAATTATATACTTAACAAAAAGTGTGAAACAACTGAAAATATGTCATATTCTAGGTTCTTCAAAGTAGCCACCTTTTGCTTGGATTACTGCTTTGCACACTCTTGGCATTCTCTTGATGAGCTTCAAGAGGTAGTCACCTGAAATGGTTTTCACTTCACAGGTGTGCCCTGTCAGGTTTAATAAGTGGGATTTCTTGCCTTATAAATGGGGTTGGGACCATGAGTTGTGTTGGGCAGAAGTCAGGTGGATACACAGCTGATAGTCCTACTGAATAGACTGTTAGAATTTGTATTATGGCAAGAAAAAAGCAGCTAAGTAAAGAAAAACGAGTGGCCATCACCACTTTAAGAAATGAAGGTCATAACTTCCGGGGACGGGACATCTGGGATGGCCGCGTTTTAGAACTGCTCCTCCGCACCATCGAAGAGAGGAGCAGACTGGGAGCCACTCTGTGTCTGCTGGGGTGACCACATCTGTACCCTGGAGGTGGTGTCTGGGAAAGGGGCACGACAGCCATCTTCTTCGCCACGCCATATTGTGAGAGTGGGAGGCAGGGATCTATAGCTGTTAATCACTGTGTGTCTGAACTGCTGATCTGAAATTCACACTGCTGCTACATGACTCTCAAATGTTCTGAATAGCTTGTACGGAGTACGGCTTATCCTCCTGGATGTAACTAAAGGACTTTTGCAAAAGTCCCCCTCAGACCTTACATACCACTCCTCTTGATTCATATACGGGAATGGACAAATTCCTCATGGGCCCACAACCACAGAGGCAATTGCGCAACACGCCATCAACTGTTGCTGCATCTAAATCTCAAATTTCTAAATCCCAGGCTAAAGCCACTATGAGGAATAAACAGTCGTCCGCCAGCGCTAGATCGGATGAACCGGCTCCAGATTCACCACAATTCTCACCAGAATTGATGTCAGGCGACATTACACCACAAAAATCTGTCTCCTCCGCACAGTCCACTGTCTCCCTCGCTTTCAGATGCTGCTCAAGCGACAGCGGTGGCACAAGAGGTATCGAGATTGTTATTGCCGCTCTTTGACAAAAGACTAGATGTCCTACATGCCTCCATAAATTCGGCTTTAGCCCAAATTACCTCTAATACGCAAAAGATTACAGAATTGGAGAACCGGGTGGCGGTCGAGGAGACAAACATGGAAACAGTTATGGCCTCCCTGCGACAGCGTGAAACCACCGAAGCCATGCTGAGAGAAAAGCTGGAGGATCTGGAAAACAGAGATCGGCGAAATAATCTGCGGTTGGTCGGAATTCCGGAATCGATTACAGGAGACGCTCTGACCTCCTTCCTTGCGATTAAGATCCCTCAAGCCCTGAATCTAGATCTACCAGCGGACCCGATGATAGTGGAGAGGGCTCATCGTTTGGGACCACCTAGGGATCAAAGAGAGGGCCGCCCCAGACCGGCCATAGCCAAATATGTCCATTGGGCCACGAAGGAAAAAATCCTACGTGCATACCGTAACCAAAGACAGCTCGTGATCGACGGCCAGAAAATTCTACTATTCCAAGACTTTTCGGCAATGGTGGTACAGAAACGCAAAGCCTTCGTGGGCATTTGTAGCTACCTGCATGATCGAAATGTCCGCTTCCAACTCCTGTATCCAGCCAAGTTGAAAGTGCAACATGATGGCTGTAGCCATATCTTTGATGACCCAGTGGAGGCCAGAAGATACTTTGATCAACAGGATGCCGGCTGATTTTCCTGAACTTTGGAGGAGTGGCTGTGCTCCTCTTATATTATTATAGTTTCAATTCCTCTTGTTTTACTCTAAGCACATTGTTATCACATGTCTTCCTACGTCGATACTGTTCAGTGTCGAATGCTGCCTTGTTTTGTTTGTTACAACTTTGTTTTGTTGTTTCAGGTTAGAATTATTGATGCTTGGGAACAGGGACCCCCCCCTCTGATATGCGACATTGCTCCTGCCTGCTCGCTGGGATGGGTGGGAGTGGACTCCTTGACAACTGGGCTCTTAGATGACTACAGGGTTCCACCATAGCCAGATGAGTACCGTTGCTGAGGACATTAGGTCCACCTACACTACCTCTCCACACCTGAAAGTAATCACCTAAAATGTAGCGGGGCTGAACACCCCGACAAAGAGATTGAAAGTGCTGACACACTTAAAAAGATTCAAACCAGATATTATCTTTCTCCAGGAGACACACTGGAAGAAATCTTCCGGTTCAACTCTTAGAGCCCCCTGGCTGGCCGAATGTCTAACGGCCTCATACACTTCCAAATCGAGAGGGGTGGCTACTCTATTTAAGCAAGGGCTGCGGTATGATGTACAAGAGACATGGGTTGATCCATCAGGTCGATACCTCCTCTTGGATGTCTTCATAGAACAAATACCCTACACTCTCTTGAACATTTATGCTCCAAACTCCCCAGACTCGGTTTTCTTACTTCTATTGCAGAATTGCTCGTAGGTTGAGAGAACCGACGATTAATATTGGGCAGGAGACTTCAATGTGGTGCTAGATCCACAGCTAGACAGATCCCATGATAGAACTCAACACTCCCCAGCCTCTCGTGCAGTCTTACATCTTATGGATCAGTTAAATCTTTGTGATCCATGGAGAACGATCCATAATGATGCCAGAGAATACAGTTGTTATTCGAGGGTACACGATTCATTCTCACGAATTGATCTTGTCCTGACCTCCGTTGCTTTGCTAGACAATTTGATGGACATCACAATACACCCCATAACGATTTCAGACCATGCTCCAGTCACGATCACACTGCAGGCCTTACAACCGCAGGTACGTACACGCTTTTGGAGGTTCCCTGCTTATCTTTTTGACTCAGAGGATTTTAAAAGCTATCTTAGGATTCATTGGGCTAATTATTTAGATGACAACGAGGTACATCTACAAGATACCCCGCTCCTCTGGGCGACCTCCAAGGCGGTTATGCGCGGACACATCATAGCCTATGTAGCCTTAAAGAAAAAAAGTGCCAAAGCTAATTTCGACAAACTACATTCTAACCTTCTGCAAGCTCAACTCGCTCACGCAGCGGCCCCCACCGTACAAACTAAACAACCATTCCTAATCGCTAAATCGCTTTTAGATACTTATGTGCAAGGACAGGCTCACTGGCTCACCAGATGCACCCAAAATAGATATTTCAGATGGGGCAATAAAGCAGGAACGCTGCTGGCTTCCCTCACCAAACCCTTTAAAAGTATGAAACCCATTGCCAGGATAAAATGCCCGAAAACAGGTCACACATACCACACGACTGACGAAATCACAGAGGTTTTCTTTGATTACTATGAAGACCTGTATAGGGCTTCGCCTACTGACCAGGGAGAAGCTACAGTCATTTCTGGACTCCCTGCAGATGCCCTCCCTGTCAGACGACCAACGTACTCTCCTTGAAGCCGATATATCAGAAGAGGAGGTGAGACAGGCCATTAGTGGTACCCATAACCGTAAAACCCCCGGGCCAGACGGTCTATCGGCGGAGTATTATAAATTGCTATCGCCAGAAATAATTCCAATTTTGACAACATTATTCACCCAAATATATAACGATGACCCCCCAAGTAGATCGTTTTACAGAGTCCACAGTGATTGTGTTCCCCAAACCAAATAAAAGCCCAGACTTGCCGCAGTCATATAGACCTATCACCTTATTAAACCAAGACTACAAACTATTAGCAAAAATTATTGCTAATAGAATGCAAACTTTTCTCCCTTCCATGGTACATCTGGTCCAATCGGGTTTCACTAAGGGAAGACATGCAGTAAGTAATGTACGACGGGCTATAGCAGCAACGGTGGCAGCCCAGGACCCTTTGCTTCCTCAGACGCTTCTCCTAAGTTTAGACGTGGAGAAAGCGTTTGATACGGTTTCATGGCCCTATCTGCAAGCATCCCTGATGGCGAGAGGTCACAACTTCCATAACAATAAAGGCACAAGGCAAGGATTCCCTTTATCCCCAATACTGTTTAACATATGCTTAGACCCATTGCTATATTACATCCACACCACACATAGCTTCAATGGGGTAAAGATGGGTGGGGAAGAAATGAGAGCGGCAGCTTTTGCTGACGACATCCTTCTAATGGTCTCTGATCCCAGGGAAACGCTTGCAGGCCTCTTGACTGATTTAACCGCTGTGGGTTCCCTATCAGGCTACACTATTAATTGGGAGAAAACTGAAGCACTGCTCCTTAATGGACCTAAGAAACCATTGTGGACCAGGAGCTATCCTTTTACTTGAAAGACTGATTCTATAAAATACTTAGGGGTAACTCTCTCCAGAACTCCATCTCAGTTATATTCTCACAATATACGGCCATACCTAACCTCCTTGGAGACTACCTTGCAGACATGGAAGCATTTTTCGCTGTCTTATGTGGGCAGAGCTAACTTGATAAAAATGACGGAATTTCCGAGACTCCTTTATATACTACAAATGCTTCCCATATATCTTCGACCGAAGGATGAGAAACGCATAAACTATCTCTATAGACGGTTTGTTTGGAATGGTAAACGTCCAAGGATGGCATGGTACATTTTACAGCAGCCGAAACTGAATGGAGGCTTAAATTTCCCGAATATTAGGCTGTATAATATTGCGATTTTAATGACAGTAGTGCGAGACTGGCTTCACTTCTCTTCGTAGTATACTCCCTTACATATAGATCAATGCTTTTCTCCGAGTATAGCTTTTACCTAACTTATTACACACACCTTATGAGAAACTCCCACAATTGGTGAAAGAGAACCCTCTACTTATGTCCACATGGCGGGCATGGTGTAAAATCAGAAGCTTGACTTCGTCACACCCCTCCTACTCTACACACCTAACACTTTTGTGAAACCCTGCCTTCCAGAATGGTGTCTCACACCCTGTTTTCACACGCTGGCACTGGCAAGGTATAATTAATATTGACAAGCTCATTGATACGCACACCAAATCAGTCAAATCTATAGAAGAGCTAAAGAAGGAATTTCCGAATGTGGTTTTTCCATTCTTTCACTATCTGCAGGCAAAGAGCTATATTACTAAGACACTCCCGCTTTTGAAGGAGGCAGAATGGAGTCCATATCATAGAAAGTGGTTCTGAAGCTCCAATGCAGCAAATAGACAAATAACTACTAATTATAAATTCCTACACGTTCCGTTTGATTTTGTTGACTCTAAGGCCTCTATTACTAAATGGAAGCTAGAGATACCTCAAGCCACTCCATCTATGGTTCTTAGAGCTCTGGAGCTATCATATAAATATCTGCCTTCCGCTTGATATATTGAAATGGTATTGCAGATCTGTCATAGATCCTACTTAACCCCAAGGAGGGGATTTTACATGGGCATATATGACTCCTCTGGGTGCTTCAAGTGTGGGACTCTAGATGCTGGTCTGTACCATTGTTTGTGGGACTGCTCGAAAATTAAAGAATTCTGGGATGGAGTAATAGCATTTACTAACAAACATCTGACCAACTTTACTCCTCTTGATCCATTATGGGCTATCTTTGGATATCTAGATAAAGATAAATATACTTGTACTCCTGGCAGCAGTAGATTACTTCACTTTGTGTCAGCGGCTGGGGTCAAGGCCATTTTGCAGGTCTGGCTGAATCCTGCGCCGCCTCCCCTCAAGCTTTTCCTAGAAAAACTCTCCTACATAATGAGAATGGATTGGGTGGAGGCGTCGCAGCAGAAAGAAACCAAGGTACAACAATTCTTTCAGGTGTGGGAAAGCTTTATTAATATCTTACCATTACATATTCGTAAAGCCATGCATGACTGCTTCTCCTCGACTATATGGTTTCAGGAGCAGGTGTTGTTGGGTGACAAACCTATTCTACTGTCATGAGATGGAGGAGGGGGTCCCAAATGGTCCTGAGCATCTACTTTCTTTTTTATCGTCCTGGAAGTTGTTTGCAATAAGTTGTTGCTCTGCTTACTGCGGATGTGTCTACCATGAGCCATGTTTACTTTTGGGGGGGGGGATGAGGGGGGGAGATGTTCCTAATCTTGACTAAACTGCTACACATGTTTTCTCTCCCTCGTCTCCTGCCCTTCCTAATGCTGAGAAAGGGGACCTGATATAATCACACACTGTAGTGTTAAAAGTATGTGTGTATCCAAATGTGGCAATGGACTGCTTATCATTGTAGTGGAACTGGAAGGACTTAAAGAAACAAATGTGAATTGTATTGCTGTTTCGAAACCAGTCACGACATGGTACGACAACCATTGATTGCTTGTTGTTTGTTTCAAATGTTGAAAACTCAATAAAAACATTAAAAAAAAAAGAAAAAGAAAAAAAAAAAGAAATGAAGGTCAGACAGTCCGGAAAATTGGGAAAACTTTGAAAGTGTCCCCAAGTGCAGTCGCAAAAACCATCAAGCGCTACAAAGAAACTGGCTCACATGAGGACCGCCCCAGGAAAGGAAGACCAAGAGTCACCTCTGCTGCGGAGGATAAGTTCATCCGAGTCACCAGTCTCAGAAATCGCAGGTTAACAGCAGCTCAGATTAGAGACCAGGTCAATGCCACACAGAGTTCTAGCAGCAGACACCTCTCTACAACAACTGTTATGAGGAGACTGTGTGCAGCAGGTCTTCGTGGTAAAATAGCTGCTAGGAAACCACTGCTAAGGACAGGCAACAAGCAGAAGAGACTTGTTTGGGCTAAAGAACACAAGGAATGGACATTAGACCAGTGGAAATCTGTGCTTTGGTCTGATGAGTCCAAATTTGAGATCTTTGGTTCCAACCACCGTGTCTTTGTGCGACGCAGAAAAGTTGAACGGATGGACTCTACATGCCTGGTTCCCACTGTGAAGTATGGAGGAGGAAGTGTGATGGTGTGGGGGTGCTTTGCTGGTGACACTGTTGGGGATTTATTCAAAATTGAAGGCATACTGAACCAGCATGGCTGGTACATTATTTTGCCAATGATGTAAAATTCAGTAGCAGTAGACAAGCAGCGTCTACAAGTTTTGGGTCACCACATCAGAACCTTACTCTTGACATCATGTCATGAGTAAAAGTCTGATGTGGTGACCTGAAATGCGTGGACACTACTTGTCTTCTGCATTTTACATCATTGGCAAAAAAACACCCAACTTTATGGAAGCTGGAGTTCCTTTAGCCTGATCCATGCTTCCAAGTGCTTTCAGTAGGGCTGGACTGGTGTTGTTTATTACGTTAGTGAAATCAATAACAGAATGCAGTAAATTCACTCTAGTGGCGACTGCAGGCAGCCAGCATATTATCTTTAAAGACTATGTCCACATTCAGGGGCAATTTATTTTATGATTGCATTTTACTCATTTTAGTCTAAAAATAATTTTTCAGTTGGTCTTTATTAAAAATATTCAGCCGTTCTGTTAGACAGGGTTAACTGTTTTTCTAGCTGGGTGAATCCTACTTTAACTTTCTGGGTCATCTAATAAACCTTATCTCTAAATTACTAAAAGGTCAAACACTTAGGCTACTTTCACACTAGCGTTTTCTTTTTTCGGTATTGAGTTCTGTCATAGGGGCTCAATACCGGAAAAAAACGCTTTTGTTTTGCCCGCATTCATTGTCATTGGGGACAAAACTGAATGCTCCTAAAAGCATTCCGTTCCGTCTCCAGAACGGAGAGCAAACCGCAACATGCTGCGGTTTGCTCTCCGTCCTGGGAATCCGCGTTCAGTGTGACACACTCAGTAAACGGATCCGTCCTCCATTGACTTTCAATGGAGTTCATGACGGATCCATCCACAGTACACCACACATGACAGACACATACACACAGACATACACACAGACATATACACATGCTCCCAGCAGCTCCGCACATCGCAGGAGGAGGAGGACTGCGCGCACATAGGAAGATTCTCCCTCCAGCAAAGGGCGCTGTGGGGAATCTTCCTATGTGCGCGCCGTCCTCCTGTGCTGTGCGGAGCATGCTGGGAGCATGTAAGTATGTCTGTGTATGTGTATGTCTGTGTGTATGTGTGTATGTGACACGTGTGGGGCCGGAGCACTGCTCCGGCTCCTCACGTGTGCTTGCGGCAGCACGGATCCAGCGGCACCCTTCACCCGCCGGATCCGTGCTGCCGCTAATGTGAAAGAGGCCTTATTTAAGCCAAATTCTTATTAGTAAGATAAGATTTGAGCTATAACTAGTGTTCAGGAGGTCAGAGATAACGTCAGCTGAGCTACCTTATAGGAAACAGTAAAAATACAGATCCTGCTACTAGGGAATCTCAAGGCTGTACAAAGAAAGGGGTTCAATTTTTTTTTTAAATAAAGACCAATTGAAAACATTTTTAGAGCAAAATGAGTGCATAAAATATTGCCCCAAAGGTGTACATAGCCACACAGAAAAAAGTAGCTTGAAATGCTTCTACAATACATTTTGGACCTACAAACAACATAATTATAAAGGATGGATATTCCTGTTAAAAGGACTGTGGGCTACAAAATACACCATCATTCCCTTACAAAAATTGTCATCATGTTTCTAAAGATTTTTTTTTATCTTAGATGTACAATGCGGTTGTAAATGATGTTCTTGAAGTCAAGCTTGCCATGTCCTCTTCCTTTGATTTGACTGCTGGACATTGGTATACTTTCAGGCGCAATTCCATCCTCAGATCTCGCGAATGTGCCATATGAATGCGTTTCCGTCACCTGCGCATATTTCCCTGCTGCAGTGTACTTCACTTCAGAGGGTCAATGCACAGGCAACTCACAGCGCAGGCTCACTCACAGGACCAGGAGCGCACCAGCTTACCGCTGAGCATCAACTTGTGCGGCATTTGAGGATGGAATTGCACCTGAGAGTGTGTTAGCCTGTGGGGGAATAAAAGTCCTTTTTCAGCGATCAAGTACATCGGACATCTAAGACAAAAAGATCTTTAGAAACATGACATCTGTAAGGTAATGCTTGCAGTGTATGGTGCATTTTGTAGTTGACAGGCTCCCTTTTATGTAGCAAGGAGGCTCCTGCCTAGGCAAAATAACTCACATATTGGTCCTCAAATGCATGAGTCATAATGAAATATACACAAAAATTTAGTGGAAGGTTAAAATGGGAACACAGACAATTTACAGTCCATTATCAGCAAATGGCTAGAGGTGGAATAATGCACTTTTCAGGAAAGAATGGTTGAATTTAGTGGTATTTTTGTGGTTTACAATTCATTGAAAGTGGTTGCTCAAAATACCAGTTCGACCTATAAAACAGATTCTACTTAGTGGTGCTGAATGTTATAACAATCCCCAAAAATTTTAAGTGCACAGGAGAAATTTTAACTCTACTATAAACTAGTACCCAAAGTGTGGAAGCTGCTACGATCGATAGGCTCTGATGCCACTAGATGGCACTAATGTCTCATATATAAGCGATCATAAGCCATTCAAAGCTGAAAGTACAGCAAAAGAAAAAAAATGCTCATGAAATGTAACACAAAGGCCAATTTATCTGTATATTACAGATCTTCAGATAAGTTCAGTCGGCTGCAAAACAAGATATATCTTAGTGCATTTTTTATTACTATTCTTTATATGCGCCAGGCAGAGCACAGGAAGCCGTTAACTTGAAAATACTGCCATGTAAACTGCTAAGACAGGCAATTCATTTCTTCACCTACAAAAGATTTACAATTGAAATTATAGCAAACGAAAATATTGGTGTATGTTTTATTGAGAGCCGTCTGTGCCTCAGAGATCTGAGACTGTGGTGAGCACTGATGTGCAAAGCATTCCTTATTCTAAGTTCTGGCATCCTATAGTGATTTATCCCCGGTATACACCACTATGGTATTTCCTGGCTTTCTATAGTGATTTATCCCCAATATACACCAGTATGGGATTTACTGACCTCTTATAGTGATTTATCCCCCGTTATACACCACTATGGTATTTACTGACTTCCTATAGTGATTTATCCCCCGTTATACACCACTATGGTATTTACTGACTTCCTATAGTGATTTATCCCCCGGTATACACCACTATGGTATTTACTGACTTCCTATAGTGATTTATCCCCCGGTATACACCACTATGGTATTTACTGACTTCCTATAGTGATTTATCCCCTGCTATACACCACTATAGTATTTACTGACCTCTTATAGTGATTTATCACCCGGTATACACCACTATGGTATTTACTGGCTTCCTGTAGTGATTTATCCCCAGTATATACCACTATAGTATTTACTGACTTCCTATAGTGATTTTTTCTCAATATACACCAGCATGGTATTTACTGACCTCCTATAGTGATTTATCCCCAGTATACACCACTATGGTATTTACTAGCTTCCTATAGTGATTTTTCCTCAATATACCACTAGTATGATATTAACTGACTTCCTGTAGTGAATTATCCCCGGTATATACCAGTATGATATTTATTGACTTCCTATAGTAATTTATCCCCAGTATACACCACTATGGTATTTACTAACTTCCTATAGTGACTTATCCTTTATATACACCACTATGATATTTACTGACTTCTTATAGTGATTTATCCCCAGTATACACCACTATGATATTTACTAACTTCCTATTGTGATTTATCCCCAGTATACACCACTAGGGTATCTACTTGCTTTGTATAGTGATTTATCCCTGGTATACACCACTATGATATTTACTCTCCTCTAGTGATTTATCCTCAGTATTCAACACTATGGTATTTTTTAGCTTTCTCCTCGGATGTATCCTTGGTACACACCGCTATGGCATTTACTGGCATCCAAAGTGACCTGTCCCCGGTATACATGATTATGGTATTTACTAACTTCCTCTAGTGATTTATTATGGCATACACCAGTATAATTACTGGATTCCTCTAGTGATTTAATCCTGGTATACACCGTTATGGTATTTACTGGCTTCCTCTAGTGATTTATTATGGCATACACCAGTATACCGGTAATTACTGGATTTCTCTAGTCATTTATCTCTGGTATACACTGCTATGGTATGTTCCTGGCTTCTTCTAGTGATTTATCTCTTGTATACATCGTTATGGTATTTACTGGATTCCCCTAGTGATTTATCTCTGGTATACACCGCTATGGTATTTACTGGATTCCTCTAGTGATTTATCTCTGGTATACACCGCTATGGTATGTACTGGATTACTCTAGTGATTTATCTCTGGTATACACCGCTATGGTATGTACTGGATTACTCTAGTGATTTATCTCTGGTATACACCGCTATGGTATGTACTGGATTACTCTATTGATTTATCTCTGGTATAGACCGCTATGGTATGTACTGGATTACTCTATTGATTTATCTCTGGTATACACCGCTATGGTATTTACTGGATTCCTCTAGTGATTTATCTCTGGTATACACCGCTATGGTATTTACTGGATTCCTCTAGTGATTTATCTCCAGTAAATACCATAGCAGTGTATACCAGAGATAAATCACTAGGGGAATCCAGTAAATACCATAGCAGTTTATACCAGAGATAAATCACTAGAGGAATCCAGTACATACCATAGCAGTTTATACCAGAGATAAATCACTAGCGGAATCCAGTAAATACCATAGCAGTTTATACCAGAGATAAAACACTAGAGAAATCCAGTAAATACCATAGCGGTGTATACAAGAGATAAATCACTAGAGAAATCCAGTAAATACCATAGCGGTGTATACCAGAGATAAATCACTAGAGAAATCCATTAAAAACCATAGCGGTGTATACCAGAGATAAATCACTAGGGAAATCCAGTAAATACCATAGCGGTGTATACCAGAGATAAATCACTAGAGAAATATAGTAAATACCATAGCGGTGTATACCAGAGATAAATCACTAGAGAAATCCAGTAAATACCATAGCGGTGTATACCAGAGATAAATCACTAGAGAAATCCAGTAAAAACCATAGCGGTGTATACCAGAAATAAATCACTAGAGAAATATAGTAAATACCATAGCGGTGTATACCAGAGATAAATCACTAGAGAAATCCAGTAAAAACCATAGCAGTGTATACCAGAGATAAATCACTAGAGAAATCCAGTAAAAACCATAGCGGTGTATACCAGAGATAAATCACTAGAGAAATCCAGTAAATACCATAGCGGTGTATACCAGAGATAAATCACTAGAGAAATCCAGTAAATACCATAGCGGTGTATACCAGAGATAAATCACTAGAGAAATTCAGTAAATACCATAGCGGTGTATACCAGAGATAAATCACTAGAGAAATCCAGTAAAAACCATAGCGGTGTATACCAGAGATAAATCACTAGAGAAATCCAGTAAATACCATAGTGGTGTATACCAGAGATAAATCACTAGAGAAATTCAGTAAATACCATAGCGGTGTATACCAGAGATAAATCACTAGAGAAATCCAGTAAATACCATAGCGGTGTATACCAGAGATAAATCACTAGAGAAATCCAGTAAATACCATAGCGGTGTATACCAGAGATAAATCACTAGGGAAATCCAGTAAATACCATAGCGGTGTATACCAGAGATAAATCACTAGGGAAATCCAGTAAATACCATAGCGGTGTATACCAGAGATAAATCACTAGAGAAATCCAGTAAATACCATAGCGGTGTATACCAGAGATAAATCACTAGGGAAATCCATTAAAAACCATAGCGGTGTATACCAGAGATAAATCACTAGGGAAATCCAGTAAATACCATAGCGGTGTATACCAGAGATAAATCACTAGAGAAATATAGTAAATACCATAGCGGTGTATACCAGAGATAAATCACTAGAGAAATCCAGTAAATACCATAGCGGTGTATACCAGAGATAAATCACTAGAGAAATCCAGTAAAAACCATAGCGGTGTATACCAGAAATAAATCACTAGAGAAATATAGTAAATACCATAGCGGTGTATACCAGAGATAAATCACTAGAGAAATCCAGTAAAAACCATAGCGGTGTATACCAGAGATAAATCACTAGAGAAATCCAGTAAAAACCATAGCGGTGTATACCAGAGATAAATCACTAGAGAAATCCAGTAAATACCATAGCGGTGTATACCAGAGATAAATCACTAGAGAAATCCAGTAAATACCATAGCGGTGTATACCAGAGATAAATCACTAGAGAAATTCAGTAAATACCATAGCGGTGTATACCAGAGATAAATCACTAGAGAAATCCAGTAAAAACCATAGCGATGTATACCAGAGATAAATCACTAGAGAAATCCAGTAAATACCATAGTGGTGTATACCAGAGATAAATCACTAGAGAAATTCAGTAAATACCATAGCGGTGTATACCAGAGATAAATCACTAGAGAAATCCAGTAAATACCATAGCGGTGTATACCAGAGATAAATCACTAGAGAAATCCAGTAAATACCATAGCGGTGTATACCAGAGATAAATCACTAGGGAAATCCAGTAAATACCATAGCGGTGTATACCAGAGATAAATCACTAGGGAAATCCAGTAAAAACCATAGCGGTGTATACCAGAGATAAATCACTAGGGAAATCCAGTAAATACCATAGCGGTGTATACCAGAGATAAATCACTAGAGAAATCCAGTAAATACCATAGCGGTGTATACCAGAGATAAATCACTAGGGAAATCCAGTAAATACCATAGCGGTGTATACCAGAGATAAATCACTAGAGAAATCCAGTAAATACCATAGCGGTGTATACCAGAGATAAATCACTAGGGAAATCCAGTAAATACCATAGCGGTGTATACCAGATTTCTCTAGTGATTTATCTCTGGTATACACCGCTATGGTATTTACTGGATTTCTCTAGTGATTTATCTCTGGTGTACACCACTATGGCATTTTCTTGATTTCTATAGTGATTTATCTCTGGTATACACCACTATGGTATTTATTGGATTCCTCTTTAATTTACTTAAATATGCAGCTAGCTCATAAGCTCATAAATTATGTCTATGCAGGGGATTTGGAAGTCTGTATCAGAAAAATGAAGCCCCGACAGATATATTTAAGGGGTTTTCCGAGATTTTGATACTCATGACCTATCTTCAGTATAGGTCATCAGTATCTGATCGTGGGGGTCAGACACCCGAGACCCCGCTGATCACCTGTTTTGAAAAGGCATCGGCACCTCCGGTGAGCACCACCAGGGGTGGATAGGCCATAGACCTTACAGGGAAATTTCCCGGTGGGCCGATGCCCAGGGGGCCACTTGGGCTCTCCTCATGGCCAGCAAGTGGAAGTTTTTGGGGATGTATTTTGTTCTGCTGGCAGTATTTTCTGATGGACTGTGGTATTTGGCTATGTTGGGGCAGTATAATGTGCCACAATATGGTATTGTTGGCCCTACCTTCCATCAATTTGAACCTGACTACAAAACGGGGCCACTTTTAGTATTTTTTCCAGGGCCACTTGAAGTTCCCAGTCCGCCCCTGAGCACCACAGCCTTCTCGCAGCTAACCAAGCACAGTGCCATACACTGTACAGCGGCTGTGCTTGATATCATGCTCAGTCCCATTCACTTCAATGGGACTGAGCGCGATACCAAGCACAGCCGCTATATAACGTACTGCACACTGCTTAGTAAGCTGCAAGAAAGCCGTAGCACTCACAAGAGTGCCGGTGCCTTCTCAAACAGCTGATTTGTAGGACTCTCACCGATCAGATACTGTTGACCTATCCTGAGGACAGGTCATCAGTATCAAAATATTGGAAAACCTCTTCAAGACCTAAAAACAACAAAATGATATGTTGGAGATTCATATTAAGTTTTATAACTATTTGAATTGCCTTTAAAACAACAATTGCAAGCAAAAGCTACCTGAAGCTCTTATGAACACAAAATTCTACAGGAAAGGATATCATACAAATCTGAAGTGATTGGTTACTACATAAATCCTATCTACAATAAGCCAAGCTTTATTTTTCCAGATGCTGGCTGACCCCCAAACCTCAACACTTGCAGAATGCATTTCCCCACATTAGGCGTGTGTTCTCCGGAACATCTATACAGGAAGCTGTACTTCCAGTAGATTTGTACGAGAGAAAGAATCTTATTCAGCATAGACCTCTCACCTATCTGGCTAACTTTACATGGAATTTTAGTTTTTCTACTTTTTCAAGTTCCTTCCGCAGTATAGCTACTTATCACCCAAAGCAGACACAAAGTCGAGATAAAGGGATTTCCCAACACTAGAACATAGTTATGTAATATAGAAAAGGAAAAAACATACAGCACCCTTCAAAGAAACAATAAAGTCAAACACTGGTGCGTGCCCCTGCAGGAGCTTAGTCTAGCAGCTCCTAGGTAAGTCAAAAATTGGAGAAATGGAACCAGCACCATCAAGGCAACAGAGAAAAAGGTGTAACTTTTAATCCATATTGTAACATTCCATATACATGCAAATAGTTATGTAGTATGATTGAAAAAAGAGTGGACTGAACACGCTTGTGTTAAAAAATAGCTTTAGGGTATGGCCACACAGTGCTGGTTCTACAGCTCAGAATTTATCATATGCCACTCCACAACTATCTGTCCTGTGTGGACTTAACTTATAATGGTTTTGAGTTATGTGACCTCCAGGAAACACACTAAGTAGAGGACATTGTTATGAATGAGTAGAATATAGAGTTTGTGTATGGCTGCAATAAACCACTGATGATATGATTTGAATACACAATATAATAAAGGTGGAGCACAATCTGTGTTAGCTAGTTGTGTCCAAGATGTATCTCTCCAGTCAGTGAATATCAGTTCATGATGTGATGGTTGCAGTTTACTAGACATTCCTTTTTTTTTTTGGTTAATTTGTTTGTACTATCAGGACCCGGTTCCATTTCATGGCAGTGAGGGGAAGGGGTTAGTTGAGCAGAAGCTCTACCGGTGCTAAAAACTACTTATGGGGATCCCAGTGGTGAGACATCCCCATGACAAGCAAGATGTAGAGGGCTGTCCAAAGTTGAGGAATCGCTTTAGGGCCCTTTATGTGGGATGTACCTCCCAACTATGTGCACATTTTTCTGCACTAGGCCACGCCTCTAACTTGGTCAAGTGCGGAGCGGAGGACTCTGCTTCACCATTATAATCAGCTGTCTCTGCCTCCTATGGAAGCAGAGACAGCTGAAAGCGGGACATAGCTCCCCACCCACGACAGCCACTGAAATCCGGAACTATCCCGCTGGATCCAGGATGGTTGGGAGGTATGTGTGTAAAAGGCCCTTTAGATAATGATCTGATGTTTAAGGAGAAATAAGTAATAAATATATTGCACATGTCAACAACCCATTCCCCATTTTATCCATGCCATACAATCATTTACCATGCTTACATCAAAAGGCAGGATCTCCACGGTGGTGTTATAAAGCTTATCTTCAGGGTGCTCGATGTTCCCACTTCGGAAAAAATACCTATAGGAAAAAAAATAAATTAAGATCCAACTTATCAAGTCAAAGACAGCTGAAGGTCGATGATATGATAACATGCAATTATTTCTTGTATTTTAATTAACTCATATCTAAGGGAGGAGGAGAAGCTGCATCCACAGCCAGCACTATTGAAAGAAAACAGGTTCTGGATGATCCGCACCTTCCTCTTTCTTGCATAAAATTGTTATATCAGAGAATCTCTTCCTTCATTTCCACAGCTTTAACTTGGGTCATAACAAAGAAAACAGCTGTATATAAAATATATACGAAATATGGATATACTACATGAATCTATTACCAGTCTGCTTTTAACATTGCATTTTTTGTCCTCATGGGATAAGTTGAAGGTCCTCTTTAGGATAACCAGTTATCTGTTGAGGAACCTGGTAGCACTGCCTGTTAACATTGGAATCAATAGGCTTTGTAATGCATGGCTACAGTGAATTCTCCAGACCTTAGAGATGCTTTTATAGATGCGTTGGCTAAAAGATAAGGGTCATGCCCTAAAGTCTGTATTACAAATAGTTAAAGGGGTTGGATGGGGGAGAACTATTAGATCAGTGAGCATCTTACCATTGGGTCCCCCACCAATCATGAAAATAGTGACACCATATTCTGTAGAACCAAATCCCTTTACTAATGTATAGTTATTATCCATATTGCCTCCTTTGCTGGCTGGATTCATTTTTCCATCACATTATACACTGCTTGTTTCCATGGTTACAACCACCTTGCAATCCATCAGTGGTGGCCGTGCTTGTACACTATAGGAAAAAGCACCAGCCTCACTGGTGCCCGGGACTGTGGGAGTGCACATGGGCACGTGTGCGCAGCAGCTGTCATCCCGGCCACCTCGTATCTGCGCTGCAGCAGTGGCCGTAACCCCTGGAAATAAGTAGTGTAAATTGTAATGGAAAAATGTATAATAATAAAAGAAACAATCACCTTACATTGGGAAGTGCCTTGTATTAACTTTGTCTACATGATAAATGCTATTTGCTAAAGTGAGAAAACCCCTGTAAGAGTCCATAATTCGATCTCATATTACTTTTGCCAATTTTAAGCAGTGCTCATGCAATTTTTAGCTGCATTTTATCAACAGCGGTGTGTTGTTAGAACTATACAATGCAATTAGGCTTCTGTTCAGGCAGGATCTTTAAAAGCAGCTTTATCTAAATTCGTCCTGGGTGCTAAAAAGAGAAGAGCCAGTAAAGATAGATAAATACTGTAAAAGCTAAGCAAATGTTGGCAGAGTGCTGAGTGGTATCAAGACGAGGAGACAAAGTGAAGACTTCACTTTGAAATACTTACAGAAAGCTCGACACCTGGAAAACTTATTTTGTGAATGTAGACAGAGAAAAATTTATCATTTCATATCAGTTTTGCTTAAAGGGGTTGCCCTATGATAACAACTTATTCGTCACTCCATCAACTCTATTGGGCTGCCTGAGCTAGCAGAGTACAAGGGCTCCGCTATCTCCAACAGCTGCACAGAGCAGTGTCCATGCATGTGTGTCTTCAGCTCCACTCAAATGGGGAAAAAGAGCCCCAGCCGTCGGACACCCATCGATCAGACAGTTATCACTTATCCTGTGGATAGGAGATACGTTGTTGACATGGGACAACCCCTTTAAGTGTGCATTAGTGTACTTCCTGCAAATTTATCAAAAGGTGCATGTGTTTTTTTTTATATCTTTGAACCGAACACTTTGGGGGTCAATTATCAAACTGGTGTAAAGTAGAACTGGCTTAGTTGCAGATGGCAACCAATCAGATTCCACCTTTTATTTTTGACAGCTCCTTTGGCAAATGAAATCTGGTTGGTTGCTATGGGAAACTAAGCTAGTTCTACTTTACACCAGTTTGATAAATGTCCCACTTTGTCTAGAAATACTAATACAGTTTTTTTTACTCCATGAATTTGCTATTTATTTTTTTTTAAAAGTCACAGAGATAAATCTGCAGTTAAACTAATTAATGTAAAAACCATGCCCACATCCCCACCCACTTTACAAAACTGGGGTGAGTAGTGTCACAAAGTTTGCACAAGTAAGCCCAAAAAGTCACAGCACCCCTATTTTAAGACTTTTTGAAGACTGAATTCTGTAGTGCAGGGCAACATGAATTCCCCCATTAGTATATTGATCAGGTTACGTTATATTTACAGTTACATTTTAGGGCCCGTTCACACAACCATGTGAATGGGTCTGCACCTATTCTGATTCTAATTGTGGAATAGATGCGGCCCTGTTCACTTCAATGATAGCGGGCAGCTGTGGCTCCGCAAAAAAAAAAAGTCCTATTCTTGTCCGCAGTAGCGGACAAGAATAGGCATATAGAATGGGGTGCCGGGCCATGTGTTCCGCAAATTGGTCGGCATCCGTGGTATTGCGGATCCGCAGTACCACGGCCGTCTGAACGGCCCCTTAACCAGATATTTAGAAATACGTATTCATTAGGGGTTCCACTCCTGTTCACCCATCTTAGAATACATATTTTTTATGCTTTTCCTCACAGGCCTGTCTTGCTTCTTTACCCATACTGTTGATTAAAAGTGACACTAATAATAGCCCTCACTCAACAAGACTCCAACCTAGAGTCACCCAAGCTTAACATTCCTTAAAGAAGAACTCCCGCAAAAATTTTTATTCCATGTCCAGCTAGAAATGTACATGATGTAATCTGTAGTGAATGTCATTTTCTTACCAGTAGCTGAATTTTTGAGTTATATCATCCTGAAGTTTCTTATCTGTGTCATGTGACTAGGAATTACACCCATCAACTCACACAGCACCTTATGTGTGGACAGGAAGTCTAATTTTCTATGCATTCCTATGGGAGCCTCACTTTCAGTCTCATAGGAATGAATAGAGAAGTGACTGGCTTCCTGTCCTGGGTCAGTTGGAGGTCAGGGAGTTGGTCACATGACCCAGCTACAATAAGAAGAGAGTGGAAACTCTCAATTTCAGCCTCTGATAAGAAAATGGCATTCCCTACAGATTATATCATGCACCTTTCTAACAGGTCAGAGAATAAAAATTTTTGTTGGAGTTCTTCTTTAAGTTTCTCTTCTAAAGGGATAATGTTTCAACATTTAACAACATTACATTGATGAAATTCATAAGCTCCATCAATTTCCAAAACAAGAGAATGAATAAGGGAGGTCCATGGCGGTCCATCCCTTCTATTCTGGAAATCAGTGGTGGACTCCACCAGCATAGGCTTACCACATGTATCTAGAACATTTAAGCTGAATACAATGCTTCGTCAAATCTGCGGCTTTAGTACAACACTACACCAATTATGACTGCATGGGCTGGTTCCATAAACATAACAAGACGTATTGAGAGGTAACAAAGGTAATGAAAATGTGGGTCATACAGCAAGAGACACTTGTTATTCACAGACCTTTCCACCCGTAAAGGTTTGAAGAACCTAAAGCGTACAAAGTCTCCTGCAGTTGGTGTGAATGCCCAAAAGAAATCTTCTCTCAGGTAAGCCTTCTCCAAGGTGAAATGTTGGTACGTTTTTAAGCTGGTGCTGACTTCAGCGGCTGGATTCACATGTTCTTTGCGGAGAGCTTGTTTACCAAAGTCTTTGTCCTGAACGAAAGAAAAGACTGCAGACTATCAATTTCACGTTTTATACCAAAATGCAGTGATCAGTTATAACAATGAATAGAAAAGATTGAGATGCTAATTGTCCTTTGCTCAAAATAACAGTGTATGAGTAAGTGTCTTTTTACAAAGTCAATGCCTGGCTATAATGAACGCACATCCACTATAACAAAATGAGTGTTAGTCCCATGTAAAAGATGTCAAGGTCCCTTTACACTAGTTCCTGATAATCGGCCTATGTAAAGGTGCAGCCAATCGCTTGATGAACGATCAAACACTCGTTCATCAGGTAAAAGTATCATTGATACCAGCAGCAAAATCATCATTTCTGGGCAGCAGGAAGTACTGTGTAAATCAATCTGCTGTCCAGAAACAATGATTCAATTTGGGGACAAGCAATCACAGTAGTGATCGTTGGTCCCCATACAACATACAACAAAGGTGATTATTGCGTATAAATGTAGGCAATTATTGGGAATGAATACTCAGTTGGCTCCAGGGGCGTAGCTAACGGCTCATGGGCCCTGGTGCAAGAGTTCAGCTTGGACCTCCCTTCCCTTAGTACTTTGTGGTCACGGGCAGAGAAGCACATACCCTTCATGCTGCCTGAGGCAAAAATTGAAACGGCAAACCCCCCATGCCAAATTCATGACCTAACCCCTTCCCTCCAGCCATAGATCTAACTTGATCAGCATGCACTTTCTATAATACTGGTGTCTTTTTATGCAGCACTAGGGTCATTGGGGCCCCCTCAGGCTCCTGGGCCCGGTAGCGACTGCTACCTCTGCACCCCCTATAGCTACGCCCCTGGTTGGCTCGTGAAAATGGGCCTTCAGCAGACCGCTGCCGTATTTACATGGGCCTGTGATCGAGAACGTGTGTTCTTATGAAGGACCTTAAGACATGTAATTTTCATAGTGATAGAATACAAGGACAGTGTCCTGTGTGGTCTTTCAATTAAAAAACAAAAACTAAATGCAGATATGCTAGTAGAGAATTCTGAGTTGCTAGAGGGGGATCCCATTCAAGACCTTTCAAGCCAATATTGTAATGGTTTTTGCTCAGGAGGACATGGCATAGCAATGCAGTACAAAGAAAATTCATTGGGATCAATGGAAACTATGTAATGCTTAGATTCCCCTGTGGGGGCACTGCTGTGGAATTATATAGTTGCTGGCAGATCTACCCTCTGATTACAGCTGATTGCTGGGGGTCCCAGAATCAGGACAACTTGTTAGAGGACACTTCTAACAAAAACCATAGCCCAAACCAGACAAGCCCTTTAATACATGCTACGATACTGAGCTTCAAGACAATAAGAATAACACAACTAATAGGAAATAAATGGCACCACTAACTAATGCTGTACATGGTCAAGGGCACACCAGTTTCTGACATTCTTGTAGCATTTCTCATGGATGTATATGGATTAAAATATGAGACCCTATAAATGCCTCTTTCAATAGTTTATTTAGGGATCGATAATGAAAATCTTGGACTGAGTAAACAATCTAAACTACACAGCAATAACCCTCTACATCAAACATCAAAGAGAATAAACTCAATGACACTGGTGGAAACAGCTGCACATTACTAAATGCTTCTACATTCCGCAAGCGGCTTTAAACTCATGGAAAAACCCATTGGTTGCTGCTGATTCATTTATAAAAAAAAAACAGTATACAGAATCACCTGTCCATGGGCCCTATGAAAGGATGTCATAAGGGTGGGTTCACATCACTTACAAAAAACATATATGCTAAATGGATGCCACAGACCGATGCCGTACAGTGGCAACAGTTCACCAGAGTTCCATTGTAGAAAAAAAAAAAGTATTTTTTTTTTTTTACCGGACTGTGCAGGATACAAGAATGTGGTGTGCTGTGTTTCTGTATCCTTTTTTTTGTAACGTATACGCAACGTAACTTCAACCAGAGGCATAAAATGTGATGTAAACCCACCCTAAGTGGGTACCTCACTCTGGAAAACTTAGGCTATTGGTGTATTGCATGGATGGTCATTCATTTGTAGAAACTTCACTGGAGGGAATGTCGAGCAGGCCAGGGCTTACAGCTGCTAAGGGTCTAAAATGTATTTCAGTGTAAGATAGTAGCACTGACAGTATTATATTATAAGGAGTTGTTGATGATGAGACAACCCCTTTCAGGCTATGGACACCATCAACATGGAAAAAAATTAATTCTGTTTATATTTGTGGTTAGCATGAGTCTGCAACCTTTATAACTTAGTTTACTTTGAGACCTCATGATATTCAGTTTGCAACATGCTCCTAGTTTCAGACCCTTCTCATCTGGGCAAGCCCCACTCTATAACAGATGGCAGATGTTAGAGGTGTGTGTGTCCACTCCAGGGTGCTGCTGTCTTCCCTTTGCAAAGTGCATTGTGTGTGCTTTCATCTATCCAATGCCTGTATGAGCTAGTAGGTCCTCTCCCCAAATCTAATGTGTACAACCTCCTATTGCTCTAACACTGAGAGAAGGGAGGGGGAGAGCAGAGAGAGGATCATAAACAGGAACAGTTCTCTGACAGATTTACAGTATGTCAGATTCAGCAGTTAGGTGCCTCTTACAGCCTGTTGCGGTGCTGCGCATCCCTCCCCCTTTGTACTGCTGTCCTCGCTCAGCTTGCCTCCTTCCCATGTTGGGCCAGTGATTTCATCGTCCACTACTTCCTCTTTGGGAAGGAATTTTTTCCCTTAAAGTGAGGAACATTGGCTTCTACCTCACAGGGGTTTTTTGCCTTCCTCTGGATCAACTTGTAGGATAAAAGGCCGAACTGGATGGACAGATGTCTTTTTTCGGCCTTATAAACTATGTTACTATGTTACATTCTGCAGTAGCAAAAGGGTAGATTTTTTTTATTAAGACTATTTAGAAAGTTACATTATTTTGCATTTAGCAAATAAACAATAAAACATGTCAGTGCAAAGGTGTCCATATCCTTAAAGTCTACTTTTATTTTGTACTAGAAAAATGACAAACACTATCCATATAGTTGCTATAGGTGACACCACTGTTTTTCCACTGAAGTACTATCATTATCCTACTTTTATCTTTTCAACTTTAGATCAGATCACACATCAGCAGAATAAAGCAATCTGTATTCTGCAAATGGACTGTTCACACTTCCTGTTGAAATGTCTATCAGTATATTGTGACAGCCGCTGTCTATGGCATAGTCACATCGGGGCTCCCACAAATAGCATCTTTATTCTGGTGAGTGTGCCTAAACGAATGTTCGATTCCATGCAGTCCTGCAGGCACAATTGTTTCACAGCTATATTCCTGTTAATTCTATGTGACAGGAACTGCAGCACAGCCCTCTCACTATATACTGTACCAGAACCTTACAAATAGAAAAACCCCTTGAAAGACAAACTGTCACCACAAAATGACATACAATCTGCATCTAAATAGAGCAGGCAGGGCTGTGAAGATTGGAAAAAGATTCAGTAAAACTTTTAAAGGGTTTCTGTCACCAGTTTTTTCGGTATGAATCAGGCTGACATTAGAGATGTGCTAATGTCACTTGATTCCAAATATATATCTGTTTTATTTACTGCTGCCCCCATTTTTATATAAAATGAACTTTTATTTTATGCTAATAAGGCCTCTAGGTGCAAAGGGCGTTACCCCTGCTCCTAGAGGCTCCGTTGATTGACAGGACCAGGCAGAGAAGAAACACTCCATTCACCGTAGCTTGCAAGGACCTTCAATGATGTCGTGACCATGTGATCAGTCACATGGTTTAGGAGGAGACAGGCTGTTTGTGTGATCCTAACCATGTGACTGATCACATGGTCATGACATCATTGAAGGTCCTTGCAAGCTATGGTGAATGGAGTGTTTCTTCTCTGCCTGGGCCTGTCAATCAACAGAGCCTCTAGGAGCAGGGGTAACGCCCCTTGCACCTAGCGGCCTTATTAGCATAAAATAAAAGTTAATTTTATATAAAAATGGGGGCACCAGTAAATAAAACAAATATATATTTGGAATCAGGTGACATTAGCACATCTCTAATGTCATCCTGATTCATACCGAAAAAACTGGTGACAGAAACCCTTTAATGTATACATGTATAACTCTGTTTTGTTTTAGTTATACACAGGGGACTGATAGAATTCTCTGTGTAAGTGTGTACACATAGATAGTTGTCAGTCACTGATAGCTATACACGGAGGAGTTGTTATCAGTCATTGATAGCATTCTTTGTGTAAGTGTGTAGACATAGAATGCAGTCAGTTATTCATAGTTGCACACATGGGAGGTGTTACCCGTGACTGATACCATTCTCAGTGTAAATGTGTATACAGAGATAGCTGTCAGTCACTAATAGTTATACACGAGGGAGATGTTATCAGTGATTGATAGCATTTTGTGTGTGTAAGGGTGTATACAGAGATAGCTGTCAGTCATTGATAGTTATACATGGTGAAGGTGTTATCAGTGACTGATAGAATTCTCTGTGTAAGTGTGTATACATACATAGTTGTCAGTCACTGATAGTTATACATGGTGGAGGTGTTATCAGTGACTGATAGCATTCTCTGTATAAGTGTGTATACATAGAATGCAGTCAGTTATTCATAGTTGCACACATGGAAGGTGTTACCCGTGACTGATACCATTCTCAGTGTAAATGTGTATACACAGATAGCTGTCAGTCACTAATAGTTATACACGAGGGAGATGTTATCAGTGATTGATAGCATTTTGTGTGTGTAAGGGTGTATACAGAGATAACTGTCAGTCATTGATAGTTATACATGGTGGAGTGTTATCAGTGATTGATAGCATTCTATGTGTAAGTGTGTATATAAAACTGTCAGTCACTGATACTTGTACACAGGGGAGGATTTATCAGTGATTGATATTCTCTGTGTAAGTGTAAATACATATATAGTTGTCAATCACTGACAGCTGTACACAGAAAAGGTCTCATCAGCGACTGATAGCATTCTCTTTGTAAGTGTGTATACATAGATAACTGTCAGTCACTGATATTTGTACATGAGGGAGGTGTTAGCAGTTATTGATAGCATTCTCTGTGTAAGTCCAACAGTGATTAAGACTCTTGTATATTACCTAACATATCTTCAGAGTTGCTTCAATATATTAAAAAAACACATATGCAATTCTTCATACCTTTAATTTCTGTATTTTTCCTGCTAGAGAAGAATGGGTCCCTACATGTTGGAATAGAGAGGGTTTGAACCGAATCCTCAGGTTGGCCTTTTGTCTGTCGCAGTGTTTCTGAAAATGAAGACGAGTCATTATTAGAAGGTGTCTGTGCTTTCGTCCTGGTCAGATAATGCGAACGTTTAAAGAAAGCAAGCATACTGGTTATCACCATCCCTCCACATTATTCAGCGTTACAGACACTACATGACATATGGCACAATGAAAAGATGGAAAGTTTTACACATAATTAGCAGAATTTGAAGGTGATAATTTCATTTATATCACATATTGGTCTTGTTGAGATTTATTAACAGCAATCTCACTGGAGTCCGTTTTGGTCACATAGACTGTAATTTCAAGCTAAACAGCAGAGCACAGTAGGATTTACAATACTAGTTTATCTTGTGTTTTTTTAAATCAGTGGAAAAAGATTTTTGAGCTAAGGCTGTTTTTACAGGCCAATTTTCAGGTGAATGAATGTTCCTATGCCCATCCCTATAGACTTTGCAAGCATACCGATTGCTCTGTTTAAATGGTGCTCATTACCGACAGATAATCTGCCCATAACAGAATTCTTAGGATTGTTTGTTATTTTACAGTCAAATCCCCACCCCCACCCCAAGAAAATGCAACATTATTGTCCATTATCTGTAGAATGTGAATATTCCAACATTCGGATAGAAATACTTTCATTTTTGTAACCTATTAAATACAAAAGTAACATACACAAGACAGTTATAGCCTCCAATATGGATGTTACCGGTGACATTTCTGGTCACCAGTTACATACCTCCCAACTTTGTAAAGAAAGAAAGAGGGACACATTGTGTGGCACGCTGCGGTAAATTTTTTCAGCACTAGGCCACGCCCTAACTCCGCCCACTATACACTAATCCTACCCAATCCCCTTACTGCTCCACATAGTAAATATTCCCCAGTTATGTGCCCTCATAAATATGCGTAGCTGTGCCCCCAGTCATATGCCCAGCTGAGCCCCCAGTAATATGCCCTGTTATGTGCCCCCAGTAATATGACCAGCTGTGCCCCCCAGGAATATGCCCAGTTATGTGCTCCCAGTAATATGACCAGCTGTGCCCCCCAGTGATATGCCTACATTGTGCTCTCTTGTAATATGCCCACATGGTGCCCCACTGTAATATGCCCACATTGTGCCCCCCAGTGATATGTTGTGCCCCCAGTAATGTGCCCACATTGTGCACCTCACAGAAAGTTAAAAAAAATAAAAACCTTATACTTACCTTCTTCCTAGCAGCAGCATCACCAGCAGGACATCGGCTTCTCTTGTGGAGGGGGCGGAGCCAAGGTAGTCAGCTGGCCCCACCACCCGCCCAGACAAGAGCTACAGAGAGCTGCAGGAGGTACGGAGAGCTGCAGGGGGAACGGGAGGGAGGATGTAAGAAGCAGGCAGCCGCAGGCTGCTTCTTCATGTAACAGGCAACTGTTACAGACAGCTGCCAGAGACTGGGACATACCTCCCCCGTACCGGGACAGCGGGACAGCCACTGCAATCCGGGACAGTTGGGAGGTATGCAGTTACTGTGAATACCTACAGAATGGCATGGTTTACTGTTTTTGGAGGAAGTGAAGATACTGTATATTAGCATCACTACTTTATTGGTCATTTAATACTTATGGACAGGTCATTTCGAAGATAAGTTTAAAGGGGTTTTTCGGCGGGGGTGCGGGGAGTCGGACCCCGCTGATCTGATTGACCAGCATGCACTTTCTATAATACTGGTCTCTTTGGGCCCCTCAGACTCCTGGGCCTGGAAGCGACTGCTACTTCTGCACCCCCTAAAGCTACGCCCATGACTCTAAGGGACTATGACATGTGATTTGGAGTTAGTTCATTATTATTATGCAGTTTTGTGGTAGGAATGGGAGGAGTATATGCATAGGAGAGGATTTGATTTCTCCATAAGGTAACATGGTGTAATTACACCTACTCACCACTACCCCCGAGTCGGCCAGCATGTAAACAGTGAAGAGGAGGCAGCGCTGATGCGGCGCGCGCCTCCTCTTCAAACAGCTGATCGGCGGGGGTGCCGGGTGTCGGACCCCTGCCGATCTGATATTGATGACCTATCCTGAGGATAGGTCATCAATATTTATAACTCAGAGAACCCCTTTAACTACCTTATTTTTCGCTCAATAACATGCACCTGGCCATACGCAAGTAAGTTTGGTTGTAGGGGAGGAAAATAAGGAAAAAATATATTTTTCATCAGACCTCAGATCAGACCCCCAATCTTCATCAGATTCCCAAATCAGACCCCCAATCCTAAGACCTCAAACCAGACTCCCAAATCAGACCCCCAATCCTCATAAGACCTCAGATCAGACCCCCAATCTTCATCAGATTCCCAAATCAGACCCCCAATTCTCATAAGACCTCAAACCAGGCTCTCAAATCAGACCCCCAATCCTCATAAGACTTCAGATCAGACCCCCAATCCTCATAAGACTTCAGATCAGACCCCCAATTTTCATCAGACTTCCAAATTAAGCCTCCAATATTCATCAGAACTCAGATCAGACACAAAATAAATAAATTACCTCTCCTGCATTGGATCTCAACGGCACTCAGAAGATCCAGTGCTCTTCCTTCAGCGCTGCACCGTGACCTGACGTTGCACACTGTACACAGTCAGGACACAGCACAGCTCCGACAGAAGGCCAGAGAACAGACAGTAAAGCCAGCACCAGGAGCGCTATATTCACTGCTCCCTGATGCTACTGTGTACTAATGAGCGCTTCCATAATGGAAGCGCTCATTAGTATTCATTTCATAAGACACACTGCCATTTTCTCCCAGTTTTGGGAAAAAAGTGCATCTTATGGAGCAAAAAATATGGCACAGTTGAATGGGAAATAGGATGGATCGACTTATGGTGGAATCCCGAACTCATCCTGAATTGATGCAATATTCATGTTTTAATAATACTAGTAACGATTTATCGAGGATTGATATGGTTTTAGAATCACCTGTTTCCCTTCCATTAGTACATTATGTATGAGCCAAGGTCCATATCAGATCATACACCTCTTTTGTTGATTCTTAAAATAAGTGAAAAAAAATAGCCGGTGTTCGGAAATTTAGACTTAACCCATATTGGTTAGTTTTAATTTCGGATCATGAAAGGATTAGGAATCAACTGCAAGAATTTATTCTTATAAATACAGGAACAGCCTCATATGTGATAGTATGGGACATTCTTAAGGCATCTGCAAGAGGATTATTTAGGGAGCAGATTATGTATATTAGAAAGCAATTTTGTAATGAAGAAGAGGGAAAGAGATAAGTGCAGGCAGCCGAGTCTTACTTTTTATTCAAGAGAGATGCTGTATCAAGGACCAAGTAGAATATGGCTCAGAATGACTATGAACAGATTCAGTTATGTAAGGCACCAAAAAAGTATTTTTCTCTAATTGCAAGTATTTTATAGAAGGGGAAAGCCTGGAAAATTCCATGTAAATATGATAAAACTGAAGGAGGAAAAGAAGGATATATATATATATATATATATGTGTGTGTGTTAAGAGATAAAACGGGAAAAATATTTAATTAGCATTCTGATATAGAGAAAGTGTTTTATGTATATTTTATCTGTGGCTGAGAAGAAAGAGGAAATGTTAATTCCTGATCTAAGACTTTATTTATCTGTCAGGCCAACTCCAGTTTTTGATCAACTGGAAAAGATTTCCGTATTTGGTCAATAATAGGGTTGGCCAAAAGGGAGATATTCCAGCTTTTGAAATCGTGTCATAGTCAAACTAATAATAAAATTGTGGGATAAAATATGATCTATATTTAGAGTTAATGGGGCACTTTGGTGTACACCTCTGTTTTATAACTCTAAATTACCAGAAATAAACAGGGAGAAGTTAGGGTTTGGTAAAGAGAAGGGCTGAAATTAATTAGGCATTTTTTTATGAAGGAAACCATTTGAGTCACTGAGTTTGCATCATAGCAAAGTGAACAGGTTACAATTTCAATATATTCAGTTATGTCACGCAGCAACTAAACATAAGTTTATTTGGTATGCAAATGAGCCATTAAGGTGCCCAGAGGGGCGTGATTCTTGCAGGAAGGAGCCTAGGCACGCCTCCTGCTAGTGCCCAAGCCCGCCCTCATGCTGGGAACAGGGAAAAGAGGGGCAGAGTTATGGCTTGAATGTGATGTAGGAGGTGAGTCTGGGCTCCTTCCTGCAAGAGTAACGCCCCTCTGGGCACCTTACTGGCTCATTTGCATACCAAGTAAACTGGATTTTCAGAAGATCGAAAACATCTATTGCTGAACCAAAGGCACATCTGGAAATAAGGTACTAAGTGCTATTAGGCCATGGCTTTACTTCAATAGTGATTTTCCTGGTGACAGATTTCCTTTAAAGGAGTTATTTTATTTGAAACGTTCATTAAAAAGGAGGAGACCAACAGTCCAAAATGCAGGAGGGAAAAAGCTGAATTTAGTCATTTATATTGGAAATGTCCACATGTTTGCAGATTCTAGGATCAAGCTCTACCATACCCTCTCCACTCTGATTGACAGGGCCAGGCAGTGTAAATGTGATCACACCCTCCTGACCCTGTGAATCAAAGTGGAGAGGGCATGGCAGTTGTAGAGAGAGCTGAGCCTCTAGGTGTAACAACAACACCCCTGTTGCTCCTAGAGACTCATTTTCATATATTAAAACTTCATTTTTCTCAGCAATGCAGGCACATATGAACATAGGACCAACACAGATGTCTTCAGCTACCAAGTGCACATGTAACAGGTCAGCTAGTTTCATAGGTAGAAATCTGCTGACATGCCATTTAAAGTGCTTTTTTTTAAATTCTGTAACAATTGTATTTTGTGTAATGAATTGAAGTATTTAATAAAGTGCAAAAAATACTCTGTCCGGGAGTAGGCAGAGCTGTGGAAATATCTGAGATGCCTGCGCTCCACTGTTTCCATAACTCCCATAGCAATGGAATTTAACAACGAACAATCTTTTGTGCGTTTGATTAATAGTCTCAAAAATGATCTTTCTCTGAAAGGACACTCCAAAAAATATCTTTTCTCCATCACTCAATGTCCCTGAACGTGTATGGCCAATTTAATCTGTGTGCTCTCCGCATCCGTTTGTCCGTTACACAAAGAGATAGAACATGCCCTATACTTGTCTGCAAAATGCAGACCGAGGACCCACTGAAGTCAATGCCCCTGCAACATGGACCACATCCGTTTTCTGCGGATCCATGATTTGCAGGTGGCAAAACGGATACGGTCGTGTGCATGGAGCCTTATTAAATATTTATGCAGTTCACCCCTGGTCAACATTTTACTAAAAGGATGCCCTTGGGCACTTTAAAGGGAATGAGTCATCAGAAAATGACTTATTAAATCATGTTTAACATATTTTTAAAGACATTTTGGTGGTTATTTTTACATTTCCATGTCAATATATTTAAACAAAAACCATAAAATCCTGCAGTTTTCGCACTGCCCACTAAGCCTAATAACAGTCATCACTTCTTGGTCTATGCAGATCACTTTATTGCAGTTATATATAATTCTAATCCTGCCTGTAGTGATATCATCTCTGTGTACAGATAAGACCGGATCCTCTATTCACAATAGGTGATTGTCACATCTTATCTATTCTTTCCTTGTACAATGATCTCTGCACAGATCACAGAGCATGCCTAGAAAACTCTCCCATAGAAGTCAGTGAGGTCCCCTCCAGACCATTGTGTCTATGGCTCATGGGGCTGCCATAGAGCAATTTTCTTAATGCTTTCTAAATGCTGTTAAGAACAGCTCAGGCAAGATGACCGTCCTGTAATCATGTTCAGGAAACAGAATAAAATCAGTAATTAGAAAATAAAAACAGATTAGAAAAAGGAGATGTGTCACTATCTGGTTTTAACTGGTAGATAAAATTTTTGGTGACACACTGAATGGAACTAAATTGGAAATGGCAGAGAAGAACCTCAGTTATAAAGAAAGATTAGTCAACTCTGAGAGGAGACATTCATGCAAATATACAGTATGTAAATATATGTAAATGGCCCATGGAGAAAAAATACAGCAAGAAGCTGTTTATTTCAAGGTAACCTATAAGGACACAATGGCATACCTATAGGGATGGAGAATCTCGAGCTGTGAAAAGAGTTCTTCACTGGAAGAGCTGTATGGTTGTGGACAAAAAGTCTCCCAAAGAAAATGGGTTGAACAGAAACAGTAGACTACATGCTTGGATGCTTCTGTGAAACGACCTAACACAGCGGTCTACTAAAATTTATAATAGCACACTTTTTAAAACCATTCTCAGAGAACCATCTCTGGACCATCCATTCTTATGTCTGTATGATGTGCCATTCCTCTTTTATTTCTACTAGAAGTTATGAATGTCTGCACTAAAGGTACATTTGGGTGTTACCAGTTGGGGGTGTATCACTGCACAGTCTGACATCAGCAGCACTGGTTGAACTTAGAGTCAGACACACTGGCTACTGGTAACACCCAGCAGTACCTTTACTGCAGACTGCTGACAATTTATTTCTGAATGTCAGAAAACGATCTCCATATCTTGTGTCTACGGTTCATATAAACCAATGTTTTTTGTTCACCAGTGGCATAGAAAAAAAGCGACTACTGTAACTTGTGCTTGCAACTGCAACCCCGAACAGAGTCACTTCTAGGCTGTTTCACCATCTTGTTTGTGATGCCTCTACAGAAAGGTTACCAAAGCTGTTGGGCCTTTCACGTAATTCAGTGTTATGGCTTATTAGGTTAACAGTGAAGGGAAAATCACTGATTATTGTCCAAATGCCGCTTTATTTTCTCTGCATACAGTGCCTTATGGGAATGGGAACCTGGGATACCCCTTTAATAATGTAGCTAGCCCTGCTGTACACAGTATATTGTCACTTGTTAAGCACTGACCACAATAAACTGCAGAAAAATGAAATGACCATAAGAGTGCTGTGAGTAATTTGCGCTCTGTTCGCTTGCAGGAAGAGCAGCTCTGGGAGCTGACAAATAAGCTGATCATATTAAGAGTCACTTAGTGCTCTTTTTATTAAGTTCTAAAATAAATGCAATATTCACAAACCTGAACATCCAATCACTGCTATAGGGAGTTAATCTTTCATGCAGTGTTAATTATCTCCAAATGTGTTTTAAAGAATTCCCATTATCATTATGGGAGATGCTTGGGCATGAAAATAGGTGGAATAAGTGTTTAACCCCTGGCAAGTCAGTCTGGAAATGAAGGAATGATGCTGATCCTCTTTATTACCCTCAGATGACTATAGCCTGTTCTTATCTTAAAGCATACCTGAGTTTTCAAAAGAAAAGTTTGCAGAATGGATGTGCTTCTTTGTACAAGCATAACTGTGAAGGAATAGGTGTATTTGGGCTTCCCTAATGTCTCTTTCAGCCATATTATCATCCCCCGTTTCAGCTGCACAGCTTAGATGCATTTCTCTCTCTTCTTTGGAATCTGCCGGCACTCTACTGCAGTGACCCACTATGTTTGTTTTCAGCTCTGGAGCCCACAGAACAGATAAGGAGGGGGAAATCACACTTACAGACACACAGGAGGCTCTTGTGAATTCAGAAGCAGCGCAGAAGCAGTTCTTTTATCAGGATCTCAGCTAGCTCTGACACGCCCCCACTTCTCTGCCATCTTCTGTGTTTCTGTTACTAGGACTGGATCTTCTCTGACAACAAGCGGTGGACTGTAAATTAGGTGGAAGTGAGAGCTTTACAGCTTTTTTCAGGTGGGTGCAGGCCCTATTATTTTTTTTTAAAGTTCCCGGTCTGCCCTTGGCTGCTAAAATGTGTAGAAGAAAAAGTTGTCTTTAAAAAAAAAAAATTCTGCACAATGCAATTTGATGATGACTTGATACTAGCAGATGGGTATCCTGTCATGGCATGATGTTTGATGTATGTTTTTTTTCACATAATGAAAAAAAAATGTTTAAAAAAAAAGAAAATGATCTGAACCCAACCGTAAAAAAACAAGGAGGATTAATTATGAATCTTATGTACATAAATAGCACTGTAAGCATACACACTGACTAGTGAACTTCTTACGGTTCCTATTTGAAAATCAGTTAATATCCATTTCTGACCTGGAAAGTTAGTGATTATGTCTTCAACGCCAATGTTAGACTGTGCCCGCACAGATGGGCAGAGGACTGACAGATGCTGGCTTTACAGATCAAAAAGAAACAGTCAAGGGCAGCATTATTAATCCTGCCTCTCTAGTCATACCGTTAGCATGGATGCCTAGAAAATATTTGCTCTAGGCAGAAAGAGTTAGAAGCAAACATTTAAATAAAAGCTTAATAGCAATATCTCTAGGGAAGAAGGCAGAACATACAATGCAAAATCCAATGAGATGCCTGACCCGCCTGACCCCTGTGCCGCATCCGATATGCCAAAGGGAAGTAATACGGAAAGAAAGATTCTCATCACAAATCCTCCTCGCGGAACCTTGTGGATTATTGACTGTAAACTGCATTCATATAAAATCAGCAAGACTTATTGCTAAGTAGTAAAACACTATTTTACAGCGGGTTCTCATGAGCACAGGCCGAGAAAATCGAGGTGACAGAAATATGTAGGGGACAGCATGCAGCAGTAATCTAGCACTAACAGTGAGAATACTTACTGAAGGTGAAGGTTGGAAAAAGACACAAATCCTTTCTCAGATCAATTATGCAATATTAATTGCTCTGTTAAATGGGTTATGCCATGACTGATGTAAAAAATGAAAATCAGACATCATATAGTCTATGACAATCTCTTTCTAACAAAGCTAGAACCAGCTCTGTACCTCACATGGATCCAGAGATCTCCTCATTCATTGCTCTGCTAGATTTATATCAAGTTGACAGCTCAGGGGGGAGTGTCCACTCTCAGGGGCATGCCCTTTCTGCTGCAGCTCTCTGCCCATAAGGGCTCATGCACACCACCGTATGTATTTTGCAGTCCACAAAACACAGATCCTCAAAAAAAAAAGATGACATCCGTATTGCATCAATTTTTTTTCTGATCCATTGTAATAATGTATGTCCTTGTCTGCAAAATGGACAAGAATAGGACATGTTTTATTTTTTTGCAGGAAGGACATGCAGACATACAGAAACGGAATGCACACAGAGTCACTTCCATTTTTTTGCGGACACATTGAAGTGAATGGTTCCACATACGGACCTGTACAAAAAAACGGAATGGAAACAGAAGAAAAATACATTTGTGTCCAAGAGCCCTAACTGTCACAGCTAGTGGCAATTGGAGGATGGAACTGAGCACGTGCAACCATTTCAGTAGGTGGAAGTGCACTTTACTATGTGATTATAATGAAGTAAATCTAAAAAGTGCAGCATTTCTGTAACAGAAAGTAAAGTACAAAAATACATATTTTTTCATTAACAAATATATAAAAATTTAATGGTGGCACAACCCCTATAATAATAAACCTCAAACTGGTGATGGATAAATGTAAGACCATTACTACCTCATGGGGAAGGGCATTCCATAGTCTGACTAACTGTAAAGAATCCTTCCTGCACTGATGTTACAGGACTATTTCTCCACATGTCACATTACACTGAAAAGACTTTGAATATATGTCCTGAAAATATTTAATTTGTGGCAACTTGGAGAAGCAGAATAAAAAGTTTCACACTACTGGAGAGCCTCCAGCTCTTACTACTTTGATGCACATAGCATAGAAAAAATGTAACATCAAATGTAGTGGAATATTGGATAGAAGGAACCATACGCTTCATTCTGATGTTCCCAAACGCCCCCTCCAAAGACGGATTCTGACATATGACTTCTTTGAAAATCTATTAGGCTGCATTAACAATGACCATGTGACAACCGTTTTTTTAATGGCCGTTTCCAGAACAATGGAAGCCTATGGGTGTATTTTACATGTCAGTTTTTTAACGGACCGTGAATACTGGCCATCAAACAATAGGACATGTCCCATTTTTCAGCTTTCATGGCCTGAGAGCCACATGCAATTGAAGGGGACTGTTTTTAGTGGCCGTTTTTCAGAAAGCCATCAGTGAAAAAAAAAGGCTTTAAAAACGTAATTTAATCATTTTTGTGAAGCACTCAAAATGACAGAATGACATCTACAAGACAGGGCAAGCTTATAGACTTGCATGGTATCCAATTTAACATACAAAAATATGTACACGTTTTATCTACCTTCCATTGTTATTGCCCCCCTTTATCTAAAATAAAAAGTCTTGAATAAAAATCTTAATTTTTTGTATCTACAGCTTTTACGTAAGTCTTTATCTCTCCATGGTTACAGACAACAAACTAATATTGTGTAGTCTGTTCCTACAGTCATACTCCTTTTCATCTGCACTGTATGTTATTAAGAAGCAGTGTACACATGGGAGGGGGATATACAGTGCCTTGCGAAAGTATTCGGCCCCCTGGAACTTTTCAATCTTTTGCCACATTTCAGGCTTCAAACAAAAAGATATAACATTTTACATTTTTGGTGAAGAATCAACAACAAGTGGGTCACAATTGTGAAGAGGAACGAAATTTATTGGATCATTTAAACTTTTTTTGTAATAATAAAACTGAAAAGTTGGGCGCGCAAAATTATTCGGCCCCCTTGCATTAATACTTTATTGCGCTTTATTTGCTGCGATTACAGCTGCAAGTCGCTTGGGGTATGTCTCTATCAGTTTTGCACATCTAGAGACTGAAATTATTGCCCATTCTTCCTTGCAAAACAGCTCAAGCTCTTTGAGGTTGGATGGAGAGCGTTTGTGAACAGCAGTTTTCATCTCTTTCCACGTATTCTCAATTGGATTCAGGTCTGGACTTTGACTTGGCCATTCTAAGACCTGGATACGTTTATTTTTGAACCTTTCCATTGTAGATTTTGCTTTATGTTTGGGATCATTGTCTTGTTGGAAGATAAATCTCCGTCCTAGTCTAAGGTCTTTTGCAGACTCCAACAGGTTTTCATCCAGAATGGTCCTGTATTTGGCTCCATCCATCTTCCCATCAATTTTAACCATCTTCCCTGTCCCTGTTGATGAAAAGCAGACCCAAACCATGATGCTGCCACCACCATGTTTGACAGTGGGGATGGTGTGTTCAGGGTGATGAGCTGTGTTGCTTTTATGCCAAACATATCGTTTTGCATTGTTTCCAAAAAGTTTGATTTTGGTTTCATCTGACCAGAGCACCTTCTTCCACATGTTTGGTGTGTCTCCCAGGTGGCTTGTGGCAAACTGTAAACCAGACTTTTTATGGATATCTTTGAGAAATGGCTTTCTTCTTGCCACTCTTCAATAAAGGCCAGATTTGTGAAGTGTTTGACTGATTGTTGTCCTATGGACAGACTCTCCCACCTCACTGTAGATCTCTGCAGTTCATCCAGAGTGATCATGGGCCTCTTGGCTGCATCTCTGATCAGTCTTCTCCTTGTTTGAGATGAAAGTTTAGAGGGACGGCCGGGTCTTGGTAGATTTGCAGTGGTCTGATACTCCTTCCATTTCAATATGATCGCTTGCACAGTGCTCCTTGGGATGTTTAAAGCTTGGGAAATCTTTTGGTATCCAAATCCGGCTTTAAACTTCTCCGCAACAGTATCACGGACCTGCCTGGTGTGTTCCTTGGTCTTCATGATGCAGAACCCTGAGACTATCACAGAGCAGGTGCATTTATACGGAGACTTGATTACACACAGGTGGATTCTATTTCTCTTCATCAGTCATTTAGGACAACATTGGATCATTCAGAGATCCTCAATGAACTTCTGGAGTGAGTTTTCTGAACTGAAAGTAAATGGGCCGAATAATTTTGCACGCCCCACTTTTCAGTTTTATTACAAAAACAGTTAAAATGATCCAATAAATTTTGTTCCACTTCACAATTGTGACCCACTTGTTGTTGATTCTTCACCAAAAATGTAAAATGTTATATCTTTTTGTTTGAAGCCTGAAATGTGGCAAAAGGTTGAAAAGTTCCAGGGGGCCAAATACTTTTGCAAGGTACTGTAGATGATCACATTGATATTGTAATGTATATCACATCATCATGCTACTTTCATAACATCAGAGAACCAGGATTCAGAGATTAATGGTGGTGGTGGCAGGGGTATACGGTAAATAAAGGGTCAGGTCCGGTATATCATATTGTTAGTTTTATATATGGGGCAATATTATTGCATATTAAAAATTACCTACTCTCCAGCATTCTTACAAGCAGCCCAAGGTTTTCTTGCAAGAACTGTATTAATATGCATAAACTGGGTTTTACACAACCTGCCAGAAGAGGGCACTCAAAGACTTTTACAAGGGAAATTCCCATCTTAAAGGGGTTGTTTCCCATCTTAAAGGGGTTGTGCTGTGCAAAAATATTGATGACCTATCCTCAGGATTTTAACTCCTGGAGTCCCTGCCGAACATCTGTTTGAAGGGTTAGCGGCGCTTGTGTGAGCACTGCTTTCTCTTCCAAATTGGCCATCTCATGTGCAGCGGCCATGCAGTGTAGTTACAACTGCTCATCCTATTATCTTGAATAGGACTAGCAGCTGTAATTTCATGACGCCTCGTCTACAAGCGAGACAAAGAGCAAGTAATTTTGAAGCTTAACTAGTGCTCGAACAAGCGCCCTTAAAACAGCTGATAGCAGGGGTTCTGGGGATTTGAACCTCACTCGTCTGATATTGATGACCCATCCTGAGGGTAGGTCAACAATATCTCTGCACAACCCCTTTAAGGATCATATTCTATGGGGGAGGGGGGATTTATCATAAAGTCAGTTTTCATTCTGTCTGTGTTGGTGTACTTTATGCTACATTTATCAAAAGTCTCATGTTGTTAGATAAATTCCAGTTTCCCTACTCTACCCTCCTACTGGAGTGAGATTGCATCTTTAAAAAAAAAAAAAAAAAAAAAAAAGATGAAAAAATGATAAATCTGGAGTGAAACTCATTAACATAGCTGACCACACCCACTTTTCCCACCCACATTACTGAAAACTGAAAACGGGATTGGTGTAAAAATGCAAAAAGTCTCAAAATTTTGAGCAAGTCGCAAAAGCCCTATTTTTGCAACTTTTTGACACAAGAATTCTGAAGTGAGGATATGATAAATCATGGCCTTTGTGTATTTGCAAATACCATTACTTTCTTTATCCCTTTTGTGATAGTTAGGAGATTGTCAGTCTGGTCTTCTCCATTTTCCTAGACATGTTAATTTTTCATTTCCCAGGGGTACGGCTAGCATTGATGTAATACTGTAGACCTGCTTGTGCAGCTCCTATGAATTTGGGCAGGTTTATTGGAGTGTGCTCTCCTTAAAGCATGTGCAGTAGTTCCTGGCCCAGTCAGTCTCCTCAGAAATACAAGTAAATAGGATGGCTAGCCTAAGACCTTTCCTTTTCTGCTCATGGTCAGGCCTTCCCCCTACCCTGTGCAATACAAGTAAATAGGATAGCTCCCAGATATGACCAGTAATATTAGAGTGGTCCCTATAGTGCTGAACTGGAGCATTTTCTGCATGCACATAAAAAGTTATCACAGGGCCACTTCAGTGCTGCCTACGAAATTTCAAAAGCCAGAGAAAGAAGGGCAGGCAACATGGGAATTCCTGGTAGAAAAATAAGTTGAAGACGTGTCTGAGGTGGAGAAAAAACAAAGGGGGTAGAATGGGAATAGCTCACTAAATTTAGACAAATCTACATGGCATACTGTGTAACAATCACACTGTTGTAAGGAGCACTTAGGAACTTTGCTTAAACTAGATTATATGGCTTCGCCTAGCAGAAAAGTCCTGATGGTGATATGTCTTCAGCCCCTATGGCCATAATAAAAATAATAACCAAATGCAAGTATAAAAATGAATTTTAATTAGTGTTATCAGAGGGTTGGAGAAAATACTCTCCTAAGACAGGACGGACATATTTTACATAAAATATTTCTCCTAACAGAAAGCAGGCAGTATGACGGCACAGTAGTCTCAGTGCTGCCTAATTAAAGTCATATATTTTTGGTGAATAGAGCAAGCTATAGGCAGCTGAAAGTAATGAGATACCCAGCATCACTTCATTATTGAAAGTGCTCATTATGATCGGGGGGGGGGGGGAGGATGCTGAGAATGAAAGAAACTGAAGCACGATACATAGGTAGCGACAGGATTTATTGTATGCACACCAGCTCTTGCTGACGCATGTTTAACAGGCCGCGAGGAGAATGAATGGGGCAGGTACTAAGGAAATGGGCTGAACGAGCTGCATACAGGCATATACCTTTACACAGCCATTCACTATTCTATTACTGTCAGATAGCTTAATGCACTCCAACTGGTGATCTTCTATGATGTCTTTATTCAATGTCTGAGTAGAGTTGGGCTACAACAGAGTAAGAACATGAAACAGTCACTGTAGCATTTTACTAAGAGTAGGTTCCTGCATGCTCCATATTTCACAGTTCACATCTAGCTATAAAGTAAATGAAAAGCTTACTAGATTCTATACACCTGACATGCACCACAGTTTCATGCTGCATTAGATCCCAGAGCTGCATTCAAAATTCTGCTGGGATAAATGGCACCAGGCTGTTCATAAGCTCACTCCCTAATAGCTTAGCTTTAGCTGAAGTAAATTCATCTACATGTGTGTAGGTTGCCTACATTGCACCAGTATGTTGGCAGTTAGCTAGCATATACATCAAGTACACACAAGAAGTAGCTTGCAAATCAGCTTACAGCTCAGTATTTAGCCAGTCAGATGATGGCAAGAGTAGAATGGCCAACTGGAGAGTACCAAAGAGAGCGCTCAGTGGGGCCAACTGTGGAGTGGATTATTACTTGGAAGGTTTAGCTGATCAACTGGATGAGCATCTTGAAGTAATTGGTAGGACTGCCCCAGTGCAGTGATGTCACTATTCCTCCGCCCTGCGCTTAGGTCGTGTTCAGTTCAGACCTGGAAAGCAGTATACAGTGCTCCCTCAAGATACAATGACCGCAAGATACAATATTTTCAACATACAATGGTGTTTTCTGACCCATCGTAAGTTGAAACTAGACTCAACATACAATGTCTCAGACTCGGATCCAACCAATCATGACCACTTCTCTGGTAAAATAGCTGGATTACTTACTAGTTACCAGCTATTCCTGATTATTATATGTACGGACTTGTTTTATCTGTCTTAGTTATCTGCTTATTTTTCTTAAATCTTAATTTTTCTTATCTTGGATGACATTTTTGGGCTTTGGAACCAATTATTCAACTTACAATGGTTTCAACATACAATGGCCGTCCTGGAAACAATTAATATTGTAACTTGAGGGACCACTGTACTTTTTACATAGGTTTGTATTTTTTACTAAGAAATTACAGAAAGTATATCAATTCTAATCACAGATGGTAAAGTAGCTCGATCAACTCACTGGAACCACATAAGAAAAAGCTGCTTCTAGTTATTTAATATATCTTGATGCTTTATAAGTTACAGACTCCCTAAAAGGGATCACAACCTTATACAATTATTATCTTTTTATTCATCCCAAGATTTTCTTCGTCTACTCAAACACAGTAACTAAGAAGAAAAAAACATGCACAGGAGACAGATAGTGGGCAGTGAGATCTAAATGCTGGTATGAAATGACTTCACCATGCCGCAAATGTCCCTTTGTTATTTCCACCCAGTGAAGGATGACACTTATCCTTGCACAACAGAACATTAGTTGGTATAATGCAGCAAGGATTCTAGGAAGCGGTCCTGAGTGGTCTGAAAACAGCAGGCAATGCAAGAAGCAAGCGTTCCTCACAAGGGCATACTTCCATACGTCTGCTCAGAGCCCCTTGAGCATGGTGGATTTGACTTTAATTTTACTTTTCCTAACTGTACTTGAAAACTCATCATTTCTCTTAAATACCATTTCCCGGATCTGCTCCTTTATCATGTAATTCCTTCAGCCAGACATCTCCCTTGGTGTTTTGACTTAATAATTTTTTTTTCATAAGACTACATACCGGTGCTAGTAAGGGCATGGCAGAGCCAGATACTGAGGCTTTGACAAAGGAAACAGCTAAAGAAATAGACTGGGTACAGTTATTAAGAAATACTAAAGTTGTTTTTAGGTTCTGATTTACACTGAAGCTAAAATGACACTTGTGGCTTTAAAGGGAACCTGTCACAATGACCATGGTGTCTGAGCTGCAGGAAGCATGTTATAGAGCAGGAGGAGCAGAGCAGATTGATATATAGGTTTGTGGGAAAAGATTCAGTATAACATGTGTTTTATTCATTTAAATCCCTGCTCATTCTGGGCTGTGAAATCAAGGAGGCGGTCATATCTGTGATTGACAGTTACGTTAATCACTGATAGGACCGCCTCCTGGACTTCAAAGCCCAGAATGAGCAGGAATATAAATGTATAAATTACAAGTTTTACTAAATCTTTACCCATAAAATCTACTCTGCTCCTTCTGTTCTACACCATGTTGCCTGCAGACTGCACTGCATTTCTATGGTTACAGATTCCCTTTAAACCCTATGCGTTGGATATATTTACGAAATTAATCTGAAAGTAATAGAAAATTTGGAAAAAATTGTAGTGGTCAATTTTTGATTTTTTTTGTAAAACAGAATAGTCACAAATTAGTTAATAACTAATATTTTCCATATGCCTATTTTATGTTGACATTATTTCTTAATTGACCTTTTTAATTCTATCAAGACGTGGCTTATTTAACAGCAATTTTTTCTAAAATTTTAAAAAATGTTCCAAAACCAATCTTTTTAGGAACCAATTCAGTTCTGAAGGGACTTTAAAAGGATTATATATTAGGAATCCCTCATAAATTGCCAACATTTTAAAAACGGCACCTTAGGAAGTTTGTCATCCCTTGCGTTGCAGAAATTAAAGCAAAATTGAGATGAAATTTAAACATTTAATTTTCTCTTGTAGATTTTTAATGCTAATCAATTTATTCTGCAACACAGCAGGTGTTATCAGTGTGCTAATTTACCCTAACACAGGTCTCAGAAATGAAAAAGCATCTTATGGGTTTCAAGATTTTCTTTTTACATAGATGTTTTAACCCTTTAAAGACTGGGTGATTTTCCCTTTTTTGCTTTTGTTTTACTCCCAGCCCTCCCAAAGCCATAACTTTTTTATTTTTTCATTCACATAGCCGTATATGGGCTTGATTTTTGTGGGACAAGAGGCACTTTCTAATGGCACTATTTACTGTTGCATACAGTGTAGTGGGAAGCAGGAAAAAAATTACAAATGGGATGAGATTGGGAAAAAATGCAATCCTCCAACAGTTTTTTGGATTTTGTTTTTACAGAGTTCCCTACACTGTAAAAGAGACTAGTTACTTTCATTCTCCAGGCCTGTACGAATCTGGAGATACCACATATGTATATTTTTTTCTTGTGTTTTTATACTGGAAAAAAGTAAAAACCTTGAAAAAATATTTTTTTTCTTTTAGTTGCCATACTCTGACCCCTATAAAATTTGTAGTTATGTGTAAGGAGCTGTGTGAGGGCTCATTTTTTATGGACCGATCTGCAGATAAATTTTGTTACCAAAACGTCCCGAAACACGTCTGGTGGGTACGGCTTGTTGAGTACTGAAGGCATGCAGTTATATTTCAAGTTTCGTCTATACAGCACATCCACGCTGGGATCGGTGTCCCTGGGCTACAACGACACATACGTGGCTAAACCACCAAAGCCGGCACTGAACCGAGCAGGTGGCCGATACAAGCATAGAGGGAGGACTGCATCGCTACAGAATTTGTGAGTCATTATCCCCAGAATTATTGCCAGCATTAATATCCAAAAAGGAGTTATTTCACTGGGCATTTCATAGTGGGACAGGGATCCTAATGGATCTACAAGTTCTATCATAAGCGCAGGAGCATTAGTGAATTGAATACCACTAAGACTATAGAAATAAGATAAGGAACATTTTTGGTGCACATTAAATATTGGAAAAATCCAACAATATACTGCATTAAAGCAAGACATAATTGCACTATAAATCCCAGTATCAGTGCGGGAGGGCTAACCAATTGGATACCATCCAGACTTCACAAATAGCATTCACACTCAATTAATGAACTTTTAGTGCAACAAAGCAGTACTTTTTATAATGATATATATGAAGTTTTATGCGTGAGCTCCGCATGTAGAAATATAAAGGGATAGAGAGTATATGTTTAATCTGATTCATTTTTACTGTTCTATAATTGTTGTTTTAATTGAAATATTGAAATATATTGAAATATAAGTAATGCAGTTTAATTTTTTTTACTAAAACTGTCATATGCAAATTAACTGTCAGCTAGCCAAATGTTATTTGAATTAATTAATAAAAAAGAAATTCCCACTTTTTATAGTTCCCATAGGGAATCACTGGATTGCTGTTCTCATAGACTCCAATTCATTAGCATTGGAGTTTATAGGGATTTTACTGTGTTTCTATGGAGCCCTGCCACAGGTAGACAAAGGCTCATGTGGAGCCAAAATGCATCCATGGTGATGTGAGAATAAAGAATTATCAATAACTTAAGTCAGCGAAGTGCCGGGATTTATCTTTTCTATTGTTGGCAGCTTCGGCTTTCCACGTGCACTGCTGCAGAAAAGACGAAGTGCCGACCGTATCTATTTATTTATTACAACTATCAGTGACTGACATCCATCTCTGTATACACGCTTACACAGAGAATGCTGTCAGTCAATGATAGCTGTACACAGGGGAGGTGTTATCATTGATTGATAGCATTCTCTGTGCAAGTGTTTATACATAGATAGCTGTCAGTCACTGATAGCTGTACATGGGGAGGTGTTGCCATTGATAGAATTCTCTGTGTAAGTGTGTATACAAAGATAGCTGCCAGTCACTAATAGTTGTACACAGGGAGGTGTTATCAGTGATTGATAGCATTCTCTGTGTAAGTGTGTATACATACCGTATTTTTCGCTTTATAAGACGCACTTTTTCCCCCCCAAAAGTAGGGGGGAAATTGCTGTGCGTCTTATAAAGCGAATACTAGTGAACGCTTCCATTATGAAAGCGCTAGTATGTAATAGGTGCCGGGAGCAGGAAAACATACTCACCCTCCTGCGCTGCAGCTCCGCTCCCGGTCCTGCACTGTCCTGACCGCGTACAGCATCAGGGCGTAGTGCCCGCACTCTGACCTGACGCTGCACGCAGTCAGGTGACAGTTCAGCGCCGGAAGGGGAAGACAGAGCAGCGCCGGACCCGGAGTGGAGCCGCGGCGCAGGAGAGGTGAGCGAGGTTTTTTATTTTATACTTAGGGAGCTGATGGGCTGATCTGAGGTCTGATGGGGGCACAGTGGGCTGATCTGAGGTCTGATGGGGGCACAGTGGGCTGATTTAGGGGCACAGAGGGCTGATCTGAAGTCTGATGGGGGCACAGTGGGCTGATATGGGGGCTGATCTGAGGTCTGATGGGGGCACAATGGGCTGATATGGGGGCTGAGTGGGCTGATCTGAGGTCTGATGGGGGCACAGTGGGCTGATCTGAGGTCTGATGGGGGCACAGTGGGCTGATTTAGGGGCACAGAGGGCTGATCTGAAGTCTGATGGGGCAGAGTGGGCTGATATGGGGGCACAGTGGGCTGATATGGGGGCTGATCTGAGGTCTGATGGGGGCACAATGGGCTGATATGGGGGCTGAGTGGGCTGATCTGAGGTCTGATGGGGGCTGAGTGGGCTGATATAGGAGCAGAGTGGGCTGATCTGAGGTCTGATGGGGGGTCTGACATGGAGGGCTGATATATGGGGTTTGATGTGACATCCTGAAATTTATGAGGGGTCTGAAATAAGGTCTGAGGAAAAATATTTTTTTTCTTATTTTCCTACTCTAAAATCTGGAGTGCGTCTTATAAAGTGAAAAATACGGTAGATAGCTGTCAGTTACTGATAGTTGTACATGGGGAGGTGTTATCAGTGATTGATAACATTCTCTGTGTGAATGTGTATACATAGAGAGCTGTCAGTCACTGGTAGTTGTACACATGGGAGGTGTTATCAGCAATTGATAGCATTCTCTGTGTAAGTGTGTATACAATGATAGCTGTCAGTCACTGATAGTTGTACATGGGAGTAGTCTTAAGTATAAAGTGAACAGATATATAAATGTACAAATATATATATATATATATATATATATACACACACACACACACACACACACACAGTATGTGAAAATCATATATTATGCTTGGTTTAAGTAGCTCTTTAAATTTCCCATGCTATCATGTTTTACTTGGTGGCAATTTGGTTGTAACATCTGGCAGGACTGACAGGCATGCAGCCAGCAATATAGAATTGGACATGGTTCATAAATAAATTGTTTATTTCATGTATGTTTCTACATCTTCCTCCACTTGTTCTACAGCAGGCAGCATAATTAGAAAAAGCAAAAACAAAGATCGAAAAAAATCAAGCATTTCTGTATTCTCATACACAAAAATACAGCAACATTATTCACTCCTTGGGATAAAATGCCACCACACAGAGCCAATGCATTGACACTATTAATAGATCTTGCCATACATATCACCCATTTGTCACTGAGTGCAGGGATGCAAGTGACTGCATGTCACAGAGTGCCTAAACTTAAACTAGATGCAGTGTATAGTAGTAGTGCACTATAAGCACCTCCTAAAATCTATGAAATGACTTCAAGTACCTCATACCATGTGAAAGAATTTTGGGTACATTTATTAAGACGGTCATAAAGGGAAATTACGGTTCTTCATTGAAACACTATACGACGGTACATGTAATGCAATACAGGTCAGTGCTACAGAAACATGCACTGCCATACACCTCCATGACCATGGAACTGCCATTGCCTTAGTTAAAAAGGAGTCTATCCCCATTTTTTCTATATGTGAAAACGTGATGTAGTTTTAGGTCAAATTTATGCAGAAATATAAAAAATTCCCTATTCCCCCAATGGTCTACGTGTCAATAAAAAGTTGTCTCAAACATTACAGTGGCAGACGGCCATGACAGTTACATGTTGATCTCCGTAGCTGCCAAGGTCATATATATCGAAAAAAGGTCATGGAGTGCTAAAAACAAAGTCTGGTACAGAATCAGGGGATATGATGGTGTACTGCGATGTGAAACAGTATTTGACACCTTCACAATTTTTAATTTTTTTACATATTGCCTGCACTAGAAAGTTCCAGGCACCATGTGAAAAAGTATTAGCTCCCTTCCCAATGTCTTTTATTTTTGCATATTGGTCGCAATTGAAAGTTTTTAGATCATTAGACTACTTTTAATATTACACAAATGTAACACAAGCAAAGAATGCTGTTTTTACATGATAAATTCATCTAATGAAGGAAAGATACTGTTTAGTGCTACACGGTCTTATGTTAAAAAGTAACTGGTCCTCTGCTATTAAACAAATCGGTTAATCAAATTGACAATTGGGCTAATTTTCACTAGCCACAACCAGGGATCAGCACTGCCAGACTTGTTGAATCTAAACATCACTAGCAACATGAAGCCGGGCTAGAAGGTGTCAAATAGCAGCATATGATGATATGTCCTAAATAAATTCACAGACAGATGTGAAACAGTCACTGTCTACAAGTCTTGAAAGGGTTACAAAAATATTCTGTGATCTGATTAGTAAAAGTTGGAACTTTTTGAAACACATGGGTATGGTGGAGCGCAGCTAAGAACATCATACTAAGGCTCCATTCACACGTCCTGTTTTCCTTTCCTAATTCGATCCTGATCAGGATGCATTCATTTCAATGGGTCCTGAAAAAAATCAGGATTGAATCAGGAAAGAAAAACAGGACGTGTGAATGGAGCCTAACAGTCAAACACGACATGGTGCTGGGAGTGGTTAGCTATGTTAATGAGTTTCACTCCAGATTTATCATTGAGACTTTTCTTTTAAAAAAAGTTGCAAAAAAGTGGCACTCTCTCTCCAGTAGGAGGGTGGAGTAGGAAAACTGGAGTAGCTTTTCGAGACAGAAGGGTTAAGTTTAAGAATAAGACAATTTTATAAAAGAAAAACGTGACTTTTGATAAATGTGGCATAAAGTACGCCAATGCAGACTTACTTCAAATATTCCTGTCCTGATAAATCCCCCCCAAAAAAAAAAAAGTTGTGGAGTGCCAAAAGTTGTGAATAGAATCTCATTGAGATGCTGTGCCAAACCTGAAACAGTTTATGCTCAAAAAACAAAAATGTAGCTAAATGCAATACTACAACGAAGACTGGGATAACATTCCCCCTCAACAAGGTAGAAAATCCAGTGCGTCTTCACAAACATTTGACTGTAGCTGTAACCGTCAAGGGTGCACAACCAGTTATTAGCTTTAGGAAGGCAATCACTTTTTTACATGGGTAATATAGGTTCTGAATGAATCATTATCGTCAATAAATGGAATGATCATTTAACAACTGTATTTTGTGCTTACCAGTGTTGTCTCTAACTTATATTAAAATTAGTTGGATGATCTGAAACATTTTAATGTGACACATTGGCAAACAATTGAGATGAAATTGGGTGAGGGGCAAATACATTTTCACAGCACTGCAGGGAGACATTTTTGTTATTGTAATACAAATCCAGTTAATCCAGACATGTTCATCATAAGAAAATATCTTTTATATATTTCTGTAATACACAGCTCCACATTCTTTTCACATACCCTGGTGATGTATTATGTATAAATGACATTTTCAATTTGAAATGCAGACAGCGCATGAGCTCCCCTCCGAAGAGGTGATTCTCACAAGCACCACACTGGCAATCTTGCATTACTTACAGCATCCTTCTCTGGATTGCACACTTTCACCCACAGGATGTGGTCCAGCAGCCAGTCGATAGGCTTGTCTTTGTAAAACATGAGGATAAACTCGACAATCAGGCTGAGGTCCAGAGACTTGAAGAGCTTTCCTGAACGGAATGAAAGAAAATTGTGTTTACTCAGATTTCTTTTCAACGCGCTTCATAAATATATTTTTAAAATATCAAATTTGAAATACTATGGAGGTGAGGTTTTGGTGAAGCTTTCTGAGCAGATTGATGGTATTTAAGGCTTAATAACAGCAATCAAACGAAAGAGATGGAGAGCGATCGATCGGGATACAAGCATACAGTGTGTAATTCTAGACATTCACAGTTGGCAAACAAAAGCGGGAAGAAGCATGTATGTATCTTGCTGCTATTAACAATGGCAATCCTAAATGTTACTGACTGAATATATGTTAAAAGCAAAATCAAACAATATTGTGTGAAAACTTAACTGCTTGCCAGCTGCCCACTGACTTTAAACATATTGTCACTGGGGGGGGGGGATTTATCATGAGGGGACTTTATGCCAAATTTATCAAATGTCATGTTGTTTTAGAAATGTATCTTATCCTTAAAGGGGGGTTTCCAGGATATTAATATTGATTGAATATCAGATTGGCAGGGATCCAACACCCAGCACCCCTGCCAATCAGCTGGTTGAAGAGAAGGCCATGCTCCGTGCGCATCCTTCCCTTCATTGTTTACCTGCTCACCATTGACATCGCAGTGGTGAACAGGTGTAATTACAAACCGTCCCATTCACTTCTTTATGACAGCTCGTTTCTGTTCAAGTGTATCAGAACAAGTAGAGGTGAATGGGGCGGCTTGTAATTACACCTGCTCACCAAAACGATTTCGACGGCGAGCAGGTACACAATGAAGGGAAGACTGCGCTCGCACGGAGCACGGTCTTCTCTTCAACCAGCTGACACCCAGCATCCCTGTCGATCTGATATTGATGACCTATCCTGAGGATAGGTCATCAATATTAAAATCCTGGAAAAACCCCTTTAAATTTCATCTGTCAGGAAATTAGATACTTGAACAAATAATTGTCTGGTGACCAATCATTTTACAAATATACATATTTTACTCCATATTGACTGTTACAGTTATTCAAACTGGCCATATACATTCAGGGACATCGAGTGATGGAGAAAATATACTTTTTGGAGTGTCCTTTCAGAGAAAGATCATTTTTGAGACTATTAATCAAACACACAAAAGATTGTTCATTGTTAAATTCCATTGCTATGGGAGTTATGGAAACAGTGGAGCGCAGGCAGCTCAGATATTTCCACAGCTCTGCCTACTCCTGGACAGAGTACTTTTTGCACTTTATTAAATACTTCAATTCATTACACAAAATACAATTATTTCAGAATTTACAAAAATAAAAACACTTTAAAGGGCATCTTTCAGCAGATTTCTACCTATGAAACTGGCTGACCTGTTTTATGTGTGCTTGGCAGCTGAAGACATCTGTGTTGGTCCCATGTTCATATGTGTTCACACTACTGAGAAAAAATATTTTTTAATATGTGAAAATCTCTCTAGGAGTAATGGGGGTGTTGCCATTACACCTAGAGGCTCAGCTCTCTCTGCAACTGCCATGCCCTCTCCACTTTGATTAACAGGGCCAACTGTGATGATGTTTTCACTGCATGGTCCTGTCAATCAAAGCACAAAGGATGTGGCAGAGAGAGAGCAGAGGAGTAATGGCTATGCCCCCATTGCTCCTAGAGGCTCATTTACATATAATACAACATCATTTTTCTCAGCAATGTGGGCACATATGAACATGGGACCAACACAGATGTCTTCAGCTGCCAAAAGCTCATGGTCAACAGGTCAGCCAGTTTCAGGTACAAATCTACTGAAAGGAACCCTTTAAACTACTTTTGTCTAGGAAAGCTACTCCAGGTTTCCAACTCCACCCTCCTACTGGATAGAGATTGCAACTTTGTTTCTTTAAAAAAAGTCTCAGTGAGAAATCTGGAGTGAAACTCATTAGCATTATCTAACCACACCCATATTCCTAAACATAAAAATGCAAAAAAACAAACCAAACACATTTTTGGCACAACTGTGGTGCAAAAAGTCTTATTTTACAACTTTTTTAAGCCAGAATTCTGGAGTGAAGTCTTGATAAATCAGGACCAATGAGTGTGTGTATATATATATATATATATATATATATATATACACACACACACACTGCTGAATGATGTGTGCACAAAGGTCAAACATCTGCTGCAGCCTTCATAATACTAGGGAGGTAAGCCTAATATTGCCAGTGCTTTATTGCAGAGCCTCCTTGGCCATCAATCAGCTAGAGTGGCAGCTCACAAATGATATGACACTGATGAAGAGGCTGAGAATAAACACTTTAAATTTGGAAAGAGATAAATGACCAATGAATGCTGAGAAAGAGACAACAAATGACTGTCAACTAATTCTAATCATTTATAATTTATTATTACAGTCTATGGGAAAAGATGAAGTACAACCCCTTCTGAAGAGATGCATACATATCATCCTCTATGGTCTAAGGCTACTTTCACACTAGCGTTTATATATTCCGGTATTGAGCTCCGTCATAGGGGCTCAATACCGGAATAAAACGCTTCAGTTTTGTCCCCATTCATTGTCAATGGGGACAAAACTTAACTGAAGAGCACTGAATGCTCCTGAAAGCATTCCGTTCCATCTCCAGACCGGAGAGCAAACTGCAACATGCTGTGGTTTGCTCTCCGGTCCAGGCATCCGCACCAAGACATATCCGGAATGACCCCCAATGCAAGTCAATGGGGACGGATCCGTTTGGTGTGACACACTAGTAAACGGATCCGTCCTCCATTGACTTTCAATGGAGTTCCGGATCCGTCACCCTGCACTTTTCCTCTGGAGGTCCAGCAGGGGGCGCTGTGCAGGCTGCTCTTCACATGGTCACTCTGGGTTCCGCTCCCCTTCCTGCACTGTGGACCAGTACATTGGGACCAGACTGGGACCAGGTAAGCTCTCTGGCGGGGGGGTCGTAGGGGCCGGAGCGCTGTTCCGGCCCCACACGTGCATCTGCGGCAGCATGGATCCGGCGTGCTGCCGCTAGTGTGAAACAGGCCTTACTACTCTGCATTATCTAGGCCTCAAAACACTACAATGGAGTTGCTATCAACCTGCTCACTTTCTGATGATAGTGAGATGACTCTGATAATTCTGTTCCAGTCTTCATAGCTATACTGACAGGTGAACTATGTATGGATATGGCCATTGTGTGTCCTCTTGTGTGAAAACAATATAATATTCCAAAATTTTTATATTGATAGTCACATAAAAACTATATACCAAAGATGTAAAAGAAAAATATAATTAGAATATGTAATCAATGTACAACTCAGGGTATGACCACAGCGCAGTTGTTTCGTGGTGGCACAGACCTCAGTGGGCTCCTGTTGAACTAATAAGGACCGCACTATTTTGTGGCTGTGTGGCCATTAACAATGCAGACCGACTGAACAATCCAGTTCTCTTTGGTTTAGGGGGGTTGTCCGTGCTTTTACTATTCATGACCTAGGTCATCAATATCAGATCGATGGGGTCCAACACCTGGCACCCCCACTGATCAGTGTGCACGTGCAGTCTCCCTTCTCTCTTCCTGTCCGCTGCTGTCTATGGCAAAGCAGCAGCAAACAGGAAGAGAGAAGGGAGATGCATGTGCACACTGAGTGCGTCGCCTCCTAATGTTGCTGATCGGCGGGGTGCCAGGTGTTGGACCCGCGCCAATCCGATACGGTTGGCCTATCCTGAGAATAGGTCATCAATAGTAAAAGCCCAGACAACCCTTTTAAAACAGGAGTCCACATAACGGCCTGTACAGCTGCACCGTACTTAACCTCAGTGCAGCCACATTGCAATTGCCTCTTGTGGTCGTACCCTGAAACTGAATGGGAGGAAGAGGGTCCTTCCACATTACTCCTGAGCAATGTATTTTATCAAATTATCACATATCATGCAGTCTCGGACTAGAAGACCATTACCATGCAGAATAGCGATACCATTAAATTTCCGTTATTATTCTATCATTTGTTTGACAGTGGATTCATAAATCTCCCTTTTTACATTATCATTATTTTACAACATTTTGGTACAATGGTGGCAGTAAAGACCTTAACATAGATCTTTTTGCTACTGAGTAATGCTAATAATATGGAATGTGATATGCTTTCATTGGTGAAAAATAGAGAGGTTGTCACTACGGACAGATAAAACAGTATAATTTGTGAGCATGGTGAATCTCATGAATGCCTGATCAAAACGAAAGACAGCCGCAGAGGTAAACTGAGGGTAAACTCAAAAAGTGACATAGACAAAATATAGCTCCTAGATGGGACAAACCCAGGCACTCAGCATATACAAAAATATAATACAAAAATATATATCCAAAAATATATCTTTATTGAAATCGATAAAACAAATAAATAGATGCATAAATTGGCAACGACAAACACAACTACATGGAGAGTCCACAAAACACGTCAGGACATCAAGTTACAGCATTGCAAGCAATGGAAAAGGTGAGATGGAAAAACAAGCATAAATAAATGCAAAATCAAACCATGTGGCTCCCCCACCTAGATAAATATACCATGATTCACAACACAATACAGACCCGGCTAGTGGTACCTCCAAGAGACCCCGACACATGTTTCGCGTCAGCTTTCTCAGGAGGAGTATACACATCATATTAAAGTACCCACCATTCCAAAAGTGCATACAAAAGACATGAATACTCTTTACCATACAGTAAATCCCATAAATCAGAATTAGAGGAATCTGTCACAAGGAACGAATACGACAATATATGGTTGCTTCACTAGAGATATGATAGTGGCTACATTTCATTACTAGACAACCAACCTGAAGTGCTGTCCATGAGCCACAAAGCAGGCGCAGCATGTAAACAAAATGCCCCACAAGTAACTGGTAATAAAGGCCAGGGACCAAATGTAGGCACACACCAACCCACAGAAAGCTTGAGGAAGGGTTTTAAAAGGGTGATCCCAGAGGCAGGACCCACATCTATCAGACATGTATGGGATATCCTGTGAGTATGCCATAAAAGTGTATGGTGGGAATACCCCTTTATATGAACCAAATGCCAAAAGAACCAACTAGGGTAATCGAAAATGCTAAAAGAAACTTTTCTGGCTGTATAGTGCAGCATAGACTATTACATAATAACGTAAAGGCTCTTGTGAATGCTTTGTATATACCTGTATATACCTGTACTCTTATAAAAAAAGAAGAAGCTTACCCAATCTTGAGGCAGAATCAGCACTGATTTTCCCGTTCAAATTAATAGGAAGCAGAAAAAAAACACACTATTTGTGATGTGCACATATGTGCATTTTTTTCGCGCATTTTTTTACGTGTAAACGAGCCAAAAAATGCACCAAAAACATTTGTGGGAAAAATACTATAGAATTTCATCAAGTTTTGAATATGTTTAAAAAAAGGGGAGTGTAGTTTTATTTGTTTTGATACATAAAAGTGCAATTTTCAATATGTTTACTAATATTTTCATTAAAGGCGCATTTCATTTCTGTGTACTTTAATTTAATTATTGGAGCTCATAGTGAACACATAGATGTGCTATTATCTAAAATTGCTCCTGGTATGAAGAAGGGGGGTAGAGTTTCTATGGTTGGCATAGAAACCAAACTTAGGAGTCTAAAAACATAAAGCATAAAAATTCTGTCTGAAAAACGCTTTACAATAAACACGTAAAAAAAAAAAAAATTGATGCGCAAAAATCTGCTTGGATTCAGCAGTGATTTTTTTTTTTACACGTGTATTGTGAAAATCAGTCGTGTGAACTGACCATAACTTACACCACAGCAATGTCTTAGTGCCTCCTATGTGATTTAGCTTCTGCCTATCTGCTCTACCTTTTGCTTTGATACATTTCTTCCTGTCAGATCTTACAAGAAGGAGGCAGAGGTGAGCAAAGTGACACTGTATCTAATAGGATACACTGGAGACTCTGCACACAGCACACTCAGATAGCAAAGACAGTCAATGTAAGTCATGGGATTTTATAAATAATCACTGTATGGACCAGGCAATGTTCTTACAAACATTTGTTCCCTATCATTGCTGTGTGTGAACATGCCCATTAATCAGCTGCCAAATGAGCAAATGCTCCTTTGATGGCGATTACTGTTATGCAGGGATTATGGACCCACAGTGTCACTTGGACAGATTTGGCTTGGGGTTACTCCCAAAGGTGTAATCTAAGTTGCTCCCTAGTATTCACCCTTTAACCCCTAAATAGAGATCTGGACTTTGCCGCAGGGGACCCACCAGGCCCCACGGGGGTCACGAAACACTGATTATGAACATCAAAAGATCAGGAAAAACCATACTCAGTGGTTGCCTGCCCTGAGCTCAGCGTGAGTACATGCAATCTGATAAAACAGTCCGAAGTTAGGGCAGGCAGCTCAAAGTCAACACATGAGGCTGAAATCAAGACATGCAATAAAGGGTTAAAATCCAGGAAACAGGCAGAAGACGGTACACAGAGACAGGCTCGTTTCTATAACCGGGCGAGGGGTGTGACCGCATGGGGCGCGTGTCTCAGGGTAGAAGAGGGGGGCGCCGCCCCGGAGTCTCCGCTCTCCCGGAGAGCAGAGACACCGGGGAAGCCGACAAGGGACCAATCAGAGTGGTCCCTTGTCGACAAGCACTCTCTACAGACTAACCAATCGGAGTGCTTCAGTGCTAAAATGCCGGTTTCAGGCTGCGATCTCCACTCTAGAGATCGCAGCCTGAAACCAGGTAAGATGTCCTTTGTGGGCACTGCTCTGATGCCTGGAGTGGCAGGTCCTCACAGCTACAGCCCTGTACTATGTGCCCACTACTGCCACCGCTTTTACCCAGTTCACAGGAAGCGCTACTGATATGTGCTCCCTGTGTCAAGTCACTCACACCCTCCAGATCACCATGTGCTGCGCGCCACACTGCTGTGTTGAGGAGCGCAGCAGCAGTACTGACAGCTCTCCTCTGCCTCTCACCCTGTTGCCGGTGCCTGCTCCATCCTGTGGTGATGCTGTAAGAATCAGTTGAAATGTGAGTAGGCGGGCCGGCACAGGAGCTCCTGAGCAGCATGAGAGGAATCCTGTGTCTCTTCATGTTCTGTGTCGGGACCAAGAGGAGGGGGAGGGGAAGCTGCAGACAACAACACTGAAGTTCTGTCTGGGCTGCTATCCTATTTCATCTGCCAGAAGAAAAAGTAAGTGGAAAAATCTGTGTAAATGTATGCATATATGTGTCTCTGCCTGTATATTTGCATGTATGTGTGTTTATATGTTTGTGCATATATGTGTCAGTACATGTGTCTGTATTTGTGTCAGTACATGTGTCTGTATTTGTGTCAGTACATGTGTCTGTATTTGTGTCAGTACATGTGTCTGTATGTGTGTCTGTATTTGTGTCAGTACATGTGTCTGTATGTGTGTGTACAATATATATATAGAGAGAGAGAGAGAGAGAGAGAGAGAGAGAGAGAATGCAAAAAGCGAGGCAGAACTCAACTTTCTCCCTTCTGCTTGAGAAAGGCCTCATGGAGTAGGCCGAAATGTTGCATATTGGGAATAAGCGGTCCTTCGTTCTTCACTGAGTTGGAGTGCTGCCTCGCTTTTTGCATTTTCTACATCACTGGCACATTATCCTTAGCCTGGAGGGATTGTACCCATTGGATGTTCTGTGACTTGTGCTGCAGTTCTTTGTTTCTTTAAATAAATAAATAAATAAATATACACTGCTATCCGCTATTACATACTTCTGTACACTACTATACACTTTTATATACTCCTTTATACTGCTATACACTGTTATATACTGCCGTATACTACTATACGATGTTATATACAGCTGTATACTACTATACGCTGTTATATACTGCCGTATACTACTATACGCTGTTATATACTGCCATATACTACCATACGCTGTTATATACTGCCGTATACTACTATACGCTGTTATATACTGCCATATACTACTATATGCTGTTATATACTGCCGTATACTACTATACGCTGATATATACTGCCTTGTACTACTATACTCTGCTATATACTGCCGTATACTACTATACGCTGTTATATACTACTATATGCTGTTATATACTGCCGTATACTAAAAAAGAGAATTTCTACATCAGAGGAGATGGCACTGGATGTAGGAGGTATGTAGTGCTGTACTCTCTATGTTTGTAGCTCTGTCTTTAACAGCAGGGCTAAGGAGAGGAGTTAGAGTGAGAAGTGGCCCCATGGTAGGATGGGGGGGGGCGCTTTTTTAATGTTCGCCCTGTTGGTAAAATTCCCTAGAAACTGCCCTGCACAGACAAATAAATAAAAAAAGTGCACCTTTGTGGAAACCAACAAACTAGAATATGCTGCTCAGGCACCTTCCCACAGAGGAATGTCCCTTAAGTACCCTAAGGTGGCCAGTCATAGGCTGGTGAAGATTAGGGTGCTCACGCTGGCCCTTTAAGAGCATGAGAGAATGCTTGTGCATGCTATTCAAGCACAGTGAGGGGGGCCTAGCTGGCAATTAGTAAGCTGCAGCCTGTGCTGAGGACCAGAGTTACTTCGGCAACTGGGTCCGCTGTAAAGGACGGGAGAGAGACTACCATTGTAGCCGTCACCTTTTTCATGCAGGCTTGAAAAATCACATACCAGGGAATATTCTGCCTATAAAAAATAAACTGAATGAGGACAAACAATTGTATTATCAATTGTTCATCCTCATACACCTTGTATGCCATCAGTGATTTAAATGAACCTTAAAACAAGCACCAACTGACATGCTGTACTGTCAATCGGCACACATAACAGGACATTTAGATATTACAGTAGCATACTACGCATGGGGAGGACATACAGGGAACCATGGAGAGTGGAGCTGGATGGGAAGAAGTAGTGTCTGACAGTTGCCCCTGAAGAACTTGATAAATTATGTAGTCTTGTAGTTCACAGGAAGTCAGTCACACAGGAAAGACTGACCTTCTGTCTACACAAGAGAATAAGTTCTGAACTAGCAGACAGCAGACGCTGTCAATAATGAAAAGGTTCAATATGTCTGGATGCAACCGAGCTGGAATAAAATAAAAGACACAGCTGGAATACTGCTGGTTAGTTAGACTTTATATACCCAAAAAAATTTGTTAGAGTGCTTCTTTAATGGGGTACATTACAAATGGCCCATACTTGTTATAATGACATTCTTAGCATGTATTGTACAATGTATAGGACATGTTACTGTTATAAAGTAAATTACCTTTTTATTCATATATTATCTAGGTGGAATAACATAGGAATGGTACAGAAAGGATTTCCAGAATTATTTTATGGGGAATTATAAGTTTACTTAAAAAAAACGGCACACCAGGAGAGCTGACAAGTCGGCTTTAATATTTTAAGATCCAACTAATTGGTTTAATAGCCATTTCAAACTTGCAACATATTACTTGTTTAATGTAGTCTTTCTATACCACCAGAGATCTCTCCTAATCATTATGGAAACTGCACATAGTATGTAAGTAAACCATCTTAATCCCTTAATGATATGTTTTCATGTACACACTTATTGCAGAGTAACTACTGACATACCGTACTTAAGTTTAATAACCTATCACCAGTCATAAAACAATCTATTTCATTCCCAAGGTTAACTACTGCAAAGTGAAGTCAGCAAATCTGCATTACGGAGAGTAATTCAATCATGCAGAATATCTCCACAGTGAAATCTGTGCCATAAATTGCACACCTCCAGATGAGAGCGAGCTCACTTCTCATGTTATAGATGCACCTTTCAAACAATAGATTAATCAGAAAAGACAAAAAAAAATTCTGACCTACTTCTGATGATATGTTCTTATGTAGCGGAATAAAACATTATTCGCATTATTATCCTCCGTCAAGAAAAAAACCAGTAACAAATCCCAGACTTGTATCACTGGGGGTCTCAGGGGACTTCATATACTATGCATATCAATGCGGTTTCCGCACTGTAATATCACAGATGAAAAAAGATCTCTTGAACCTTTATTTCTCATTCCACGCACATGAACACAAAAAAAAAGTTACTTAATGAAAAGCGCAGTGTGATTAATTATGGAAAGTAGCAGGTCAACTAAACAGACAGCACTTTGTAGTAAATTTTTCAATATGTGGGTGGATGAAGTGGCAAGAAGCCAGCAGCAACTCATTATCTCAGCAAAATATTTTTTTTTTAATGAGCCTGAAACCAGAAATGCTTTGTGCAGCGTTCCTTGTGAGGTTAGCACAAGACGCACACATTTACAAGCTATTCACCTTTCCTAGACGCTTGTCAAGGTAATTTTTAATTTGTCTTAGAACTAAAATCAGCCTTAAATGATTATATGTAAAATCTAATAAAATGCAGATAACACATGTAAAGATACGGAGACACAAAACATTATTCCATATTCTGAGACGGCAATGACACCTGTTTGCCTGCACTTTGGGATAAATTAATTGCATCCAAGCCAATCCGCAGGAGTGGATCACAGCAGGCCCAGGGTCCCTCATGGTCTCACAGCTAACAGATTGTGTTATAGAACAAGACAAGGCATCTGCTGAAAGACTTCGGTCTCATATCGGCCTCTTATCTCAATGCCCTGGTGGATTGCAGTGGCCAGAGTGTCTTAATTACACATATCAAAAGGCAGGGATAACCTATCCGGCCACCTGTCCCCGTCTGCTCGCTGACAGAACGTATCTTCCCATTTACTTACAAAATGAGATACAAGTAAAAAAACATATTATAGGTAAACCCCATGAAGATAGAGATAAGGATAATGCTGAGACAATTTGAGGCTTCAATGAGTTCATTTTAAGGACACAGACCAAAATTACCATGGTAGGCCATTGGTTTTCCAATAAATAGTTCCCAGTGCCAAGGATACTATTGTAATGCTCTATTCACACCATGCTTTTGGCCCACCTCAGGTGTTTAAGTACCAAAATATATACAAACCTAGGCCCCGTTCACACTGCGGATTTTGTGTATCGCACAGCAGGAACCCCTCATATTTCTGTTGCAGTCTTTGAATGTGAATGCCATGGATGTACACGTTGTTTAGCCATTGAATGGAGCTAAACCACAAGCAGAAACTCAACGCAGTTTCCACCGCTTTCTGTTCAGACACCACACCAAGGAAGAATATGTCCTTTGTTGGCACAGGTGCATCTATAAACCATAGTCATATAAGGCGCAGTGTGGCTTCCCACTGAAAATAATAGGAGGCAGATTCAGCATGGCTGACTGCGGCTTTTTGGTGTAGAATCTGCACCAAATTCCAAAGGTAAAAACTTCTGTGTGAATGGGGCCCTACAGTGTAAAACTCCCACAGATTTCTATTGTTCAAACATATAACATATGTTTCTGCTTAGATGCCCAAAGAAAGCATTGATTATTAAAAACATACAAAAAAGTATACTTAGTAGATTCATTTCCTATCTGCCCTGTTAACTGTATGTGTTAATTTTGCATTGGGAAAACAACTCAAACAACTCAGCCACAAAGAGGTAGACCATTCAAACTCACAATGGGGGCTCCCGAGTGCTGAAGTGCATGGTACCTTGTACACAGTCTATCAGGGTTTGGCTGATGCCCAAAGAGAGCTACCTACTGGAATACAAAGTGTCTACTGTAAAACCCGGTAAAGGGTTGTTTTTCAGGGTTTGGGCTAGTTCCCTAATTCCAGAGAAGGGAACTGGGAGAGCTCATTCACATATGGCCGGTGATATGTCAATTTCACTCTGCAGAAATGCCAGAGGAGAACTAAACTGCCAGAACTAATCCCATAGCTTTTTATGGGATTGTTCATAATCATCCGGCACATCAGTTGTGATGCAGGATGTCAAATAACACCAAACAGAAAAATGTTGCATGCTGGGTTTTTCTTTCTCGCGGTATCAGTCTATGGACACATACAGTGGAGAAAATAAGTATTTCATACACTGGCTATTTTGCTTGTTTTCCCACCTACAAAGAATGGAGACGTCTGTAATATTTATCACAGGTACACTTCAACTGTGAGAGACAAAATTTAAATAAAAATCCAGAAAATCACATTGTATGATTTTTAAATAATGAATTTTCATTTTTTTTGCATTAAATAAGTATTTGATCACTTACCAACCAGCAAGAATTCTGGCTCTCACAGACCTGTTAGTTTATCTTTAAGAAGCTCTCCTACTCTGCACTCATTACCTGTATTAATTGCACTCGTTTGAACTCGTTACCTGTATAAAAGATACCTGACCACACACTCAATCACATTCCAACTTCTCCACGATAGCCAAAGAGCTGTCTAAGGACACCAGGGACAAAACTGTAGACCTGTACAGGGCTGGGATTGGCTACAGGACAATAGGCAAGCAGCTTGGTGAGAAGGCAACAACTGTTGGCGCAATTATTCAAAAATGGAAGAAACAGAAGATGACTGTCAATCTTCCTCGGTCTAGGGCTCCATGCAAGATCTTGCCTCAAGGGGTAAAGATGATTCTGACTAAGGTCAGGAATCAGCCCAGAACTACATGGGAGGACCTGGTCAATGACCCGAAGAGAGCTGGGACCACGGTCTCAAAGATTATCGTTAGTAACACGCTACGCAGTCAAGGAATAAAATCTTGCAGGGCACGCAAGGTCCCCCTGCTCATGCCAGCACATGTCCATGCCCTTTTGAATTTCGCCAATGACCATCTGGATCATCCAGAGGAGGCATGGGAGAAGGTCATGTGGTTAGATGAGGCCAAAATAGAACTTTTTGGTATCAACTCCACTCGTTTGGAGGAAGAAGAAGGATGAGTACAACCCCAAGAACAGCGCCCCAACCATGAAGCATGGGGGTGGAAACATCATACTTTGGGGGTGCTTTTCTGCAAAGGGGACAGGACGACTGCACTGTATTGAAGGGAGGATGGATGTATGCACGTATCGCAAGATTATGGCCAAAAACCTCCTTTCCTCAGTAAGAGCATTGAAGATGCAACGTGGCTGTGTCTTTCAGCAAGACAATGACCCGAAACAGTCAGGGCAACTAAGGAGTGGCTCCATAAGAAGCATTTCAAGGTCCTGGAGTGGTCTAGCCAGTCTCCAGACCTGAACCCAATCGAAAATCTTTAAGGGAGCTGAAATTTAATGTAGCCCAGCGACAGCCCCGAAACCTGAAAGATCTGGAAAAGATCTGTATGGAGGAATGGGCCACAATCACTGTGTACAAATTTGGTCAAGAACTACAGAAAATGTCTGACCTCTGTAATTGCAAACAAAGGTTTCTGTACCAAATATTAAGTTCTGTTTATTTATTGTATCAAATACTTATTTCATGCAGTAAAATGCAAATTAATTATTTAAAAACCATACAATGTGATTTTCTGGCTTTTTTTTAAATTCTATCTCTCACAGTTGAAGTGTACTTAAACTTACGATAAAAATTACAGATCTCTCCATTCTTTGTAGGTGGGAAAACTTGCAAAATCACCAGTGTATCAAATACTTATTTTCCCCACTGTATATCAGTTGTGTCTAACAGATGCACCTAGCCTGAATGCTCCAGTGTAAAAAGACACTTTAAACAACCATGGCTTCCAATTTTGTGGCATTAGTTTGGAGAAGGGTGTTTCCTGTCCCAACGTGACTATGTCCCTTGCACAAAGCAGGCTTCATAAAGACATGTCTCTAGACTGTACAGCACTGAAGAATTTTCCAGTACTCAGTAAAAAAATACAAAGCATACAGATACAACTTATCTGTTAAATTTACATTATTTTGTGCTTGATTTCAATTACTTAAATAAGGAAGGGCCCTAGACCCCATAACTGCACAAGTGGCACGTGGCACAATAGACTGACCGCACTACATATACTGTAGATATTGTCCTTTATTAGTATAGATGCATCAGGTGGCTGAGATTACTTGTATGTATGTAAAAAGGCCAGCCAGTATCATCTTTCATCAGGGACCTGCCCTCTTGAAGTCACTTCATGGACCTACATTATCATCGTGAGCTGACAATATTTGCATGTTATACAGTAGGGCCCCAGAATGAAATTTTTTGATGGGCCCTAGGCACCCCTGTCTGACACTGTTAAAAAACACTGTAATATATCTTATCAGAGAGAAATGCCTTATTCTATATTTATCAGTTGCATTCTCCACCCCCTTTTTCTGCAATAACTTATTTTTTTCTAATAAAACTTTTAATAAATCAATTTTGTTAAAACCAAGATGGGCTGTCTGTTCACTAAAGGATTAGTGTCATGCCTTCAGCAATATTTCTTACAGTGCATATGTATTATACTTTGTGTTCCAGATGTAATTGCTCCATCTAGTGGTTGTCTGTTCAATCAGTTTAAAGGGAACCTGCCATCAACTTTATGCTACCCATACTAACGGCAGAATAACGTAGAGTTGATTTCAGCGGTCTGTCATTTATAAGTAAAAAGTAAGTGGTTGCCGAGAACTAACATCACGATCATTGCAGACTAGGCCTGGAAAAGAGTCACGGCCACTTGAGAAGAGTCATGGTTATTCATGAATTCCTGCTCTCCCTGCCCTCCTGCTGATGACTGAAAGTCTTCTACCTAGTTTTCACCTTTTCTCTCTAGAAGAGAACTGCCAATCATCAGCGGATGGGCGGGAGAGGAGGAGATTAGGAATAACCATGGCTCTTCTCGTGCAGATTTGACTCTTTTCTAGGCCCAGGCTGCAATGATTATGATGCTGGTTCTTAGCAACCACTTACTTTTAGCTCAAGAGAGACACACCGCTGAAATCAGCATTTCCATCACTTTTTTATGCTGCTCTCAGTAAGGTCAGCATAAAGTTGATGACAGGTTCCCTTTAATTAGCTAGCATACAATTCCTTGTATGTCCCTAGGGGGGCCACTGTATTTGTCACATGACTTGGTGACATTACCAAGTGAGCGCATGTAAGAGCCATGTTTTTCTCTTAGTACCTGCTGAACTAGCGGCATCTGAAGTAATCCTCATCATCAAAGCCTACGGTACCATCGCTGTATGTCCAGATTGCCATCTAGCATTTTATGTTTATACGTTAATGAATATTGTTGGATTTTGCATGTCTCCTGCTGTTATTGTCTACTCCATAATTATTAGTTAGACACCATGCTTGTCAGAGATAGGTCATAAACTTCCTTGTGCAAATGTCTATGGCTATTCATCTTCCCTCTTATTGCAGTGTTGTATTTCTTATTGCACATGTTCATGTCTGGATATATTTGTGTTCTAGTAGTAAGCACATTATGGCACATTTATTAAGACTGGCATTTTAGATGCTGGTCTTAAAGACCCATGGCTAGCAGTGGATCTGCCGGAGTTATGAAGAAGCGCAGGCCTCTACTTAACTTCCGCATCCAGTGCCAACTCTAAATGTAAGACACCTTCCGAGCTGTCTTATATTTAGACCATTTTCTACGCCTAAAACAGGCATAGAAAATGATGAATGAGACGGGTCGGCCCATGTCACGCCCACAATTTTAGACTGGGCATGAGTGAGGAAAAGTTGCAGATATTTAGGTGTATTTCAAATGAATAATTATTCATTATTTTTCTGTTTCTTAGTTTCACCTATCCCTGCAATAAAAGTTGAAGTTGGACCCTGCTCCTCAATGAATTGTTAGGATTGAGTTTAAATGCCTGTCAACGTATGCCCCTCTCACACATAAGGAGGACAGAACAGTTAGATTACATAATCCCATAGAATTCAATGAGGAAGGGAGGAGGAAAGAAGAAGGGCAGAGAGAACAGACAGCACAGGAATTATTCAAAAGCTAATAGCAAGTGTTATATCACACCCAGGTGCTTTTGCCCCATCACTACTACTCAGGACTTCTCTAGAATATCGTACATGGTGCTTTTGTGTGATTCTGAGTGAGTGAGAGAGCATTAGGGAGCAGAAATTGCTGTTTACACGTGTAGTCTATGGAAAGCAGCTAGTCTCCACCTAGCGGCTCAGAGACAACTGAAAATTAGAAGTAGCAGAGAAACTGCTAAAATATGCCAGATACTAGTCATATAATGGTCAGATACAGTGCTATCACTCATGTATACACTCATGTATAGTACTTCAGATGTCATGGTCAATAGTGGCTGCAGCATCTAGGCCATTTTAGAGAGGGAGAAGGCCCCTTCTGTCCTCCAAGCGAAGCACCCACGCAAAAATACCATACCAAACTGCCTGACTTGTGGCAGGGTTTAATAGGTAGATAGTACAAATTACATATACTATATCCTATACTATTGCATGCTATAGTAATAAGCGATCAGAGGATTGCATGTTCAAGGCTCCTAAGGGGACTAAAAAAAAACTGTTAAAAAATATTTTTAAGAATATTAAAAATAACAGAAATTCAATTCACCTGTCTATTGTAATTTTATATAAAAAAAAATAAACACAGTTAGCAATAATCCAAAAATATGAATAATATTAAAATATAAAATTATTTTTCTTGTGCAGTGAATGCCGTAATGGGAAAAATAAAAATGTGCGTTTGGTTATTTTTGTTCACCTTGCCTCCGAAAAAACTGAATACAAAGTGATCAAAAAATTGTACATATGCCAAAACAGTACAAAAAAACAACTCGTCCTGCAAAAAGAAAGACCTCAAACAGCTCTGTAGACAAAAACATAAAAAAGTTATGGGTGTTAGAATATGGCAATGCAAAACAAATTTTTTTCTAACGTTTTTATTTTTTTATAGTATAACAAAAGAAAAACTACATAAATTTGGTATCACCATAATTCTGTCAACCCACAGAATATGGCTGTAATTTAAATTTTAGCACACAGTGAACGCCATAAAAACAAAACCCAAAAAAACATGGTGGAACTATCTCCCAAAAAAACTGAATACAAAATGATCAAAAAGTTGTATGAATGCCAAAATGGTACCAAAAGAACAACTCGCCTGCAAAAAACAAGACCTCAAACAGCTCTGTAGAAAAAATATAAAAAAGTTCTGGTGTCAGAATATGGTGAAGCAAAGCAAATCTTTATCTAATGGTTTAATTTTTTTTTTTAGTGAACACCGTAAACACAAAACCCAAAAAAACATGGTGAAACTGCATTCTTAAGTGTTTTTTTTAAATCATTTTTCAACACAAGACACAATTTATACAACTTGTCCCACAAAAAATAAGTCATCATAAGTCTATGCGAATGGAAAAGTAAAGAAGTTAAGGCTCTTGGAAGGTGGGGAAGAAAAAACAAAATTTATATTTTGTGCTAGAAGTTTATATTTGTGCTAGAAGTTTATTAATAAAGTTACAACTGTGTGTTACCAATTAGGGGGGGTCCCTGCAAATTGTGACACTGCCCAATCAGTGCTGCTAGTGCTAGGGACAACCCACCCAACTGGTAACACCCAGATGGCCCTCCATACATGTACTTCTTGCAAAAAATAACATGGCTGGGGAAGTCCCTCAGCCTGCAAAAAACAAACCTATATTTGGCTACACCGATAAAACATTTTTTAAAAAGTCCTTAAAATGCAACAAATTATAAAGTATTATTTTTACCATGAGATGTGCCACTATTGTGAAAAGCAGTAAAACATGAAAAATATAGATATTTGTTATTGCTGGAAGTGTAGAGACATAGCATAAAAGTTAGTTATGACATATGGTGAACGGTGAAAATTGTAAAACACAAAATAAAATGTGACATTGCTGCTTTTTTTATGCATTCTGCCAAGAAACAGTAAATGTAAGTCAATCATTTCGTTATTGGACCATAGGATCATGCAACACATCCTACAAAAAACAAGACCTCTTATGTCAACATAAAAACTGAAAAAAATGGCTCTATGAATGCGGTGACACACAAAAAAAGAAAAATTCCCATTGGTCTCAATGCCAAAATCGGTTTGTGGATAATTGTCGGAATTATAATTTGGTTTATAATTTCTGAAAGTCATCACTTGAATCTGAAAGCGCGTATCTAATTGGCTGCTATTATTTCAACCATGTGAAGTACTTCATTTACTGCTACATTGAAAACCATATTAATCTTTTTACACTACAAGCATACAGTATACTGTCTTCTTACAGAAGCCAAAAAAATCTTTGGCATTCGTCTTCCTCTCTGAAATAATGTTTTCATTGGTTGAGCTGGTGTTACAGTTGTGCCTCCATAATTCCCTGCCCACAGAGCTCCAGCGCAGAGTAAACTGTCGCCATTTCTTAATCTAACAGTTTGCGTTATGACAATCTCACCATTCAATTATCCGCTGAGCTGCATCTTCATTGAAGACGTCAGGTGCTGGATGGCTTTCTGAAATTCTCTGTTTATATACATACGTTCTGAAGCTTTAAATGCCTTTTGTTTCGCAGCGTGACTGTGTTTGTATTTTACAGAAGCATTCAGCATATGAGAGACATTAAAATATGGAGGCACTGAGAGACCAGAGGGGATTAAACAAATCCATAAATCCATCAGAGCTTAGACAGCCTGTGACGGTGTTGTCAGCGAGAACATCATAAATCAGAGGCACGCAGGTAACCCATAATAGGCTCCTTTGTGGCAGCTCTAGAAATATTCTGCAGTATAAGAGGAGCCTTATTGCTTAAAGACTTGGAAAAGATCTGCAGAAGATAATAGTAGACTACTATATCAACATCCCAACAAGTACCCATCATGTAAATATGAGCAATAAAGCATGCATCAGCTTTTGGGAATCTTGGTCAAATATTAGGGAATTGCACAATGAGAAATTGTATATATAATATAATTACATGCAATATATGAAATGTCTTTATTATTTTAGTCTTTTATATACTTGAGCATAATGCCTACACAATATACAGAATGACAAGTACTCTTTAGACAAAGTATGAAATGTTAACAAGTATTAATTAAACGCTTTTATTGATGTGAAAATGAAGGAAAGAAATGCAACATAAACAAAATGCAAAATAAACTACACGTGCTATAAAATAGCGGATCCGTTTAGGTGCAGATAACTAGCATGCTGCGGTTTGCTCTCCGGTCTGAAGACGGAACGGAATGCTTTCAGGAGCATTCCATTGTCTTCAGTTCAGTTTTGTCCCCATTGACAATGAATGGGGACAAAACTGAAGAGTTTTATTCCGGTATTGAGCCCCTATGACGGAGCTCAATACCGGAATTCCATAACGCTAGTGTGAAAGTAGCCGGTGTGAGGAGACTTATGGGGCATACATGTTCCTCTGAAATTCTGTGAAGAAAGTGATGCAAATGAGCTCTTAAAGGGGTTATCCCATCTTTGACAATGGGGGCATATCGCTAGGATATGCCCCCCATTGTCTATATTGAGAACGAAGCAGAGAAGCGGAGCTCTGAGACTGGAGGACCCCGCCAGGTGCAGCCCCCCTGCCTTACCCCGCTGCGCTAAAAGAAACGAATGGGAGCACACCGCGCATGCGCGGCCCGGCGCCCATACATTTCTATTGAGCCGACGGAAATAGCCGAGCCTGCGCTCCGCTAATTTCGGCAGCAGCATAGAAATGAATGGGAGCCGGGCCGCGCATGCGTGGTGCGCTCCCATTAGTTTCTATGAGCGCAGCGGGGGGGGGGGCTGCGCCTGGCGGTGGTACAAGATGGGATAACCCCTTTAAGCTCTGCGTCTAATTTCACCAGATCTAAGGCATCTATTCTATAAATCAATGTTCAACCCTTAAAACAGGCCTTGAGACATGACTCAGATATTAAATAAGACAGCACCTCATCTGTAGACAGCTGTTTCAGTGCGATTGCCTCCTCATCAGTGCAGAGCAGAGAGTACTGGCTTAACTGAGTGAAAGGCCTAAGTCAGGATTTGGGGTTACTATCTATCCATGGGGAGAGCACGCTTTAGTCGGTGCGAGGAGTCTTATAGGCCATACATGCTCCTCTGGAATTCTGGGAGGAAAAGGGATGCAAATGAGCTCTTAACAAGCTCTGCCTCTAATGCCACCAAATGTAAGGCAGCTATCTGTCAATGTTCGACAGAAGAAATGCAAATGTACTTAATTGTTCCAACGAATGGCATTTGAATTGCAATAAACAAAATGCAAAATAAAACGGGCAATTCTTTGTGCTAATACAGTACTGATTCACCTTTATAACATCATGAGGGTGATCTTACAGTGGAATCCAGACATTTTCTGGAGTTTACCCGGATGGTGAATGCAAACATTTGCAATATCTGTCCCAGACTTTACCCAGACTTTTTCTCCCCAGATCCCTAATACTATCTCCGGAATATGTCCAAGTGAGCGCATGTGTGAAAACAGCAGTAAATGTTCCAGAAAATCACAGTTGCCATGCATAAAGTTCCCGCCCTTGCCTACAGACCTGGAACATTTCCTCTGTAGTGAGAACGCACCTGACATGGAACATTTCCAGCGTGATAGCTACATGTGTGAATGGCCTACACTTGGTAAATCTCCGGACCTGATAATCTGGAAATATTCTGGAGTTTAGGTGTAAAAACAGAATAATAGTGATTGTTAAATCTCACTCAAGTGCTTTATTCAGATCTATACTGCTCAGCACTTCTATACAATTGCCTATATGCTGCTTTTGAGTTATTCTGAGTGAGAGAGAGAGTTAGGGAGCAAAACCTACTGTCTCCTTGTATAGACTATGAGGAGACAATCACAACTTGTCTACACCCACTAGCTCAGAAACAACTGAGAATTGGAGATATGTTATGCAGAGGAGGAAAATGGCTAAATAATGCCAGATGCAAGTCATATAATGGTCAGATATACTGTTATTACTCATGTATACACACAAGACAGCTCATTCTGAATAGTTATCTGAAAAGACAGAGATGATTTAACCCTAATACTTCTGGTTTGAGATATAACTCCACCCTAGTTACTGCAGCAGGATTACAAATTTTTTTGCTACTTTTTAAAAAGCCACAGTTGATAAATCTGGCTTAAATAAGCTCAACAGGCTAGGTGCATCCACTTTTTAAAATTAGAGTAAGTGGTGTAAAAAGTAAAAAGTGGTGTCACTTTTTTGCGTAAAATAAGACAGAAAAGTGGAAAAGTGCTATTTTCTGACTTTTTGAAGCCAGAATTCTGGAAAGCAGGGCTTGATAAATTCCTCCTATATGTGTATGTACAAATAAACTAGTGCATTATTAAACTCAGACCACAAATATATCACACAACACAATCTACTACGAGCCAACTATGATCATTTTAATAATTCATTAGCATATATGCAAACAGAAGACTACACTTCCCAGCTGGGCCCAACCATATTTAGAGATTATCATAATTAGAGATGAGCAAATCTGCTAAAACGTACCTAAGTGGCAGTTCACAAACCACTTGACATTATAATACTACAGTTTTGGTATACTATGTGCAAACAATACTGCATCTGTCAACATGACCTGACCACTGGACATAACCATTATACAAGTTCATTATACCCTATACAAACAACACTACTCCTTTCAGCATGACCTAACCACTGAACATAACCATAATACAAGTGTATAATAATATATAGAGACAACACTACACTTCTCAACATGATGTGATCACTAGACATAACTATAATACAAGTCTATTATACTCTATACAAACAACACTAAACATGACCCGATCACTGGACATCAGGGATGGATTAAGTGTATAATAATCCCGGAGCTGTTTACCCAACTTTGGCCCCCTCCATCCATTCCGCCTCATTTTTGTTTTTTGGTGGTAAATATAAAAAACAAAAATAACTATACCACATAACACCCAGTCTCTCACGGTATATACTATAACACCCCACCTCCTCAAAGTATATAGTATAACACTCCCAGCTCCACACATTATATAGTTTAACAGCCCCAGCCCCACACATTATATAGTATAACATCCCCTGCCCCACAGTATATAGTGTAACACCTCCCACCTCACACCTATATAGTATAACACCCCCAGCTCCACACATTATATAGTTTAACAGCCCCAGCCCCACACATTATAACACAAGTACAACACGTACAACAAGTATAACACCTCCAGCTCCACACAGTACATAGCATAACACCCCAGGCCCCCATAATATATAATGTAACAGCCAGGGCCCTCATAGTATATAACACCCCACAGTATGCAGTATATAGTGTAACACCCCACAGTATGGAGTATATAGTATAACACCACACAGTAGGCAGAATATAGTATAATATCCCCCAGTACACAGTATATAGTATAACAACCCACAGTATGAAGTGTATAGTATAACACCACACAGCAGGCAGTATATAGTTTAACACCCCACAGAAGGAAGTCTATAGCGTAACACCATACAGTATGCAGTATATAGTAAGCCTCTGCCATCCACCGCTATGCTAGAATGTGCAGGCCTTCAGAACATATAACCTGGGTCAGACTAAGTCAGGGGAACAGTCTAGACTCACACTGAACAACTCACTTCTGCCAGCATTCCCACTCTCTATGCTCTGTTTGCCTCATAGCTTGCTTGGGTAGCTATGGGCCCCTCTGAGGCATTGGGCCCTGGGCAGAGACAAAACTGGCCATATTATGATCCATCACCAATAGACATGACCATAATGTAAGTCTATTATATTCTACACCACTACACGTGTAAAACTACAACTCCTGTGAAGGTAGATCAGTTGAAATACTGAATTTTCCCCTCACAGTATGATGCCATTTGTATACACATGTATCTATTGCCATTTTCCTTTACAATATAACATCAGTTCTGTGAATACCTATGCAGCTGTATAACTGTTCAAGGGTGGTGTCCACTTCCTGATACAGATTCGACCATCCCCCAAGACCTGGACTGACCACGATGTGTGTCAAGAAGAACAAAGACTATATGTGTTCAACTCTTACTGGCTTGTTGGGGAATGTCCCGCCTTTCTTCCTGTGTATATAAGTTTGGTAATAAACGGAGTCAGGCCCCAGACCACCTGAGAGACCCTGACGTGAGGATGACTCCAAACTGACATTTGCGTCCGTCTCGAATTATTGCGTGCGCACACACGTCTGTTAATTTGGACAGCCGATCTGATCTCCTGCGAACGAACCCATTGAGTTCCCCTCAACACTCCCACCATTCCCTGCTGTAGGCTGTCCAGGCATGCTGGGAGCTGTAGTTTTGCAACAGCTGGAGGGCCGCAGGTTGGGCATCCCTGCTCTATACAAACAACACTACAACTCTAAACATGACCTGATCACTGGGCATGATCCCCATTTAATCTTTTTATATAACATTTATTGTCAGGCACAGGGAAAGACAAAATAAAATACAGATCAATGATTCGAAATGTGTACAAAGAATGGCTCAGGAATAAATCATACAAATCTTCAAGAAAAAAAAAATTCAAAAACCTGAGCAGAGCTTAGAGATTAATTTGTAGCTCCTTCACGGCAATGATTTGTGCTGTATGCATATTTCATGAATAGTAACAGCCATCAAATGAGCTCCAAAATGCTGTTTACATTACATGGAGTACACTGCAGATCTTGGCCCAATAACACTTGTCTAATTAACACAGTAACATTGATAAGCATATTAGTAATACTCTCAAAGTTTACATATAGACATAACAAACTGGTGCTTAGGTTTGGTTTATTTATCCACAAGACTCTCCTAAAGCCAGTCATAGCATGGGCTGTTCAACATAAAATGTATTTAGGGGCCATTAATGGGCAAAATTCATCTTCCATTGTTCTCAATGGGGGCCCATAGTTTTATGGCCATGACAAGAAAGAACATGTACTTTCTTGCTGCAATCAGGGCTGCATTGATAGCAGCAAGTCACCTATTAAAAAATCCACTGTAAAAAAAAAAACACTGTGTGAAAGTCCCCTGACTCGTGGCTGCTGTGAACAGAGAGGTGGCATGGCTCTCTCCAATTCACTTCGGTGGAATTTTCAAAAATAGACAAACATGCTTGCTCTTGCACAATCACCTTTGATTCACAGCAGCCACAAGATTGGGGTTGACGGACCCGATTCTTGAAATAGGCACAGGTCCCAGAGGAGGAGCCTATGGGATGCGGAATAAATGTAGATGGTAATAATTTAAGGCTCATTTACTCAAGGTAGTGATAGGACAAAATATTGTTCTTGATCATTGCCCCCTGTGATCATGTCTGCCAATCTGCCACTGATCACATCTTCCATACAGGCATAAAAATCATTGTTTGTTGGCAGCATACTAGAGGGGCAATTTATCATCCCCTCTGTGCCAGAAAACTGGTGTAAAAAAGTTGCAAAGTCTGATGCACACTGTAACTTTTTGGTGGTTTCAGGCACCGTTCACTGTCACATTACCATAATTATAATTTACGCCAGGAAGCTGGCATGGAATACAGCTGAAATCTGCACCCGCTCCCTTGCTGGTGAAGATCCCTAATTTGGCACATGGCCCTGCACAGATAGTCAAACATTTAGAGGTGAGCACCTATTAATAACTGTGTCGCTTCTGATACAAGCGGAGGTGGAAGTGTTTAGGAGTGTGAACATGTTAACCAGTATCACAAAGGGGAACATCTGCACACAATATATAAAGTAGCTTCACCTACATAAATATCAGCACATGCAATTCTTATATATCAAAGCTTTGGCGAGCTATCAGCTCAGCGGCGCTGTTGGCAGTAAATAGGTTAACTCATATTCCCTTTTGGAAATAGCTGCAACATGCTAGGTTTTAAGCATGCAAATTCCCACAATTCAGGTGCAAATATACACCAACTGCGCTCATTAGTGGGAAACAAGCCGTGAAAGGCCACCAAACCCGCAGAGCACCCACAATGGCCAAATTAGTGTCACTCATAAGCAGTAACAAGTTAAATTTACGCAAGAGAGGTTTATATAAATCATAAAAGCTGAGGTTACAAGAATTAGAATCCTGTTTTCTTTCACATCCTCATCTCCCACAGACCAATGCATCCAACTGTGTTGGCTGCCATGGCAACAGAGGAGGCAAAATTGGGGCCTGGTATAAATGCAAGCCCTCACCAAGCAGCTGTATACATTCCTGTGTTATTAGACCTTAAAGGTCTCATAAAGGGGTATACATTTACAAACACTTCCATTTTATCTTGCCCTACTTTACAAGTCACTTGACACTGTAAAAAAGATCTGCCACTCACGTGCTGTGTTCCTGCACTGTGCATATGTTATTTAATGACTAAATACAAGGCTAAAAAGTGACTAATACAGGAATCCAAGCAGTCTATCGTGCGGAAAGTCACAAATCCTTTTTCTCCCTCCCCCTATATACTAGCCAAATGATGAAAAGAGATGTAACAGTCAAAAATATATTAGAAGTATCATCAGTGGCGACATACAATGTGAAACAAATCAGAGATAAAAGCATAATCAACGAGTAACACACACATATATATATATATATATAATCATAATATCTTATCACTCAAATGACTCCCCACTCATCTGTGTGTCACACTCCTTTCGTTCTCTACTTCTTACTAACATATTGAGATTGAAGAGAGTTTTTCTGCAGGATCAGACTACGCAGGGTTTGTTGGATTTTTCAGCCACTGAGACACATACAGATGTGGTCATTTCTAGCTTGACACTTATTACATTAAAGGGGTTTTCTGGGAATTAACTACTGTTGACCTACCCTCAGGATTGGTCATCAGTATCTTATTGGTGGGGGTCCGACACCTGGAACCCCTGCTAATGAGCTGTTTGAGAAGGCATTGGCACTCGCAGCAACACAGCTGCCTTTTTTCCGATTTTCCTAGATCAGTGACGACACGTTCACCGGTCACGTGGCCTAGGCACCGCTCAGCCTCCTTCGACTGAATGGGGCTGAGCGCAATACCAAGCACAACCGCTATACAATGTACGGCCCTGTGCTAGATGAGCAGAGAGAAGGCCGCGATCAGCATGGTGCCTTCTCAAACAGCTGATTGGCAGGGGTCCCGGGTGTCAGACCCCCACCAATCAGATACTGATGACAGATCCTGAGTATCAGTATTTAAGTAAACCTTTTTAAGGGTTCTCCACTTTTGCTATATTGATGACCTATCCTTAGGATACGTCATCAATATCAAATCTGCGGGAGCACAATGGCCAATACTCCCCCCCACCCCCCCAATCAGCTGTATTCTCTTATGTGTTTACCTGCTCGCCATTAAAACTGCAGCCGCAAGCAGGTGTAATCCTCCATCCTATTCACTTCAATGGGGACAGCTGTCCCTTATTCAAGTGACGTACCGGGGACAAGCCACTTCTGATGCAGTGGGGACCTGAAATGACTGGGAAGGGAGTTGTGGGGCTGGAATGTAAGGACTGTAGAATGGTGAGTGTTTTTTTTTTTATTTGGACACACATTACTGGCAAGGGTTAAGTTGAGGCGTAAGTTTGCTCCTAGGCGGCTACCCTTATAACTCTATATTGTTTTTCGACTGTTAATAGAACTGCTTCCAGTGAAAAGACTTAAGAACTACTTCCCGAGTTTGTCTATTTAATTCCCATTGTATTCCAACTTCATTTCTGAGTAAGCAGCTACTTGTATGAAATTACAAGCTGGAGTGGCTGAGCCGCTTTGGACTGAAAGAAACCAATGATTTCTATCCATCAACTGCATCACCTTCTGGCAGACTGCCATATAAACAGACATGATCTGGTGGCAAGTTACCATCCGACACGACATAGTCCAATAGGTTGCCCTGCATTGCAACCCAGGTTATAATTTTATGGTATGTCTAAAAGCTTTACAGCCAATATTTATATGGCTGTCCTAGTTGGCTATGTGCACCAAGGAAGTGACACCAAAATGCAGCAGATCTCTATGTAGGTGTGAATGTACACCAGAATTATATGCTGTAATACACAAGTAGTACTTTAGCTATGGAGTCTAGATTGCTATTTTTTAAATTTTCCTACTGCCCCCCGTTCCCTTGTTGTCACAGATTAAAGCTGCGCTGAAATACTTTGTCAGGACTGCTGTGCATGCGCACATGAGTCATCTCCATTATGCTGGTACGGCACAGCAGTATGGACTGTGTATTTCAGCACAGTTTTGTGTGCTGACAGCAGGGGGCAGTAATATAAAAATAAAATAAAAAAAATTAGTGATCTGGACCTGACAATTGTGGTGACAGATTCCCTTTAAACTGCCATAAAACATTTTGTGAAAATGCCTAGCAAAAGGTGGTGTGCCCATACGGGGGAGGCTATAGGTTATGGTGGAAACCAGTGTAGCCACCAGTCTGGCTATAAGTGCCATCATTACCTTCTGCACCGTGGACTTCTGAAGATAGTCACCACTCCACAGTGCTAGACCATGCAATCTAAAGCTGGTCATACACAGCAGATAGTTGTGGTCCAAACGATTGCTCAGCTGTCAGTTACCTGTCCTGCCAAACATGAATATGGGGAGGAAGAAGCTGTCATACAAATCTAAAAGTGGCTTATGTCCTGAGAACAAAAGGATAGAGCAGTTGAAATCCAACGTGCCCAATATTACTCTCTCCTAACGTCAGCCATCAGGGGAGACTCAGGAGGCCCCATACACACTAGATGGCAGGCTAAAGCCACTGATATCCGTAGGTTTGGTAGACGTAGATCTAGTGTGAATGGCCAGCCTAAGGTGAACACAGTTTTATTTTTCTATGGTCAACTTTTTACTGGCAGGAAAGCAGTCAAAAGTCAAACATCATAAGTGGATAAGAAAACGTGTCAATAATACAAGAATTGCTGCGTTTACACATAACGTTACATGTCAACTACCAACTTACACTATAATATGCAAGGTAAAGGTGAAGAGGGGTTACAAAGGCCGTGAGCAACCGGGCGAATGCACTACAGGCTCCAACTGGACGAGAGGAGCAACAGTGTCAATTCAAGGGCTCCTAATGGCATAATTCAGACGAGGGCAGAGGAAATGACTGATAATCATACAGAGGATGATATGATCCCCTGCGTCGCATACATCCTGTCATTCCACTTAGTAATCTAATTTTAGCAAGAAAGTAATTTCATCCTTTCTAGAAACTGCTTCTAGTAAATTCTGTAAATTACTTAAATCCCATACAATGGATGAAATGATTTTGCAATAAAATTCTGCGGGGTGTTAATAAAGCTTCCACAGAATAAGAACTGTATAAAATATGCTTCATTTTATTTCACTGCAGTGTTCCCTGAAATAAGCTATAATTAGTCAAATCTGTTAAGCAATGATGATAGAACTCTATATTTGTTCCATGGGTGTTTTTCTTCCTCCCCCGGGAACCGGGATGTGCTATTTCTCAGTGATATTTTCTTTCATAAATGATGTGAGCACACAGCAGGCCCGCATGTCGCCCTACTATAGAGCTGTGAGTTCTCTATGGCTGGAAGACACTGAGCAATACTGGCTTCTCAGCTGGAACTGGACTACAGAGCTCAGCATTCTACATCTACGTTCCTTTACAGGCCCAGTGGTCTTCCCCATCACAGAATACAAAACATGTCATGAATTTCTCTTATGAGAAAAGCAGCTCCAATATGGTGCACCATTCTTTGGATGGCAACATGTCCAAAAAGATATGCCTGACAGATGTGGGTCCCAGCTCGGATCTGTGCCTACTGGATGATGGGAATACTCCTTCCAGTGGGGTGTATTAGGGTGCATGCACACCATGGGGATTATGCGCAGGTTTTTGTGTGGAATAACCGCAACTTAATACAGTACGAGCAAAATGAATGAGATTTAACAAATCTCATGTACACTTTGCTTTTCTCTGTGGGGAAGTTGATCCGTTGTACAGATTTTAAAATCCACAGCATGCCAGTTATTTGTGTGATTCCATACCTTCTGTAGAGTGGTTTTCCCCACAGACTTCAATGGTGTTGTTAAACAGAAAAACTGCATCAAAATCCACACCAGAACCGCATATAAATCTGCAGTATTTATTGTGTTTGGGTGCGTTTTTTTGTCATGTTGGTGCACAAAAATCTGGAAAAAAAATTCACTTAATTCGCACCGTATGCAGGCAGCCTAATGGTTTTTAAGTAAAACGGATGTGCACTCTCTATACACAGAATACCTTCTGATAGTGACAGCATATCACCTATGTCAACTACTCACCTCAAATAGGCATGCTCATTCATATACAATAAGTACAATAAATCTAAAAATATATAAAAACACTTTTTAAATCCATGTCATGTTTTTCGTGCCTAAAAATTCCCTAAAATTCTGTATTCCAGAGACTTTGGCACTCCATGTACCCACTGTGGAAACGTACCACATTCTGTACGAGAGGTAATATTTCTAGGACAGATTACCTCCATAATACAGCATTAAATAGAGCACGCTGATTTACAATATGTTACCCTATTACAGACTCGTACACTTGTACAAAACTGATCCATTAAAGGCTGGGGAAAACTGATGTGTGACCATTCAGGGCGCTACATGATGTAGAATATGTACTCCTGTGTCCTAAGATCTACGCTTTGTCATCACATTTTATCAATATAGTAAATGTCAGAGGGAGAGATAATGGCTCTGACAACAAACTGTAAATCTGTTCTTCTATGAACTGCTGTCTCTAAGCTGAAATGTTGATCTTTCCACGAGTAGGGGCAAGCAGTGCAAAATTCATACTGAAGAGTGTCAAACATTGTCCAACCAAGTCTGTCAACCTTTTACTGAGAGATTAACAAACAGGTCAGAGAGATTTCTTCTTGTATCCATGACAGATAATACCGCTTATTTACTGCTGGCACCTTCAGGAGAACCTTTTCACTGCCGGTTTTTCAAAGAACAGACAGTAACTGGATTCCTGTCCCCCAAGGTGATGGAGCATTTTAGAAAGAGTTACCAAAGAAATTCCGAGCTACGCAAGAAAGGAATATGTTCAAAACCCAAAAAAGAAAAATGGAAGAAATGGGTCTTATGCTTAAAACTGTACTACTAGAGCAGCCCACGGCATTTCCCAACCAGCTTTTGAAGAATTAAAGTGCATCTGTCATCAAAATGGTATTTTGTAAGTTTTTGGATCCATCATTGCAGAATGAGATATAACTGTATTTCCCACTTGGTGAGGGTTAACAGACATTGTGAAACTTCTGAATTTCTTGACAAGTTCTGGTATAATGTGTTTACAAGGTACAATGTATTATTACATACATGGGCAGATTGGCCATAGACCTTACAGGGAAATGCCAGTGGAAGTTTTTGGGTATATATTGTTCTGTTGCTGGCAGCAGTATTGTGTGATGGACTGTGGTATTTGGCTCTGTTTGGGTGGTATAATATGGTATTGCTGGCCCGCCTACTTTTGTTGACCCTGCTTTCCATCAATTTGGACCTGACTACAAAACGGGGCCACTTTTAGTATTTTTCCAGGGCCACTTTAAGTTACCATTCCGCCCCTGATTACATACGTATATTTCACTTTCATATACAGATTGCTGTTTATACTTAAAGGGAAGGTTCACCTTTGACTATATTCTGAAAGGTCGTGTGACCTGCCATGTGAAATCCATATAGACAGCTCTTATGTCAGAAACAAAATAAGCAACCCATAAGTAGGTAACTTTTTGTAGCCTGCACATATGATACCCCACAGGTAATAGAAGTGCTGCAGAGCAAAAGAAAGACCTATACAGAGGACACATTTAGCACTCATTGTCTTAGAGAGGACCTCTCACCACTCCTGACATGTCTGTTTTAGTAAATAATTATATCCCACATAAAATTATCATTCTGGAGGATGTTTTCTTATGACTCTGTGTTGTGCCATTCTTCTTCTATTCTTTCTAGAAGTTTAAGGATAAAGGGAGGCATGTCCTTACACAGTCTGGCATTGTCCAATCAGTGCTGCCAGTGAAAGACACCCTCAACTGGAACCACCTATCAATACCTTTATCTATAAACGTCTAGTAGGAATAAGGGCACAACATAGAATCATAAGAAATGAATCAGAATTGTTATTACTTGGGGAACGTAAGTAACTATTAAAACAGACATGTCAGTAGAGGCGACAGGTCCTCTTTATATCTTCATTGTACATGGCTGAGGCTCCTTAAATGCTCTATGGGCAACAATACACCTTCAACAGCGGTTGACTGAATGATTGTTTGTCCGACAGCTATCTCACCCAAATCCCTCCCAGCTTTCCCACACACATACATATTCAGCTCAGCCAAAACGTGTATGTGTAATCAACAGGGAGAGGGGAGAAAGCTGCTGCCAGACACCTCTGTGGTGGCTTCTCTCAGATGAACTACAAGATCAGGCCAAAATATTTATTTTGCCAAATCACTCCGTCAGGAGAGATTGCTGAGCTCCCAATATAAATTCTCAGCAGTTTCAGCCAACAATACACTCAATTGTATGGGGACCTCATGCTAGACAGTAAATATTTTACCAAAATGGATTTCATACTTGCTCAAAACCATGTCAAACAGAGTAAGGTTACAGGTATGTCCACATAGGACTTAAAGAGGTTCTCTGCTTTTGCTATATTGATGATCTTTACTCAGGAAAGGTCATCATCATCAGATAGGTGGGGTCCGACTGCCGGCACCCTCGCTGATTAACTGTTTGAAGAGAACACAGTGCTCGTACGGATGCTGCCTTCTCTTTGCTGTTTACCTGCTCACTTCAATAGGAAGGAGCCGCCCCATTGAAGTGAATGGGGTAGTGGAGTTGTAACTACAGCTGCTTACCGCTGCACTGTTGATCGTGAGCAGGAAAACAGAGAACACAATACTGGTAAGAGTGCTGCATTCTTTTCAAACAGCTGATCAGTGGGGTTGCTGGCAGTCAGGTCCCTGACTACAGTTGTCCAATGTCCATGAGTATGCAGTCTTTGACCAGTTTGCCAAAAACTGCATAGTACGTAGATGGATTACCCCGTGTAACGGGTCTAAAAGAGGGTGGAGCTTACATCCTAAAGTATGTGTTTTCTAGAAAGTTTGTAGGTCCTATAAAATGTTGAAAAGTATAAAATTTCACACTGGCAAACCTTCTAAAACAGACACGTGGAAAGAGAGAAATGTAAATTTCACTGGTCTTCCCAAACACTGTAGGCACAATAGTTGTCTTCTGTATTACACAATCGTGTTGGGCAGTGAACACTATATAGTTGTGGGGACTGGAACTTTCTTGACATTGAATAACATCTCAAACTGTTTTTTTCCACATATCTTACAGTATTTTCTTAATTAACCATTTCCTCTTTCTCCTGTACAAATGCCTGTAGAATCCCCGCCACCTACTTAATGCAACGGAAGCATGAAATTTGCATTTATATCTAGTTTCCTACGGTAATGTGATTGAGTTGTTGAGCTTGGAGGGATGATTGTTATTTTACACACAACAATGGGATATTGCTGCATTCTTAGTTATATTAAGAAGGGATAGAAATACTCAACTAGAATAAGACCCACAGAAAATCACATAAATTTACATTTTCACACTTTCAGGCTTTGAAATCCTTCCTGGAGACGTTCTAAGTTATATTTACAGGCAGGTCCATGGCTACATGTTACAAATACATTATTGAATAGAGGCCTGGTTTTTATGCAATGCAGCTAAAAGGAATATCAGCCTTTTTTGTTTTTTTAAGAATTTGCTAATTATATCCATTATTGTGCATATAAAGCTTCAGGTGCTGATCAAGCACAAAAAATATGGTTATGATTTTGGGATAGGACATAAAAGACCCCCATCAGACCCCCAAGCTCCATCAGACCTCTGGATCAGACACCCTTTCCTCCTCAGACCCCACATCAGACTCCCATTCCTCCTCAGACCTGACCCCCATTCCTCCTCAGACCTCAGATCGCACAGCGTCAGGCTACAGTGCGCACTGTCATGACACTGTACGCAGGCAGTACACGTGCACTGCAGAGTCTGGAAGACCAGGGAGTGGTGAGTACAGCCATTGCTGCGCTACACTCCTTGTACCTCCTGCATACCGATGACCATTATGGAAGTGGTCACTAGTATTTGCTCCACTTTTGGGAGAAAAAATGTGTATCTTTTGGAGTGAAAAATATGGAAGTTACTTTTGTAATTCGCTTTCTGTTACAATAGTTCTCCAGCTGTGAGATATTCTCTTTGCTTCACTATATCGGTGCCCCCTGGTGTTCAATCTGTCCAATAATTTTCACTTCCATCTACTGAGGTGGTTGCACATGCTCAGTTACATCATTCGATTGCCACCAGTCATATCTTCTGTCAGAAACTCTCACAGTTACAGGGCGAGAACTAGGGCAGAAAGGACATGCCCCCTGGGAAAGGAAACCCCCTGAGCTGTGATAGGGAGAGAGATGCAGCAGAAGGAACCTCCTTTCTTCCTAAGAAAGGACATTCCACTGAGCTGCCAATCTGTAATAAATCTAGCAGAGGAAATGGAACAATTAATGGGAAGATCTCCAGATCAATATGAGGGGTACACGGCTGGTTCTAGCTCTGTTAGACATTTTCATGTACTAAATTATGTCTGATTTTCATTTTTTACATTAATCATGGCATAACCAGTTTAAAGGAAGGCATTACTTTATTGCTTGTGTGAGACTAATTTGTAACTTCTTTTTGTAGTAATTGGGTAAATAGGTTTGTGAATAATATATTTCAAAATAAAAGTAAAGAATAGTTACACAAAAAAAACAAGAGGTTTTTTCATTTTTTTTTCTTTCTAACATCATGTATGTACACCTTTGGGGGAATTTTCTATGTTTGCAATGTACTTATTTGGAGCTAAAAATCATTTTTTCAATTGGTCTTTATTACAAATATGGAACCCTTTTTTTCTGTACAGGTCTGAGATGCTCTAATAGAGGAATCTGATTTTTTTTTTCTGCCCAGTCAGCCAGCTAATATGACAGCTCCTTATCTCTGCTCTCTGACATTATAAACACTCATTATAGCTCAGTTCTTATCTTACCGATAAGAATGTGGCTTAAATAAGTGTATATGACCTTAGTAAATTAGAGATAAGGTTTATTACATGACCGGCACAATGTGAAAGTAAAAAGTAGGATTCACATAGCTAGACAAACAGTTAACCCTTTGTGACAGAATGGCTCAATATTTTTAATAAAGACCAACTGAAAAAAATGATTTTTAGCACAAAATGAGTAGAATGCAATTATAAAAAAATTTGCCTCTGAAGGTGTACATAGCCAGATTTATAGTACGGGTCGTTACTGTTATGATGATACCAAACAGGTCTCTCTTATTTGTTGTTTTGTAGCCTATATAATAAGATTTATTAAATCTAAAAACAGAATTTGCTATTTAATGTTTTCTTTTCCTCTTTCATAGTTATTTTTAGCTAATTTTTATTAGCAAAAGCATTAGCATTTTTGAATGAGATTTTTATAACTTGGATTTAAATAATAATTGCTCATAAAAAAAAAATCTACAACCTCATTAATATAAATATTTTATACTTTGCCAGAGGTTTTGAAGTTCGGGTTCGGGTATAAGCTGAATTGCGTTATGGATTCCGTTACCACGGACCATAATGCAGTTCCATAAGGGAATGCCTTTAGAGGCATTTCGCTATGCATTCTGCCATAATAGAAGTCTATGGCCAGCATAACGCATGCACCATGCGTACTCGGAGACCACCTCAAGAGACTCTGGCAGACAGGCCAAAGCTCAGACAGCATAAGATTATTAGTATATTTTTCATTTGGGCTGAGGCCTCTTGAAGTCATGGGATGCTAATGGGACATGATTTAAGGGCACATGTACTGGTGTACATTTTGTGGCGACAGTTGTACTTTAGAAATGGAAAAGAATAAAAAACCATAACAGCCTAAATATGTATTAGTGCATCCACTTACAACAACGTACTAATAAAAACTGATGTCTGATTTCATGGTCACTTGCTTCATTAATCCACAATATCTCTGTTTATTTAATGTTCACGACATAAGACATTCTGAATGCAGCTGAGGCTACCGGACAAATGTATTCCACATATCTATTCATTTGTTATACTTTATCTCAGGAAATGCTATAAAACTGAAGCCTTTGGTGTGGATTATTGCAAAATTATATTCTATGCAAATAAATTTAATTTAAACCCCAAAGACTGCCAAAATATTGGTGAATACACATTATATGGAAACGTCCAAACGTACATCAAAATAACATCAAACAGCTGTAATTGGAAAAATAAGCCGCGGAAAGTTTACCGATGAAACCAAGTTGGGAGAATTCAAGAATCATCCACTCCTCAGAAGGCTGTTGAAGGGCAAAGTTCTTCATTGTGCTGAGATAGTTGGGTTTGGCCACAATGTCATCTTCCAGCTGCCAGGATGGAAGGAAAAAGTGCATTCATCAGCAACAATAATGACACTAAGTGCTTGTACCAGTCATTATACATTATACAGTGAAAGGCACACAGTACAGCCTGCATACACATTAGATAGCTGATGGCCAGCAGAAATCTTTCCCAACCGCCTGAGCATACCTGTGTCCAGAATGGGGAAAGTGGAGTAAGCCACTGCTAGACACCTCTTGCAACAGCTGATAACAACGCTGGGTCCGGCTAATGCTGGACATCATTTGCGCCTTCTACTGACTAGAAAGGGGTCAGTTGGATTTCCAGTATGAATTCCGGCATTCAGCCAGTCACAATACTGCTGCATGTCCTTCTACTACTACTTTTTTTTTCATTTGCCAAAAACTACAATGTAGACTCCTGCTGAAACCCCCACTGCAGATGATTCACAGCCTTCACTTGATAATTTCAGCAAATGGCATTTATCATGTAGATAAAGTTAATACAAGGCACGTACTAATGTATTGTTATTATCCATATTGCTTCCTTTACTGGCTGGATTCATTTTTCCATCACATTATACAGTGCTTATTTCCATGGTTAGGACCACCCTACAATCCATCAGCAGTTGCCGTGCTTGCACAATATAGAATAAAGCACCAGCGCTACCATTGTCCTGGCCACCAGAGAGCCCAACGCTTTTTCCTATAGTGTGTAAGCACGGCCACCACGGGTGGATTGCAGGGTGGTCGTAACTAGGCTTGAGTGAATCGAGATTCATTCAAAAATTTTGATGTTAATGCTGTTTCCGTACAGCATTAAAATGCTTTAGGCTCCAAAGTTCGTCTTGCCCAAAATCGCTCGAGACTTTGGTGAATTACTATTGTATTCACATCTGCGTATTTAAAAACATTTTAAAATACAAATCTGAAGTGGCCTTTGATACTGAGGTACCAGCCAGTACCAAAGCCCACTTCGGATTCCTATTTTAAATACTCAGATGTGAATAGAGTAGTAAATTACTGAAGTCTCACGCGACTTTGGCCGAGATGACGTTTGGCTACGCGGAAACAACATTAACCACAAAGTTTTTGAATGAACACCTTAACGACCTAGGACGAGAATGCTCGTCCTAATATGGCGTTACTTAACGCCCTAGGACGAGCATTCTCGTCCTAGGGTTAAGGTGGTGCTGCTGCCCGCTGCCGCAATCTGCAGCAGGGGCCCGGCTGATACTAACAGCCGAGCCTCTGCTGTATCCTCCAGCACCGGTGATTACACCGATGTCGGCGGATTAACCCCTTGTATGCCGCGGTCACGCTGACCGCGGCATACAAGGTAATTGCGTCAGCTGTTAAAGCCATCGGGTCCCCGTGAGGCGGTGGGGGGGGGGCTGATGGCTGAGATGGAAGCCCCGATGCCTTGCCCAGAGGCATCGGGACTCCCATCTACGGAAGCCCAGGAGACCCAGCCACAGCGCTGGGTCTCCTAGGCAACGGTCAGCGTCTCACAGTGTGAGACGCTGACAGTTGAATGCAGCACAATACAGATGTATTGTGCTGCATTCAATCAGGGATCAGACCCTGAAATGTTAAAGTCCCTTACTGGGACATAAGTGAAATGTTAAAAAAAAGTTAAATAAAAGTGTTTTGACAAAAAATAAAAAATAAAAAAAATAAAGTTTCAATAAAAAAAAGCCCCTTCCCCATAAAGAAACACATAAAAATAGAAAAAAAAAATATACATACATATTAGGTATCGCCACGTCTGTTAAAACCTGCTCTACAAAAATATAGCATGATCTCTCCCCTCAGGTGAACACTGTAAAAAATAAAAACTGTCTAAAAAAAAAGCCATTTTTTGTCACATTTCATCACAAAAAATGTAATACCAAGCGATCAAAAAAGTGTATGCCCCCAAAAATAGTACCAATCTAATCGTCATCTCATCCCGCAAAAAATGAGCCCCTATCTGAGACAATCGCCCAAAAAATAAAAAAATTACAGCTCTCTCACTATGGAGACACTAAAATGTGATTTTTTTTTTTTGTGCTTCAAAAATATTGTGTAAAACTTAAATAAATAAAAAAAGTATACATATTAGATATTGCCGCGTCCGTAACGACCTGCTCTATAAAAATATCACACGATCTAACCTGTCAGATGAATGTTGTAAATAACAAAAATAAAAACTATGCCAAAACTGCTAGTTTTTGTTACCTTGCCTCACAAAAAGTGTAATATAGAGCTACCAAAAATCATATGTACCCTAAAATAGCACTAACAAAACTGCCAACTTACCCCGTAGTTTCCAAAATGGGGTCAGTTTTTTGGAGTTTCCTACTCTAGGGGTGCATCAAATGTGACATGGCAACTTAAACTTTTTCCAGTGAAATCTGCCCTGGCGTGTGCCTGTACAGCAGTTTACAATGACAAATGGGGCATTTCTGTAAACTACAGAATCAGGGTAATAATTACTGAGTTTTGTTTGGCAGTTAACCCTTGCTTTATTCTCAGAATAAAATGATTCATATGGAAAATCTGTCAAAAAAGTGAAATTTGGAAATTTTGGCTACATTTTCCTTTAATTCTTGTGGAACACCTAAAGGGTTAATAACGTTTGTAAAATCAGTTTTGAATACCTTGAGGGGTGTAGTTTCTAAAATGGGGTCATTTTTGGGTGGTTCTATGATGGAAGCCTCACAAAGTGACTTCAAACCTGAACTGGTCCTTAAAAAGTGGGTTTTGGAAATTTTGTGAAAAATTTCAAGATTTGCTTCTAAATTTCTAAGCCTTCTAATGTCCCAAAAAAATAAAATGTAATTTTCAAAGTGATCCAAACCTGAAGTAGACACATGGGGAATGTAAAGTCATAACTATTTTTGGAGGCATTACTATGTATTTTAAAAGTAGAGAAATTGACATTTGGAAATTTGCAAATTTTTCAAAATTTTTGGTAAACTTGGTATTTTTTTTATAAATAAGAATGAAATATTTTGACTCAAATTTACCACTGTCATGAAGTACAATATGTGATGAGAAAACAATCTCAGAATGGCCTGGATAAGTAAAAGCGTTCTAAAATTATCACCACATAAAGTGAGACATGTCAGATTTGCTAAAAATGGCCTGGTCCTTAAGGTGAAAAATGGCAGGGTCCTTAAGGGGTTAATGATCCGAAACGCGAGTTGCTTAAGCCTAGTCATAACCCTGGATACAAACAGTGTATAATGTGATGGAGAAATCAATTCATCCATCAAATGATGCAATGTAGACAATCACAATACATTAGTAAGTGCCTGATATTAAGTTTCTCTGCATGCTAATTTACATTTTCTGAAGTGAGACAACCCCTTTAACCTACATAGTTAAAACATTGAAGATTTGTTTTGTGTTTTACAGCCACAAGGGTATAAAAGTTTCAAAACCAGAATACAGCAAGCACATTCATGCCAACCATTTCTGACAATTCTTTTGTTATCAGATGATATTTTCCCTTGTTGTCTTTCCTGCCCGAGCAGTACAGTGCACACACGTACCTGCACATAGTAAGTGCCCTTTGACTGAGCATACATCATTAAGAAACAATAATCCAGGTTTTGTTTCGTCCTCCACCTGCAAAACAAACAGTGATTTACATTAATGTTCAAGTTGGAAGTTCGGCAGGATGAACTGTGTAAGATAATTACTTTGATGGATATTTCCGCGCTGCTGACTATTACAGCTTCTATATTTAGTGGCTGGAACGAGCGTCTAACGATTATGTTATTTACTTCTAATTAATCAGAGCACATCGCAGGTTGTGTACGACTCCTGCAGTGCTGGCAGGACCCACAAGTCAGTGGTTTGTAAGCACTAAAGTGAATACCAGAATGACTAAGGCTGTTCGGCAGTAACGCCAGACTGGAAAACATCATTACAAAACGCATTTTATTATCATAGCCATGAGGAGAACTGGCAAACGCTTAACGAAAATTAAAGAGCGATTGAAAACACAAACTGCAAAAAAAGTGTATGGCTAGTTACACAAAACTACGTCACTGCATAGTCGAAAAGGCAAAAGAAAAAGCTTATTTCACAAATAATGAGTTTAACCTTATTTATATATAGAAAAAAAGTACAGTTTCAGATTTGGGCAAAAAATTGTCAAAATCAATGTGGAAATTTGAAGATTTTGGAGCATTCGTAAAAAAAAACAATATGAGTAAAAAATATAATATGAATCAGTCAGCTGCCAAATTTATGGCTTCAATATATTAAAGAAGAACTCCCGACAAAAAATGTATTCCATGTCCTGCTAGAAATGTACATGATGTAATCTGTAGTGAATGTCATTTTCTTACCAGTGTATGAATTTTTGACTTCTATCATTCTGAAGTTTCTTATCTGTGTCATGTGACCAGCCATTAGACCCACCAACTCACACACAGACTTATGTGTGGACAGGAAGTCTAATTCTCTATGTATTCCTATGAGACTGAAAGTGAGGCTCCCATTGGAATGAATAGAGCAGTTGGAGGTCAGGGAGTTGGTCACATGACACAGCTACAATAAGATGAGAGGTTTTTACTCACAGAAACAGTCACTGATAAGAAGATGACATTCACTACAGATTATATCATGCACCTTTCTAACAGGTCAGAGAATAAATTTTTTTGCGGGAGTTCTTCTTTAAAGGGCTGGCTCACTTGGAAAATTTCTTCCTCTAAGAAGCTATCCTAATAATGAGCTGTTATAAGGGGTCCTGCTCCTGGAACATTAGGCAATCAGTTCTTCTATAGCCAGGAAAGACGTCATCCAGAAGGCAAATGCTGCCTACTAAAGTCAAAGGCACCCATTAAATAAATACATGATCACACAAAGTTCTCCAGTATAAGTCGTCATTCTACGCACTGACATTCTAATGGACTTGTGCTTGTACACAGCTACAGATACAAGAAAAGCTGTAAAGCTGTGTTCACATGTAAAGTGTGAGGAAAGGACACCCTGAACCTTCAGACCACCTAACACTACTAACAAACAGAGTAACTCAATAACTGAGCAGCCAGCAATGATAGAAGTACCATATTTTTCGCTTCTTAAGGGCTCATGCCTACAAACTTATTTTTTGTCAGTTTCCGTTCCCTTTTTTTTGCTTCCCGTATACGGAACCATTAATTTCAATGAGGCTGCAAAAAAATTACTCCATGGCTGATACGCAAAAAAATAAAACATGTCCTATTATTGTCCGTTTTGCGGACAAGGATATAACACTTCTGCAGGAGCCATAAATAAATGACGGAATGCCCTCGGGCAGAATCAGTGTTTTGCAGTTCCATGATTTGCTGACTGCAAAACATTTACGGCCGTGTGCATGAGTCCTAGGACATACTTAACTTTCTCCCAAAAGTAGTTGCTGTGAAAGCAAGCAAGGCATCTGGAGGAGACCAGAAAGCAGTGAGTGCAGGAAGACCCACTTGATGAAAGTTCATTTATTTATTTTATGTCTGATAGAGGTTTGATCTGAGGTCTAATGAGGAATGGATGTCTGATCTGAGGTTGATGGGGGTGGTATGATATGAGGTCTAATGAGGAATGGCGATCTGACCTGAGGTCTGATAGGGGTCTCATGAGGAATGGGGGTCTAATCTGTCTGAAGTCTGATGAGGAATGGGCATCTGAATTGAAGGCTTAGGTCTGATCTGAGGTCTGATAAGGAAATGCGGGGTCTGAGGTCTGATCGGAGATCTAATAATAAATGGGGGGCTTATTTAGGGGGTCTTATTTGAGGTCTAATGTGGAATGGGGGTCTGATCTGAGGTCTGATAAGGGTCTGATGAGGATTGGGAGTCTGATGGGGGTCTGATCTGAGGTATGATGAGAAAGGGAAGGTCTGATTTGAGATCTGATGAGGACTGAGGGTCTGACCTGAGATCTGATGAGGACTAGGGGTCTGATTTTGGGATCTGATCTGAGGTCTGAGGAAGACTGGGGGTCTGATTTGGAGGTCTGGTGAGGAATAGGGGTCTGATGGGGGGGTGATCTGAAGTTTGATGAGGAATGATTGTCTGATTTGGGGTCTGATGAGGATTGGAAGACTGATGAAAATTGGGGGTCCGATTTGGGGGTCTTATCTGAGGTCTGATGAAGATTGGGGGTCTGATCTGAGGTCTGATGAGGATTGGTGGTCGGATCAAAGGTCTGATGAGGATTGGGTGTCTTATTTGGGGGGTCTGATGAAGATTTGGGTCTGATCTGAGGTCTGATGAAAAGTATTGCATTGCATGGTAAGACACCTGAATACAGGCAAGCAAAACATTTACAAACAGAGAATAGAATATAACAGGTAACAATTCTCACATAACAAGCCAAAGGTCCATTAGTAACCTATAGTAGTAGCAATGAGTCAAGGACTTTCCATGCTATGATGGTCAGCTTAACATGTGAATGAAGAACAAAGTAATTTATAAAATTCATGTAACACAAAAAGTGTGTTTGTGACTTCCGCCTCGCTCTGAAGCTCAGGAGCTGAATTTAAAGGTCAGGGTTATTTAATATGAATCCCACACTATTATACTCTTTCATTACACTACGCTTGTCAGTAGAGCAATACTTTTTAAGTTACCTCACACGTTCTCTTGGGTCTCCAAAAGATTCTCGTAGCCGTGAGAAATCTGGATAAAAATTGGGTGATGGAGATATAACTTCTAGAAGGCCTGACTGTATTTCATTTGGGAACCTAAAAGAAAATATACAAATATGAGTGTATTTTCACAAATATTTCCTTTTTAAAAGTGTTGCCTACTTAAAATTTTTCAAAAAGAGAATATGTTGAAAAAAAATAAAGGTCATCATACTCACGTAACTGGTACTTCAGAAGCCCCTGCCAGACTTGGTGTAGGAAATGATCGCTATAGCAATCACTGGCTGCAGAGGTGACCTGCTTTAACCAGAGGTTGACTGAGCAGTCATTTCCTGTACCAAGAGAAGGACTAGTAAATGTCGGAATAAAAATGGCAGGGGATGGGTAGGGTGAGTATTGCAGAAATTGTCAATACTGTTCATCTTTATAGACATTGCAGAAATCCACGTACAGTACAGACCAAAAGTTTGGACACACCTTCTCATTTAAAGAGTTTTCTGCATTTCCATGACTATGAAAATTGTAGATTCACACTGAAGGCATCAAAACTATGAATTAACACATGTGGAATTATATACTTAACAAAAAAGTGTGAAACAACTGAAAATATGTCTTATTTTCTAGGTTCTTCAAAGTAGACACCTTTTGCTTTGATTACTGCTTTGCACACTCTTGACATTCTCTTGATGAGCTTCAAGAGGTAGTCACCTGAAATGGTTTTCACTTCACAGGTGTGCCCTGTTAGGTTTAATAAGTGGGATTTCTTGCCTTATAAATGGGGTTGGGACCATGAGTTGTGTTGGGCAGAATTCAGGTGGATATACAGCTGATAGTCCTACTGAATAGACTGTTAGAATTTGTATTATGGCAAGAAAAAAGCAGGTAAGGAAAAAAAAAACGAGTGGCCATCATTACTTTAAAGGGTTATTCTCATTTTAGACAAAGGGGGCATATCGCTAGGATATGCCCCCATTGTCTTATAGGTGCGGGTCCCACCGCTATTTCCAGAACGGAGCCCCCAAAGTGAATGAGGGCGCACTGCGCATGCGCAGCCGCCCTCCATTCATTTCTATGGGGCCGCCGAAAATAGCTGAGCGCTGGCTCGGCTACTTCCGTCGGCTCCATAGAAATGAATGGGAGAGCACCGCGCATGCACGGCCGGGCTCCCATTCATTTCTATGAGCGGCGCGGGGAGCTGCGCCTGGTGGTGGCCGGACCCCCGGAAACCTGGGGTCCTCCAGGCACAGCGCTCCCCGCTCCGTTCTGGATATAGGTGCGATATGCCCCCATTGTCTAAGATGAGAATACCCCTTTAAGAAATGAAGGTCAGTCAGTCCGAAAAATTGGGAAAACTTTGAAAGTGTCCCCAAGTGCAGTCGCAAAAACCATCAAGCGCTACAAAGAAACTGGCTCACATGAGGACCGCCCCAAGAAAGGAAGACCAAGAGTCACCTCTGCTGCAGAGGATAAGTTCATCCGAGTCACCAGCCTCAGAAATCGCAGGTTAACAGCAGCTCAGATTAGAGAACAGGTCAATGCCACACAGAGTTCTAGCAGCAGACACATCTCTAAAACAACTGTTAAAGGGGTTATACCATGAATAATGTAAAAAATGAAACTCAGACATCATATAGTATGTGACAACCTCTTTCTAACAAAGCTAGAACCAGCCCTGTACCTCACATGAATCCAGAGATCTCCCCATTTCCCCTGCTAGATTTATATCCAGCTGACAGCTCAAGGGGAGTGTCTTTACTGCTGCAGCTCAGGAGACATGTCTCAGTTCTCCCTATCACAGCTCAGGAGGCAGATGAAAGGTTAAACTGAGCATGTGCGGCCTTCTCAGTGAGCAGGTCAAAGAAATAAGAAATTAAGTTGCACTATACTGATAAATTTTACTGAATAACTCCGTAGCTATACAAAATCATTAATTACATGCAGTTACAAAAGTGTTTAGATCCAGGTGCTGGTTTGAAAACTGTAGAATATTTTTCGTGGGACAACCCCTTTAAGAGGAGACTGTGTGCAGCAGGCCTTCATGGTAAAATAGCTGCTAGGAAACCACTGCTAAGGACAGGCAACAAGCAGAAGAGACTTGTTTGGGCTAAAGAACACAAGGAATGGACATTAGACCAGTGGAAATCTGTGCTTTGGTCTGATGAGTCCAAATTTGAGATCTTTGGTTCCAACCACCGTGTCTTTGTGCGACGCAGAAAAGGTGAACGGATGGACTCTACATGCCTGGTTCCCACCGTAAAGCATGGAGGAGGAGGTGTGATGGTGTGGGGGTGCTTTGCTGGTGACACTGTTGGGGATTTATTCAAAATTGAAGGCATACTGAACCAGCATGGCTACCACAGCATCTTGCAACGGCATGCTATTCCATCCGGTTTGCGTTTAGTTGGACCATCATTTATTTATCAACAGGACCAGGCTGTGTAAGGGCTATTTGACCAAGAAGGAGAATGATGGGGTGCTACGCCAGATGACCTGGCCTCCACAGTCACAAGACCTGAACCCAATCGAGATGGTTTGGGGTGAGCTGGACCACAGATTTAAGGCAAAAGGGCCAACAAGTGCTAAGCATCTCTGGGAACTCCTTCAAGACTGTTGGAATACCATTTCAGGTGACTACCTCTTGAAGCTCATCAAGAGAATGCCAAGAGCGTGCAAAGCAGTAATCAAAGCAAAAGGTGGCTACTTTGAAGAACCTAGAATATAAGACATATTTTCAGTTGTTTCACACTTTTTTGTTAAGTATATAATTCCACATGTGTTAATTCATAGTTTTGATGCCTTCAGTGTGAATCTACAATTTTCATAGTCATGAAAATACAGAAAACTCTTTGAATGAGAAGGTGTGTCCAAACTTTTGGTCTGTACTGTACATGCTGCAAAAACAACCATTAAATGTATGGATTGATTTTTTTCAGTTGCAGAAAATTATGCAACAAATCTGGTAAACAAATTGGTAAAACTACGCCAAAATCTGGTACAAATGTGGTACGCACATTTTTGCCACAATTTTGCATATGTAATTTTATGGAAAATCTAGCTTAAAAAGGTTCAATTTAACAGAAAAGGGGTGTGGTATATATGGAAAGGGACGTGGCTTACAACAAATTATTTCTCTTCACTAAAATTGCACCACAATTCTGGTGAAAAATTGTATCAGAGTAAAGCATAATGTTAGACAAAACTGTCACCAAGTATGAGCCACTGTGATAAATGTGGTGCATGTCTAGATACAGTAGTCTGTCTAAATTTAAACTGTATATAAGATTAGTAAATCTTGTAGGGAACTTACATGATAAAAGAAAAAAGTGGAGGAGTACAAGAGGATTCTGTCTTATTCCTGCGGCAGGTCTGCATTTTCCAGCTAAGTACTCAGTCTGTGCTGAAGGCTTTTTTTTTTAAATCAAGTGACTATTATATTTGAAGATTTTATTTCCCTCTTGGATTCTTGATGTACAATAACCGGGGAACCATTAATATAGTTTTACAATGCAATGTGTTTTTGTGTAAAAAAAAAATGTCATCGAGTCATATCAGAATAAAACGTCTTTTCCCATGTTGCCATTTGGTCTGTGTGGTTTATTTTCTACTGCTTATTATTCTTTTACTCACTGATATAGCGCTGACATATTCTTCATCGCTTTAAAGACATTATCAATGTTTGCTGTCTCCAGTGGAGCTCACAATCTAAGCTCCCAACCAGTATTGTCTTTGGAGTTTGGGAGGAAACTGGAGTATCCAGAGTTAAGCCACACAAACTCCAGCAGATGTGGTCCTAGGTTGGATTCAACCCTAGGATCCTAGCGTTGCAGTGTACTGCTGATTTCTTCTGTTCATCTCAGCCAAGGCTGCCAAATATACACAAGCAGATTTATGGAGAACAGGAATCACATTAAATAAAGCACTTAGATGTTAGGTTTAATGGACCTTGAACAATTGTCGAGTCAACTATGACATGTAGAGCCTGCACCCAAAGTTATTTTCAAAAAAGCTATATATCCTGAAACATTAGCAAAAATAGAAAGTATCAAGGAATGTAAAATGTAAGCAGCATTATATAAAGCATGCAAGCATGATGTAATGCTGTGGTTGCCAATTATGCTGAAATTATTTCTGCATTTGTTCTAACTTTACAGGGTGTATGGTATTAAAAATGAACCTTTAGGTCCACTAACTGCAGCTACAGTGGTCCACATGTTGCAGCAAAGTATAGGACATGTCCTATCTCTTGCGGAATGGCAGCACAGATGTGAGAGCACATGGAAGCTCCTTCTTGTGCTTCTTCATGCTTGCAGCCGTGCTGTAAAAGATAGGACGCGTTCTATAGTTCGTCACTAAATGCAGCCTCTGACCCATTGAAGTCAATGAATGTGAACCGTGATGTGGTGTGCACGCGGCGAGTATCTATGTATGCATGAGGCCTAACGAAGATCTTATGGAGGGGTTGGCACCATCAACCACCGTATCCACTTTAACCTCACTATTGGAAAAATAGGAATTTGCAGTACTTTAATGCTTAGGTTAAATACAGATAAAATGGTCACAAACTGGTCACCTTTGACAGTCCAATATTATGCTGCACAATAAAAGAGGAACAATGACATGTGACAAACTGAAATCATGTCTGAAACCAATACTTCTTCTGGCTTTCCATCTAACACGCTCACCACAATCAGGACTCATTCACATGACCATATATGTATCCTCAAATGTGGATCCATTCATTTCAATGGGGACGCAAAAGATGCAGGCAGACCATGGTCCGCATCTGTATGTCCGTTTCGTGGCCCCACAAAAAATTAGAACATGTCAAGAATAGGCATTTTTATAATGGAGAAGGATGTTCTGTTCTGCAAAATGGGGAAGGTACATGGCCGCTATCTGTGTTTTGCAGATACGCAATTTGCAGATACGGTCGTGTAAATGAGCCCTAAGGCTGGACTATCGGTCCATATATGTATTGGGTGAAAATGGCAGAACTGCAGTTGTTACTGAAAGATCATTCTGACCTTTTTTATGTTTTAGTAGTAAATGTCTAAGCTTCACCTCAAAGCCTCATGCACATATCTATTTTGTGGTTTGCACAACACGGATCCGCAAAATATTCATGACGTCCATGTTGTATCTGTTTTTTGGGGTGTTTTTTTGTGAACCCATCCATTTTGCGGCCAATTGTAGGATGTAACTTTTTGCAGAACTTACATATGGATGTGGAAGCATACGGCCATCATATAATACTCTAGAAGAAAGCGATATAAAAACAAGAATAAAGTAGGTTGCATGCTACTAACTAATCAGGCCCTTGGACAACACAGTCACAGTGGGGCCGTCTGTCTACTGTACCCTTGGTCTGACAAGCATAAAACAGGTTTACCAAGGTTTCTGTGACTTATAACGTCCAAGGGCCCAGGCATCTGCACAAGTTTGCTTGGTGCAGACACCAACCCTAAACACATCCTTGCCACCTTCACTTTACACTTCATCTGCCACTCACACACAGCGACTCAACCATGTCCATATACTTGCAGACAGACCGTTACTCAGATTTCACCAAAGAGGTACACTTCCATTCTATGTGACTGCTTTTATGCAGTAGGCCTTGATCAGCCTGTGAAGACACAGAATAAAATTAATGTTGCTAAATACTACCAAAGTCTGAAGAAAAACTGTCTGCAAACTTCAAGAGAACTGTGACATGGTAGAAGACTTGTATATCAACAAGACGAAACGGCTTTGGCTAGGTCCACATCCGCACTGGAGGTTTCCTTAGGAGCCTTTGTCATATACTCTGCCAAAAATGCTGAACTAAACAATGCTATTACGGACACCATGATGGAAAGGGGAAAGCTGACAACTCTAGGGATCAACCTGTAATAAAGAACAGATTCTCCCGGCAGGGTAGTTTTCCTGTCTGCAGTAGTGATATCATTTTGAAAACACATGACTTCAGTGCTGCACTGAAAAGTCCAGTGACTGGCTGGAGTGGTCACATCTTGTCAATGTGACATTACCACTGCAGCCAGGAAAACAGTCCTGCCGGGAGTATTCAAGTGAATAGGACAGAGCTGTCCCATAGAAGTGAATGAGACGGCGGAGTTGCTATTACACCTGCTCGGCGCTGCAATTGTGACGGCAGGCATTCTCTTCAAACAGCTGATCTGTGGGGTGCTGGGAGACGGCCCCCCACCGATCTGATATTGGTATAGGTCATCAATATTACAAAAGTGGTCAACCCCGGCATTTTGGGGAAACTATACAGTGTACTTAAACAGTTAAAAAAAAACAAACAGACAAAATCTGTCCGCGTGTGTATGATGAAAGCGACTGGTCTTTAGGGCAATAGCTAGAACTAGCTATGGGGTCAGTGTAAAACACCCGCTGACTGATGTTTTGTCCATCAAAACAGAAATAAAAAAGAAATCAATGCACTGAGAACAAAGCGCATTCTTAGATAACTTCTGGTAATTTCAGCAGCCGGCACTACACAATGAGCCCATTACAAGAAGCCCATTATCCTCTGATAACTATCCATTATGTGGCGTGCTGGCAGGAACTGGCCGTTACATCACATGCTGCATTTTCAGCTCTCTAAAAGGGGCCTTAGGCAGAAGGGTAGTCCTTTTTATACTTATGTTTGAGTTTCAAGAGGGCTTTCAGGCTTTTTATTTTGCAGAGGGATTTTGTCCTGATTGCAAAGGGCAAAATGCAATGCTTAACATAGATCCGATGTGGCAGCTCGAACATACATACCCTTTTACAAAGCAATCTACATCTACCATGGTGTTGATTTATACACCAGAATCAATGAACCAATGAATCTGAATTCCCTCTGGCTTCAGATGAAAGCCAGCCCAGATTTGGAGATGTTCACTGCGTCCTCCTGTAGGCGTGCAATTTGCGACGATGAGAGTCGCGTGGGAGCAGGTGAAGGGAGCAGTCAGGGTTGTGGCCATGAGAGTTACATAAGTGATGACCAGACAGTAGTGGATGATGATGTAGCCAATCGCACATAGGAGCCAGGTGAAGAGGGGTCTTCATCATTATCATCATCATCAGGGGGTGATGGTGGCAGCTTGCCCATGAGACAGCGGCAGGGTGGAAGAATGCTGCTGAGCAAGCGTGGTCATGAGACAGTAGGATGGCAGCAGTGTGAGATCTGGAGTCAAACATGCCTGGGGTAGACCATCTGATACTCACTAGCCTACCTGTCAGGAAACAATTAGCGGTGTATGGCTTCACAGAGGCAGCGACAGACAGTCATCATGGAGTGGTGGGGGTAAAATGGCAAACTCACCAGTGTGGGAATGTTTTATAAAGTCGCTGGAGGACGTTAGCATGGTGGTATGCATGATCTGTGGGCAGAAGGTGAAGCGTGGCCAGGGTGCTAATGTTGGCACCATGGCCCTGCATCAACACATTGCGTGTCACCATAAAGTGGCCTGGGAAAACTGTGGTAGCAACCGCTGTATCTCCTAGTAGCCGTCACCCCTTCTCCAGCATTCTGGGTCCCTCCACTGCAGCAGAAGTAAGCTGTCGTTCCTTCCCTTCGTCTGCTGGTCCTGATGCTCTTCCTTCTCCTCATGACTTGTTTTGTCAGCAATTGATTACCAAGGCGATTGCAAAGAAACAACAGTATATGTGTATTCTTTTAATGGTGCAGAAGCTGAACATGCTACTGTCCAAGTTGCTGGTACTACAGTCCCTCCATGTGGTTGACTGTGCACATTTCAGAGAATTCATGGATTATGCAGAGCAAAGGTGGAGAGTCCCAAGCCGTCATTACTTCTCTAAAAAAGTTGTTACAGCCCTGCAAATGTACGTACAGCAGAAGGTGGGCCAGTCCTTGAGCCTGTCTGTGTCTGGTACTGTACAGTGCCAACGTGTGGAGCTGTAACTATGGTCAAGGACAATATATGTCCTTTACGGCTCACTGGGTAAACGGGTGGTTCCTGCCCTAACACACCAGCAACTTGGACAGGTGATGGCAATGTCCTCCTCCTCTAACTCCTCATCCTCCACCTTGTCCTCAGCCTCCACTGTAGGCACAGTTCTGAGTGGGCCTCCAGCATATCACCTATGCAGAGCGCGGCGGTGTCAGGCTGTTCTGCAGCTGGCCAACCTGGGCGAACAGTCACACCGGGGAGGAACTGCTCCGCATCCTTCACCAAGAAATCGAATCCTGGCTGTCTCCTTCGCCAACTGAAGATCGGAAGCCTGGTCACCAATAATGGGAAGAACATTCTGACGGCACTGCGTCAAGGAGGGCTGACCCATGTGCCCTGCATGGCGTACGACTTTAATCTGGTTGTAAACCGGTTCCTGAAGTCTTCTACCCAACTGCAAAACATCTTGAAAATGGCCAGAAAACTGTGCATGCACTTTAGCCACTCTTACCCTACAAAACACACCCTCCTTGGCTTGCAAAGGCAGAATGGTGTTCCCCAACATCGCCTCATATGCAGTGTTTCCACACGTTGGAACTGCATCCTCCACATGTTGGGCCGACTATATAAGCAGAGGAAGGCCGTGAATGATATCTTGATGATGCAGGCAGACAAGACGACTCCCTTGTGTAACTTCAACGTTAGTCAGTGGCAGCTCATAAGTGACACCTGCTGTTTGCTCTGGCCCTTTGAGGAGGCCACTTTATTTGTCAGTCACCAGGACTACGGGATGAATGATGTCATTCCACTCCTTCACATCCAGGAGCAGATGCTGATAAATCTGGCTGGCCAAGGGACAGGAGACGTGGCGCCTACATCTCATGGCTACCTGAGCCTTGTGAAGTCTGAACTGGCGAAGGATGAGGATGAGAAGGAGTGTATAAATGCCCAGGAATTGTGGTTTATATAGAATTGTGTCTTTATACAGAAATAAGTGGTTTATCTTTAGACTTGAGTCTCTGCTGAGCATATTTCTTAACCCGCCTACTGAAGAAACCAGGCAGCAGCAGGACATGGAGCAGAACCTGAACCAGCAGATGGTGGCATACTTGGACTCCACCCTGTCACCCGAGATCCAAAATCCCCTGGAGAACTGGGCAGAAAACCTGAATTGTAACTGGCTGAGTTTGCCCTGGACAAGCTTTCCTGCCCATCTAGTAGTGTGGCATCAGAGCAGGTGTTTAGTGCGGCGGGGAGCATAGTTACCCCAAAGAGAACTCGCCTTGCAACACAAAATGTTGAGAGATTACCCTTTATAGAGCTGAATCAGGTGTGGATCAGCCAGGATTTCTACACACTGGTGCCTGATGCATCAGACTAGATCATTCTGCCAGTAATGATCTGACTGTAGTGTGCTGTAACACAGGACATTGTGAAAGATGGCTCGTTACTGCTGCCCACGTGCTGCTGCCACCTGCCTGAAGCCACACATCTGAAGTTTCACTACCAGAAAGGACTAGCTATGTATGTTGCGGCAATGCACAGTGATGTACACTGATATACACTCTCGCTGCTGTTTAACTGCGGGCCTAACTTGATGGTTAACGTGTTTAAGGGGTATTCCGGTTACCATAAATATAGCTTATGTTTTAGACTAATTCTTCATCAATAATTACCTAATATAATGTCAATTTCACATATTTACTGTTCAGTAGTTATAAAAGTAGTTTTCTTCCTCTGCTACCCACTGTGTTTCCTCTTAAATTACCATGGCATCGACCTGTCGTTCTGAGCCTTTGTCAGGTTGAGCATGCTCAGTGTGTTGTTATCAATTCTCTAGCTAAGTGTTAGTGTGCTGCTGATTACTGAGAAGAGGGGGCATGACCGGACTGTATATCAGGCAGCCAATCAGTAATCATGAACAAGCAGAAAACTCACAGCAGGGAAGCTAGGGATTGTGGGAATTGTAGTTTTGTGAGGGAATATCAGGAGCCATGATTCTCTGTGTGTTACAGGCTCACACAGGAGCTAGACAAATGGATTGCAAGGTAAAATGAAGCTCTGGTTATATGTATAGGTATGGGTTCTGGTTAGGTTACAGCTTGCAGTCTTAATGCAGTTTTTCAAAAATTAAGTTATTTTACCGGAATACCCCTTTAAGTAAAAAATGGTACAAAAAGTTTAAATAACTCTTTCAATGTATTTCAATGGCTTTTGTCAAAATATGGCACAAGATAACACTGTGACTTGTGTGATCAGAGTAAATTTTAGCTCAGCTACATCTGTACCTGATTTAACATGCTTCCTGAAATATTAATTTGACACAAAGCAAATTTCTTGAAGAAATGTAGCGAAGTGTTTGAATCGAATTTTCAAACTTCGCTAATGTCTACTTCTGAGGATGCTCAGTGACAACCTACCGCCTACTACGCTTCTTTTAAATATCCAAAGCTTAAAGTGCATATAGAGCTGACATGATGATTCATGGCAGCAATAACTAAATCATTCAAAGGGTTATTAGGCCTCCAAATGCAGTGAGTAAGTGAGTGAAGCGAAAAACGTTCTACATCATGACTGCAAGCCTTTATTAGATCCAGGGCAAGTAGATATGTAATGGAAGAAAGATCATGGAGAAATGTCATGGAGGTTTCTTTTTAGAGAGACACACAAAGAACTACTGCTTACAGCGCATCTGACATCAGGCAGTTGTTCTTTATGTACATCTGAAACATTCTTAAAGAGGTAGTGCAAGCTGTGTGCTTCCACTAAATAACCTTCCAAAACCATACTAAGTGTTAAAACACTGTATGGGGAAATACCCTGTTCACAAAACATGTAAGGGAGCACTTAAAGGGAGTCTGTCACCTGTTTTTCACATCATTTTGTTCTTAAGGTATTACACAATTTGAATCCGTATTTTCATCATGAATATTTTGTTCATCAAGGTGTGTGATTTAAAGGTCACCTAATTTTCACTAATATAACTAAGAGCACTGCCCCATAGAAGATTGCAGATACATCAGGGGAGGCCTGCTTTAGCAGCTCATATCTTGGGATTGGTAGCCACTAAAAATATGAACCTGACCTTGTTTGAAAGCTGGCATTCCAACCTTTCAAATGATGAATTATAGCTTTGTATTCACTTTATCAGAAGATATAGCTGTTAGAAATCGAATCAGGAGTGAAAGCTGTTTTTACTTTCACTTTCAGCTGGTCACTTGGGAGCTGTTTTCCAGCAGAATAAAAATGCTTTTCCTGGACATGGAATACAGACACACATGTCAGGTATGTCTGGGATGTGTCTGCAATCTTCTGTGGGACAGCGCTCTTAGTTATATTGGTGAAAATTAGGTGACCTTTAAATCACACACCTTGATGAACAAAATATTCATGATGAAAATACTGATTCAAATTGTGTAATACCTTAAGAACAAAATGATGTACTGTGGCAACAGTTAATGGATACAAAAATCATCAACCAATTGGATTCCAAATCACCACAAAAATTAAAGTAAAAAAATTCAAATGAAAGGCACATCCAACAGAGCTGAACCCAGACATATCCCCATTTTCACCCAGACAGCCCCGATTTCACACTCTGATGCTCTTCATTGCCCTGCGTTGAGTCACGCAGGAAAAAGACATTTTCTGGAGATCTGGGGATGCACCGGGCTCTCCATGCGGAAAGCTAGGCTCTGATGCTCTCCCTTGCCCTGCGCTGGATCGTGAGGGCAAGGGCTTTTTTGTTTATATTATTACACTGATAGGAGGAGGCTTCTGCCTAGTAGTGTTGCTAGTGACATCACCGTCACTAATGGAAGGGCTTTAGCGATGCCCTAGCCTGTAAAAAGCTAAGGCAGCACTAAAGCCCGCCCATCAGAGCTGGTGACGTCACTGGCAACACTGTTAGGCGGGAGCCTCCTCCTAATAATGAAATGCTCTGATGCTCATATCAGGGGGGCTGGAGGGGTGAAAAAGGGGGTATGTCCAGGTTCAGCTCTGAACCCGGGCAACCCCTTTAAGTCTTGGAAAACCCCAATAACCTTTTTGCTGCCAAGGATGTTTCGACATTTTGCACCTCTGGTAGCCAGGACAATTTCAGCGGTTTTGACATGCACAAATAAAATCTAAATTATCAAATTTAAAAAAAAATCATACTGACCCCTCCCTACCCATATATTTTCATTAGACCCCAGCTTATTGTCAAAATGCAGTAAGTGTTTATATATATATATATATATATATATATATATTGCATAAAGTTGATATTAGTAGGTGAAAGTGTGACTAAAATGGGTTGTGTCACTTCAGCAAGTGGCATTTATTATTTAGAGAAAGTTAAAGGGGTTGTCTCATCTTGCCTAATGGGGGCATATCGCTAGGATATGCCCCCATTGTCTTATAGGTGCGGGTCCCACCGCTGGGACCCGCACCTATATCGAGAACGGGGCCCCGAAAGCGAACGGGGGCGCACTGCGCATGCGCAGCCGCCTCCATTCATTTTCAATGTGGCCGGCGAAGATAGCCGAGCGCTGGCTCGGCTATTTCCGTCGGCTCCATAGAAATGAATAGGAGCGGTGGCCGCGCAAGCGCGGTGCGCTCCCATTCATTTCTATGGGGAGCCGGCTTGGTGGTGGCCGGACCGGAGTCCTCCAGCCACCACCTTGCGGGGCCCCGTTCTCGATATAGGTGCGGGTCCCAACGGTGGGACCCGCACCTATAAGACAATGGGGGCATATCCTAGCGATATGCCCCCATTAGGCAAGATGAGACAACCCCTTTAATACAAGCCACTTACTAATGTACTGTTATTAGCCATATTACTTCCTTCGCTATCTGCATTCATTTTTCCATCACATTATACACTGCTTGTTTCCATGGTTACGACCACCCTGCAATCCAGCAGCAATGGCCGTGCTTGCACACTACAGGAAAAAGTGCCAACCTCCAAGGTGGCCGAGAATGCGGGAGCGCAGATAGGCTAGTGCTTTTTTTTCTACAGTGTGCAAGCATGGCCACCGCTGTCACCATATTGACAATCGCAATCCATTAGTAAGTGGCTTGTATTAACCCCTTCAGCCCCGGGCCTGTTTTCACCTTCATGCCCAGGCCATTTTTTGCAAATCTGACATGTGTCACTTTATGTGGTAATAACTTTGGAACGCTTTTACTTATCCAGGCCATTCTGAGATTGTTTTCTCGTGACATATTGCACTTCATGACAGTCATAAATTTGAGTCAATATATTTCACCCTTATTTATGAAAAAATACCAAATTTACCAAAAATTAGGAAAAATTTGCAAATTTCCAAATTTCAATTTCTCTACTTTCAAAATACACAGTAATACCTCCAAAAATAGTTATTATTTTACATTCCCCATATGTCTACTTTATGTTGGCATCATTTTATAAATGTCATTTTACTTTTTTAGGACGTTATAAGGCTTCAAAGATTTGAATCAAATCTTAAATTTTTTATAAGATTTCCGAAACCCATTTTTTTTAATGACCAGTTCAGATATAAGGTTACTTTGTGGGGCTTATATAGTGGAAACTCCCCATAAATCACCCCATTTTAGAAACTACACCCCTCAAGCTATTCAAAACTGATTTTACTAACTTTGTTAACCCTTTATGTGTTCCATGAGAATTGACGGAATATTGGAATGAAATTTCAAAATTCCATTTTTTTTAGCAGATTTTAAGTTTTAATCCAATTTCCATGAAACACATCAAGGGTTAACAACAAAAAAAACCCACAAACTCTATTACCCCAATTCTGTAGTTTACATAAACACCCCATATGTGCTCGTAGCCCAATGTACTGGCGCACAGCAGGCTTCACAGTGGAAGGAGCACCATATGGCTTTTGGAGAGCAAAATTAGCTGGAATAATAATTGGGAGCTATGTCGCACATGAAGACCCCCTGAGCTGGCCCTACAGTGGAAACCCCCCAAAAGTGACCCCATTTTGGAAAGAGCACCCCTTAAGGAATCTGTCAAGGGGTGTGGTGAGCCCTTTGAGCTCAATGGGTTTTCCCAGAATTAGGATTCACGCGGAAGTGAAAATGAAAAATTGCATTTTTTTGTCAAAAAAGTTGCTATACACCCACATTTTTCACATTCACAAAGGGTAACGGGACAAAATGCACCCCACATTTTGATCACCATTTCCCCCCGAACACGGCAACACCCCATATGTGCTCGTAGCCCAATGTACTGGTGCACAGCAGGCTTCACAGTGGAAGGAGCACCATATGGCTTTTGGAGAGCAAAATTAGCTGGAATAATAATTGGGAGCTATGTCGCACATGAAGACCCCCTGTGCTGGCCCTACAGTGGAAAGCCCCCAAAAGTGACCCCATTTTGGAAAGAGCACCCCTTAAGGAATCTGTCAAGGGGTGTGGTGATCCCTTTGAGCTCAATGGGTTTTCCCAGAATTAGGATTCACGCGGAAGTGAAAATGAAAAATTGCATTTTTTTGTCAAAAAAGTTGCTATACACCCACATTTTTCACATTCACAAAGGGTAACGGGAAAAAATGCACCCCACATTTTGATCACCATTTCCCCCCGAACACGGCAACACCCCATATGTGCTCGTAGCCCAATGTACTGGCGCACAGCAGACTTCACAGTGGAAGGAGCACCATATGGCTTTTGGAGAGCAAAATTAGCTGGAATAATAATTGGGAGCTATGTCGCACATGAAGACCCCCTGAGCTGGCCCTACAGTGGAAAGCCCCCAAAAGTGACCCCATTTTGGAAAGAGCACCCCTTAAGGAATCTTTCAAGGGGTGTGGTGAGCCCTTTGAGCTCAATGGGTTTTCCCAGAATTAGGATTCACGCGGAAGTGGAAATGAAAAATTGCAATTTTTTGACAAAAAAGTTGCTATACACCCACATTTTTCACATTCACAAAGGGTAACGGGACAAAATGCACCCCACATTTTGATCACCATTTCCCCCCGAACACGAAAACACCCCATATGTGCTCGTAGCCCAATGTACTGGCGCACAGCAGGCTTCACAGTGGAAGGAGCACCATATGGCTTTTGGAGAGCAAAATTAGCTGGAATAATAATTGGGAGCTATGTCGCACATGAAGACCCCCTGAGCTGGCCCTACAGTGGAAACCCCCCAAAAGTGACCCCATTTTGGAAAGAGCACCCCTTAAGGAATCTTTCAAGGGGTGTGGTGAGCCCTTTGGGCTCAATGGGTTTTCCCAGAATTAGGATTCACGCGGAAGTGGAAATGAAAAATTGCAATTTTTTGACAAAAAAGTTGCTATACACCCACATTTTTCACATTCACAAAGGGTAACGGGACAAAATGCACCCCACATTTTGGTCACCATTTCCCCCCGAACACGGCAACACCCCATATGTGCTCGTAGCCCAATGTACTGGCGCACAGCAGGCTTCACAGTGGAAGGAGCACCATATGGCTTTTGGAGAGCAAAATTAGCTGGAATAATAATTGGGAGCTATGTCACACATGAAGACCCCCTGAGCTGGCCCTACAGTGGAAACCCCCCAAAAGTGACCCCATTTTGGAAAGAGCACCCCTTAAGGAATCTTTCAAGGGGTGTGGTGAGCCCTTTGGGCTCAATGGGTTTTCCCAGAATTAGGATTCACGCGGAAGTGGAAATGAAAAATTGCAATTTTTTGACAAAAAAGTTGCTATACACCCACATTTTTCACATTCACAAAGGGTAACGGGACAAAATGCACCCCACATTTTGATCACCATTTCCCCCCGAACACGGCAACACCCCATATGTGCTCGTAGCCCAGTGTACTGGCGCACTGCAGGCTTCACAGTGGAAGGAGCACCATATGGCTTTTGGAGAGCAAAATTAGCTGGAATAATAATTGGGAGCTATGTCACACATGAAGACCCCCTGAGCTGGCCCTACAGTGGAAACCCCCCAAAAGTGACCCCATTTTGGAAAGAGCACCCCTTAAGGAATCTTTCAAGGGGTGTGGTGAGCCCTTTGGGCTCAATGGGTTTTCCCAGAATTAGGATTCACGCGGAAGTGGAAATGAAAAATTGCAATTTTTTGACAAAAAAGTTGCTATACACCCACATTTTTCACATTCACAAAGGGTAACGGGACAAAATGCACCCCACATTTTGATCACCATTTCCCCCCGAACACGGCAACACCCCATATGTGCTCGTAGCCCAGTGTACTGGCGCACAGCAGGCTTCACAGTGGAAGGAGCACCATATGGCTTTTGGAGAGCAAAATTAGCTGGAATAATAATTGGGAGCTATGTCACACATGAAGACCCCCTGAGCTGGCCCTACAGTGGAAACCCCCCAAAAGTGACCCCATTTTGGAAAGAGCACCCCTTAAGGAATCTTTCAAGGGGTGTGGTGAGCCCTTTGGGCTCAATGGGTTTTCCCAGAATTAGGATTCACGCGGAAGTGGAAATGAAAAATTGCAATTTTTTGACAAAAAAGTTGCTATACACCCACATTTTTCACATTCACAAAGGGTAACGGGACAAAATGCACCCCACATTTTGATCACCATTTCCCCCCGAACACGGCAACACCCCATATGTGCTCGTAGCCCAGTGTACTGGCGCACAGCAGGCTTCACAGTGGAAGGAGCACCATATGGCTTTTGGAGAGCAAAATTAGCTGGAATAATAATTGGGAGCTATGTCACACATGAAGACCCCCTGAGCTGGCCCTACAGTGGAAACCCCCCAAAAGTGACCCCATTTTGGAAAGAGCACCCCTTAAGGAATCTTTCAAGGGGTGTGGTGAGCCCTTTGGGCTCAATGGGTTTTCCCAGAATTAGGATTCACGAGGAAGTGGAAATGAAAAATTGCAATTTTTTGACAAAAAAGTTGCTATACACCCACATTTTTCACATTCACAAAGGGTAACGGGACAAAATGCACCCCACATTTTGATCACCATTTCCCCCCGAACACGGCAAAACCCCATATGTGCTCGTAGCCCAGTGTACTGGCGCACAGCAGGCTTCACAGTGGAAGGAGCACCATATGGTTTTTGGAGAGCAAAATTAGCTGGAATAATAATTGGGAGCTATGTCACACATGAAGACCCCCTGAGCTGGCCCTACAGTGGAAACCCCCCAAAAGTGACCCCATTTTGGAAAGAGCACCCCCGTATAAACATTTTAAGTGGTAGAAAGGGTACTTTTTAGCAAACTGGAGTCTCACAGAAGGCAGAAATGCAAGTAACAGCATTTCAAAGCACAGATTTGTGAAAATGCAAAAATTACAAGCAGACCCCAATTTTTCATATTCACAAGGGGTTACAGGAGAAAATGCACCCCAATACATGTTCCCCATTTTTCCCCCATTAAAACAACACCCCATTTGTGCTGGTAACCCGCTGTATGGGCGCACAGCAGACCCCTAGGGGCAAACTGCAAAATATGTATTTTGCAGATCAGAATTAACAGACATGGTTTTTTTAGGGCCATGTCTCATTTAAAAATTTCCTGAGGTCCCCAGAAATTAAAAACCCCAAGAAATGACCCCATTTTGGAAAGAGCACCCCCGTATGAACATTTTAAGTGGTAGAAAGGGTACTTTTTAGCAAACTGGAGTCTCACAGAAGGCAGAAATGCAAGTAAAAGCATTTCAAAGCACAGATTTGTGAAAATGAAAAATTACAAGCAGACCCCAATTTTTCACATTCACAAGGGGTTAAAGGAGAAAATGCACCACAATACATGTTCCCCATTTTTCCCCCATTAAAACAACACCCCATTTGTGCTGGTAGCCCGCTGTATGGGCGCACAGCAGGCCCCTAGAGGCAAACTGCAAAATATGTATTTTGCAGATCAGAATTAACAGACATGGTTTTTTTAGGGCCATGTCTCATTTAAAAATTTCCTGAGGTCCCCAGAAATTAAAAACCCCAAGAAATGACCCCATTTTGGAAAGAGCACCCCAGTACGAACATTTTAAGTGGTAGAAAGGGTACTTTTTAGCAAACTGGAGTCTCACAGAAGGCAGAAATGCAAGTAACAGCATTTCAAAGCACAGATTTGTGAAAATGAAAAATTACAAGCAGACCCCAATTTTTCACATTCAAAAGGGGTTAAAGGAGAAAATGCACCCAATGCATGTTCCCCAATTTTCCCCCATTAAAATAACACCCCATTTGTGCTGGTAGCCCGCTGTATGGGCGCACAGCAGGCCACCAGAGGCAAATTGCAAAATGTGGTTTTTGCAGGCTGAATTTAACAGACATGGTTTTTTTAGGGCCATGTCTCATTTAAAAATTTCCTGAGGTCCCCAACAACCAAAAACCC
>ONZH01029098.1:0-49508 GCA_900303285.1 Rhinella marina
TCTCAGAATTAATTTATAGCACATTAGCGCTTCTTACCACCAGCGCAATAAGATACTTAGCGCTTCTTAATCCTGCGACTGTGGTATTAAATGTGCTGAATCCAGTGGTGAGGAGCAGGGATGTAGCTGGTACAGACGGAGGGATTCCGATTCCTGGGACCTCCATTTGTCTATGTTCGCGCTCCATTCAGCTGAGCGCATGCGCCCTAGGTGTAACTGGACGCCAAGTCCCACTGCTGCTCCGTGCACCGTCACCTCCTCGCTCCCCCTCCCACTTGCCAGCCAAAGGTAATATCATAGTCTTTGGTGATAGATGATGTATTTGGCTTCAGCATAAACAGTTCATAGTCTCCAGTAGTACATGGCATATATTGGCGGAATGTGAAAAGTTCATAAGGCCACCTGTTACCTTTCAATGCCTTAAGAAACCGCACTCCTCCTTCTCGCCAGACGCGTTTCGAAACGTATATCGTTTTTTCCTCAGTGGCAAATATGATTAACATGGGGGACTGACTCCTCCTTAAATAGGGCTAGTCTAAATACAAAAACCGGGACTGGACTATAAAAAACGCAGTGATACTTATGAATCCATTCACATTATTAAATGAATTGCATTTCCATAATTTTCTTATTATCATAAACTAGCTTGTGTATCAATAGATTATGCAATCATTGGTCTTTAAGGTAGTATAAAATTAGTAAAGAAACACAATAGTTTCTTTTAAATGTATCTTTTTATCCATTTATCTCCCCTATAGAGCGCAATGGGATTTTTTGACTGCGCAGTATACTCATATAGCGAACTTATACATTTTAATACTCTCACCAAATTGTATAATGCTATCCTCTTTAGATTTTTTTAAAACTACACACACAAAAAAAAAGAAAAATGCGTTTTCTTTTTTCTCTTTATTTTTCCTTCTGTTCTTACTTTCTTTCTTCAGGAAATTAAGAGTGATAGGGGTCGGAAAGAGGGTGCAGGCTGCGTCGATGCGCTGATACACAGCCTGGCATCGACGCATCATGCACCACTATCCCCAGCCCCAATTTACACAAAACCAAAAACTTCAAGCTCTGCATTTAACCCCGAAGGCACCAAGGACCCAAACTCATAAATCATCTTCGACTCACATCTCGACATTTTTTATATGAAGTCTCCACTTCTCCAGTCTTTTTTTACCGACTGAATTGCTGCAAATTTTAAACCTGTTGGATCACTGGCATGATTCACCTTAAAATGGTGGGATACACTATGTTTATCATATCCTTTTTTTATTTAATTTATCTGTTCAGCTTTTCTGACCTTTAGGCCTCTTTCACAAGACAGTATATTTTGCGGGCTCCGATCCGCATTTTTTGCGGATAAGATGCAGACCCATGCACTTTTATGGGTCCACAAAAAATACTGACAGCGCACTGTGTGCTGTCCGCATCCGTATGTCCGTTCCGTAGCCCGCAAAAAAAAAAAATATAAAATGTCCTATTCTTGTCCGTTTTGCGCAAAACACAACGTTCATGTGAAACTAGCCTAAGGGTCCATTCACACAAACGTATACTTGCGGGCCCGCATTACTGCGGACCCGCAAATATACGGGGGCCGTCCGGCGTGTGTTCCGCAGCGCTCGGAACACACTCCGTGCGGCCCCATTGAAAATGCCTATACTTGTCCGTGCGCACAGACAAGTATAGGACATGCTTCAAAAGAGCTGCGGCACAGAGCTAGCTCCGTGCCGCGGCTCCCGGCCCCATAAAGGTGAATGGGGCCGCATCTATTCCCGCAATTTTGCGGATATACGGCCCCATTCACACGATCGTGTGAATGGGGCCTAAGTGTTCTCCCTGTTCGTCCCACATATTGTTTTGAGCAGGGACACTCAAGAATGTAGATTACAGCTTCACTATTACATGTAAATGTTTCTTTTATCACCCATTTATAAGAATTAGCTTTTGACACAATTGTTGTTGTTTTTCTATTAAAATTAGTTGTCTTACAGTTACGACATACTCCACACCTATAGAATCCTTTTAACAGGTTTCACGGAGTTGTCATAGATCTCCACAGCAGCCCGCCCCTTAACAGAAACATCCACTGCACCCTCCCCTTTAACTTTGATCTCCACAGCAGCTAGGGTGGCCGCTGTCTTCACCCCAGAAAGCCGGACCTAACCGGCCATTCCCCCAAACGTGAAGCAGCGCCCACGGTCCCATTGAAGCCACACCACTAAACATGAGGCCACGCCCCCTGGCTCAGTGAAGACTGAGCATGAGCTACTGAAAGGGTGGACATCCCTGCGTCCGCCCAGGCACTGCGCCGGACGGAGAACAGGTAGCTAGAAAACTGGACTGTCCAGGATAAAATCGGACATCTGGCCACCCTAGCATCAGCCTGCGCCTAGGGTGGCCAGAGGTCCGGTTTTAGGCTGGACAGTCTGGCTTTCAGACTCCCTGTCCACCATCTGGCGCAGGGCCTGGACAGGCACAGGCTACTCCTTCAGTAGCTCACACTCAGACAGCTTCTCCTCCGTGTGTTCACGGAACCAGGGGGCGTGGCCTCGTGTTTAAGGGTGTGGCTTCATGGGGATCAGTGGCATGGTTTCAGGTTGGGGGGAGGCTGAACAGTCTGGCTTTCAGACTCCCTGTCCTCTGTCATGCACAGGGCCTGGATGGACACAGGGATGTCCTTTTGAACAGTTCACTCTCAGACAGCAGCACTGTGCAGTCTGAGCATGAGCTGCAGGGAGAAAGTCACCCTCCCTCCCCTGCAGCTGACAGAAGTAGATTTTTACCTTCATTTTTACAATCCCGGTCAGATGTGGAGAGTCAGGGGCATGACTTAGTGGGACCTGGGGGTGGGGCTTTTAAGTCCTTCTTTTGAGGGTGGCCTGAATTACAGGTCAATGCCATGGTAATTTAGGAGAAAACACAGTGGGTAGCAGTTGAAGAAAACATCTTGTATTACTACTGAACGGTAAATATGTGAAATTTACATTATATTTGGTAATGATTGATGATGAGTTAGTCTAAAACATAAGTTATAGTTATGGTAACCGGAATACCCCTTTAACAGTGTTATCCACAGCACTCTGCCCCTAATGCATTTTTTGGGAATATCTCAGGAACGGTACGTCCTGGAGAGCTGAGACCCGTTCTAAAACCTTCCCGGACACCTGATGTACATGTGTGCCAAATTTCGTGATTGTAGATGCGACGGTGCGGATTCCTTTAGCGGACATACACACACATACACACACTCAGCTTTATATATTAGATTAAATGGTAATATTAATTTTGCCATATTATCCTGTGATTTGTTTATTTTTCTTGAAAAAACTCCTTTCTGTCTAACATTCTTACTTTTTTCAACGCCTGCGCTCTCTTGCCAACCCCTATCACTCTTAATTTCCTGAAGAAAGAGAGTAAGAACAGAAGGAAAAATAAAGAGAAAAAAGAAAAAGCTTTACATTTAAAAGAAACTATTGTGTTTCTTTACTAATTTTATACTACCTTAAAGACCAATGATTGCATAATCTATTGATACACAAGCTAGTTTATGATAATAAGAAAATTATGGAAATGCAATTCATTTAATAATGTGAATGGATTCATAAGTATCACTGCGTTTTTTAGTCCAGTCCCGGTTTTTGTATTTAGACTAGCCCTATTTAAGGAGGAGTCAGTCCCCCATGTTAATCATATTTGCCACTGAGGAAGAAACTATATACGTTTTGAAAAACGCATCTGGCGAGGATGAGTGCGGTTTCTTAAGGCATTGAAAGGTACCAGGTGGCCTTATGAACTTTTCACATTCTGCCAATATATGCCATGTACTACTGGAGACTATGAATTGTTTATGCTGAAGCCAAATACATCATCTATCACCAAAGACTACGATATTACCTTTGGCTGGCAAGTGGGAGGGGGAGCGAGGAGGTGACGGCGCACGGAGCAGCAGTGGGACTTGGCGTCCAGATACACCTAGGGCGCATTCGCTCAGCTGAACGGAGCGCAAACATAGACAACTGGAGGTCCTAGGAATCAGAATCCCTCCGTCTGTACCAACTACATCCCTGCTCCTCACCACTGGATTTAGCACATTTAATACCACAGTCACAGGATTGGTAAGAAGCGCAGAGCGCTAAGTATCTTATTGCACTGGTGGTAAGAAGCGCTAATGTGCTATAAATTACTTCTGAGAGAGACAAGTGCATAAGTATGTGAATTATAACCAAGTGGAACTAATAGGACCAACCTGGAATAACAAAAGGAACATTATATATAATAAATGACCGCAACATACTACTATAAAAGTTTCAATTTTTGCGTGAGCTCCGCATTTGAAACTATTAGGGGGACTGTGATTATAATCTAACAGAATGCATGTGAATTTTATGTATTGGGTTTTATATTATTTTTTTATATTTTTTAATTGTGATTGTATGTTTAATTGTGTAATAAATACCAAACGGGTTACAACATAGCCGACCATATTTTTTATTGTGTAAAACTATTATTAACCAATCTGGTTTGGTAGGTCGTTCTGGGTTCAGGTGAGCACCTGCATTCATTGTATTGTTTTGTAAAATGTTATTATATCTGTGCATTTGCCTCTCCTTAAAAAAAAATGGTACAGTCCATTTTAGATAGGACTAAGCATGGCGTAAGTCATGTGAGTTGTCATGTGACCCTGACAAGTATCATGTGGCCTGGCTTCCAGTTAACCACCCAGGTATGTAATAGGAGAATAATAGTGTATTGAGGAGCAGAACATGTACAGTAGGGCTGAAATGATTCATCGATGTAATCGACGTAAAGAAATCCTCAATGCAGTTTTCCTGCATCTCAGGAACCGTACAGTAGTGAATGAAGCCTTTCACTCACCACTCCGTGGCCTCCTGTTGGCACCGCACTGCACTGGCTTCAGACACAGCATCAGTGCTCGCTGCCTGACGCTGTGTGTGACGTCAGGTCCCTCCCAGTGCATGCTGGGAAGAAGATGCGGTAGTCCCCTGCGGACTCCTTGTCTGCCAGCAGTGCATCCTGCCTGGAAAGGTAAGTGTTCTTAACAGAGTAGGGGGCACCCATTTTTTTAAGGTGGCTGATGGCGCTGGGAGACATGAAGGGGCTCATTTGATGGCGGTGGGGGATATGGAGGGGCTAATAATGGCACTGGGGGACATGGAGGAGCTCATTTGATGGCGCTGGGGAGTGGGGGATATGGAGGGGTTAATCTGATGGCAGTGGGGGGGACATGGGGGCAAGCTTACATGGGGGGGCAAGCTGGTGGTACTGGGGGGCAAGCTTACATGGGGGGCAAGCTGGTGGCACTGGGGGGCAAGCTTACATGGGGGGCAAGCTGGTGGCACTGGGGGGCAAGCTGGTGACACTGGGGGGCAGCTGGAGGCACTGGGGCCCAAGCTGGTGGCACTGGGGCGCACCTGGAGGCACTGTGGTGCATCTGAAGGCACTGGGGGGCAAGCTGGTGGCACTGGGGGGCAGCTGGAGGCACGGGGGCAAGCTGGTGCCACTGGGGGGCACCTGAAGGCACTGGGGGCCAAGCTGGTGGCAATAGGGGGCACCTGGAGACACTGGGGTGCACTTGAAGGCACTGGGGGCACCTGGAGGCACTGGGGTGCACCTTAAGGAACTGGGGGCAAAGCTGGTGGCAATGGGGGGCAAGCTGGAGGCACTGGGCGGCACCTGGAGGCACTGGGGGGCAAGCTGGAGGCACTGGGGGCAAGTTGGAGGCGCCGGGGGGCACCTGGGGGCAAGCTGCAGGCACTGGGGGGCACCTGGAGGCATCTGATGGCAATGGGAGGCAAGCTGGTGGCACGGGGGGTCTGATGACTTTTTATAAAGGTAAACGTTCTTTTAATTAGTTATTTCTTATTAGAGTACTCGATTAATCGTTGTTGTATTAATCAATAGATTACTTGATTACTAAAATAATTTTTTGCTGCAGCCCTAATGTACAGTGTCACTATCTGTAGCAGCACCTCACCATGTCTGTCATTGTCTGTGTAGAAGCAGATTTCTATGTTCTTTTTATACTGAACTTTATTAACATGACAACATCACTTAGTGACAGGCAGCCATTTTACAAATTACTACAGACAGACACACACGATGATGTAGTAACTGTAATAACCACAATAAAAAAATTATGATTCCACCACTAGTCCTATTTACCGATCACATGAATGTGTCCAGTGTGCTGACCCAACACATGTATGTCATGTAACACTGCTTAGTGAATGTCAGGGTGTAAAGAGTGTCACATGTTACACTGATGCCATGTTTCAGTTAGGCCATGGATGCATTACATAGGACTGATACATGGGCTATATCATTTTTCTGCATATAGGGGTCAACTGCCTGAAATAAGAAAGGTATGTATGCAGAATTTTAAATACATGTATATTAGAAAATGGTATGATTTCATATTATATAAACAAATGTAAAACAAAAACAATATATCAATATCAAAATCCCAGATAACCTCTTTAACAACAGATAATTGTAATGCATCCTGGGAGATGCAGATATTTGATGAGATGCTGCCCATAGAAAGGCAAACAAGTGCTCCAGATATGGGAGTAAAAACAGTTATAAATTTGTTGGATGACCCTTGTAAACCATTGATAGATCATCAAGCTGTTGAATTAGCGATGACATGTATCCTTCCCATATAGAAATTTTAATATAATAAAGCTGGATTAATCTCCCCAAAACATAATCTAATATATTTAAAGGACATCTGTCAGCAGATTTGTACCTATGACACTGGCTGACCTGTTACATGTGCACTTGGCAGCTGAAGGCATCTGTGTTGGTCCCATGTTCATATGTGTCCACATTTCTCAGAAAAATGATGTTTTATATGCAAATGAGCCTCTAGGAGCACTGGCGGCATTACCGTTACACCTAGAGCCCTGCCACTAGTAAAAGTTAACTAGTTTTTGCCTTGTGTATTGTATTCAAGGCTAGCATCACATCTGCGTTGCAGCATTCTGGCAGGCCGAGAAAATCCTGCTGGCATTACCGGATACTACTGGAATGCCCGCCAGCCCCATTAATTATAATGGGATCTGGCGGAGATCCCGCCGCACCCAGCAAATATGCAAAGAATCAGCTGGACAGCGTTTTTTGTCCGGCTGATTCCCAGCATTTTAAGCCAGAACAGCCTTCCGGAAGGCTGTACCGCATATACGAAAGTAGCCTATGACACTAGTGTCCTCAGTTCTCATGAGATGTGACCCCTCCACACACATCAGAAATTTTTTGTAATATTCTGTGAAAGATGCCCTTAAACTTTGTTTCACAACATGCAGTTTACAGTGACAATTAAAGGGTTTCTGTCACCAGATTTGGGCATATCAAACAGGATGACATTTGCAATGTGCAAATGTCACCTGATGCCCAATCTGGTATTCTCTTTTTCTTTTGGTGCCCCCGTTTGTGTAAAAAAATGCACTTTTATTTTATGCTAATTAGGCTTACTAGGTGCAAGGGGCGGTTACCCGGCACCTAGTCTGCTGCCGGCCATGTCCGCACTTCAAATCCCGTGCCTGCGCCATGCGGAATAAAATCGTCGCAGGCGCAGTGAGTGCCGCTGGCCGCCGGGCTCCCAGCTACCTCACTGCGCCGATGACGTCAGAGTACACCTGGAAGAGAGCCAACATCAGCCGGGTGTACTCTGACATCATCGGCGGCAGGCGCAGTGAGGTAGCCGGGAAGCCCGGCGGCCAGTGGCACTCACTGCGCCTGCGCTGATTTTATTCCGTACGGCGCAGGCACGGGATTTGAAGCGCGGACAGGGCTGGCAGCAGATCAAGCGAGCTGCCTGGCCCTGTCAATCAAGACAATGGAGGCGTGACAAGAGGTGGGCAAACGGCGCTTACTAGGTGCAGGGTAACCACCCCTTGCACCTAGTAAGCCTAATTAGCATAAAATAAAAGTGCATTTTTTACAAAAACGGGGGCACCAAAAGAAAAAAGAATACCAGATTGGACATCAGGTGACATTTTCACATTGCAAATGTCATCCTGTTTGATATGCCGAAATCTGGTGACAGAAACCCTTTAATGAATGTAGCTCCCCACTGCAGATAAACCAATGTATGTATGGAAATACAGTAAATAAGACGTCCGTACAATGATCTACCAGGTTCAAATAGTTTTCATGTTACATACAGTATCCAACTGTTCCATTATAAAACAGACAAGTAGTAGCCAACGGTTCACAAAATACCAGTCGTATCAATGTAATAACTCAAACATACCTTTAAAGTGGAAATTACTTTCCTCTTTGGTTTCACAATCTCTACTGTTTCTTCCTTCCCTGCAGCATCTAAGGATTGGATGTTCACTCCATTTAATTACACAAGTCATAGGACATCCTTTCATTTCTACAACTTTACTTTTCAGCTCAAAATATTAATATTAATGCCTTATAATGTACCATCATGTCTATGATTATTTCTAATTTTCAAAGCCTCTAAATTATTAAATTATTAATCAAATGGATTTTCCTATGCTTAGATATTGATGGCTTATCTATCAATATCAGATCAGTGGGCATGTTTTGGGTAGTCGCTGGTGCCAGAAACTATACAGTGGATGGAGACGGAAGGAGAAGGCTTCACTCACTATGTAGTGGCTAGGCAGGGGTACGGCAGCTCAGCTTCCATTCACATGCCAGAAACCACAAAGTAGATGGAGCCTTCTGCTCCACAGCTGATCAGTGATACTTGACTGCTCAGCTCCCCCCTGCTCTGTAACCTGCTGATGACAGCCTCCATATGTTCTGTTTAAAGGGAACCTGTCACATATGAGGTTCATGACTCTACGCAACAGGTTAGGATTAAGAACAAACAGAATAACTCTTCTAAATATGACTATAAGGGGTTAGATTAGGTTTACCTTTTACTAATGCATTTTGTTTCTTTTCGCAATTCTTGCTACTCCACCCACCCACTCTATGACCCAGAAGTTCATTTACCTTCACCTTCTTCATTTTCAACTTCTTCATCTTCAGGAGCATCCACCTAAAATGAAGTAATAGTTGAATAATCATATCTCACTGTACAGTATATTTTAAATGGGGCAACAAATCTTGGCCAAAAAAACTCCTATGCAAGTTTTTTTGGTGGAATTGATTTAAATAGGAATTCCATGGGAGTCGAGAAAATTTGTAGGGGTTCCCTCTGAAAGTAGGGCTGGTAAACACTGATCTAGAAAGAAGTGTATTGCCATCACTATATGGATTTACATCTGTTTCTACTATTTTTATGTTCCTGAAGAACTATAGTAACAAAATTATTGAACTGGAGAACTGTTGGCCGGATTACAAGGGATCACTTTTCCAGTTCCATAGGACAGATGCATGCAGGGGTGCACCGCCAATGAGGTGAGGTGAGGGAATTGCCTCAGGTAGGGGCAAGAGGTGGGCAGCATAGGGGTCATGGGCAATGAGTGGTTCCATTGTGGAAACGGTCATGTCTACATATTCAACTGCATCGCTGTGCTCAGGACAGCAATACAGTTGAATGCAGCGATGGGGCATGTGAGCGATGTCTCCATGGCCCACCGTTTCCTCTAACAGGCTTTAAGAACTAGGACTAAAGCATATCAGAGGCCGGTGTCATCATTATCGCACTGCCTGAGACGGGCTGCATAGAGCTCAGGGCACAGACTAGAAGAGGTCTGTGTCTTGCACTACATCTCTGACAGCAAAATATAGGTAAGTATTTGAGTTTATTATTTTTATTTGGCAGCAAGCTGTTGGGCCACAATGGATGGATGAATGCACTAAAAGGGGGTATTTCTTTTGTACTAACACACGTTATATGTTATATTTTTTGTACTGGCACATAAGGGGGCATTTTCTGTACTTAGCGCACATTATAAGGAAGCATTTTTGCCACTATGGGGACATTTTTTCTACAGGGTGCACTAAAAGAATTTTTTTTTTTGTACTGGCACACGTTATAAGGGAGCATTTTTTTTTTGTATTAGCGCACATATTTTTGTATTGCCACACATTATAGGGGGAATTATTACTACTGGTGGCACTATGCAGGCATTATTACTTCTGGGGGCAAAATGAGGGACATTATTACTATTGGGTTCACTGTTACCACATAGTGCACTCTGTCAGAGAATTATTACTATTGGTGGAACTTTTCAGAGGACTGTTACACTGGGAGACACCCTGGCACATTATCAGCTTAGCACAATTATTTTTGGAAGACACTAAGTTTACGGCACTGTAAGTTTCAGGGACACTATTTGCTAGGCACAGTTATTTTTTAGGGCACTGTGTGCCAATAATTATTGAAAGGGAACTATCTGTGTGGTAATAGTATTAGACTGTTTCTGCAATATAGTATTGGGAAGCACAGTGTGCACACTATTATAGGTGTCAGGATGAGGTGTTCAGAAGGTGCGCAGGAGGATGGAAAAGTAGGAAACTAAGATATCTGTTTGTTAAACTCTGCAGAGACAAGAAATAGCTGAAAGAAATCATCATGGTGGTCTGGTCTGAATGGAGAAGATAAAGAAAGAGAATGTCTACATCAGAGGACACGTCACTGGATGTAAGAGGTATCTGGAGCTGTATTATCCTGTATGTTTTGTAGCTCTGTATGTAATGTTTTCCAAGTATGTCTTTAACAGTAGGGCTGGAGGGAAGGGGTTAGGTTAAGAAATTGGCATTGGAGGGGCGCCGTTTCAGTTTTCGCCTCAGGCAGCAGAAAGGCTAGATGCACCCCTGGATGCATGTCTGCTTTAGTTGAGCATGGCTTGTGGTGGGATTGCCTTAAATTATTAATTTTTAAGATATTCCCCCTAATAATATAGTAAAAGGAAATGCACATACATTGTCTGCTAATTCTTTCATTGATTCATAGTATTTTGACCACCAGTCCAACTCTTCAGGATCCGGGCGCTCTTCCTCTAGCTCTTTATCTTTAGTAACTGTTTTTCCCAAGCTCTTCAAAGGGTCCTGAAATATGTAGGCATCCAATATGTAGCTAAAATTAGCATGTAATACATAATGTACTGGGATGAGATGAAATAGGCAAAAAGCAGCATTTTGATTGCCCCAACACTATATTTGCAGTTTTTATACATGTGTATTTAGGATAAAATGATTGAAATATACTGTACAGTATATAAGGCCATTATTACTTTGCTGGTAGTGTACCAAATGGAAAGGGGCATAATGCACTAAGATCTTATGGGCAGGGACCGATCTCTCCTTTTAGTTTACTGTTTGCTCAATTACTTGTCATTTTACTTGTGTATTATCTCCCCATTTGTAAATCACTGCTGAAGTTATAGGCATCATATAAATATTAGACTTTTCATAGGGTATTTTTATGCACAATTATATCATAATCTGGAGATCATCCAATACCTTTACTATATTGAGAGGGTTGAATTTCTTGTCGTTTTCATCGTCCATATTTATAGCTGCTGTTAGAGGAATTTGAGGCAAGACTTTCTTTCCTGCAAAATACAAAATCCAGATTTAGTCCAGCCACAAATTCTTCAGACTTTACCTAGGTCTACAACTAGGCTAGAATTGCTGCAAGCTTTCTGATATTTCGTTATATTGCTGCAGTTTAAACTAAACCAATGATGATTCACAATAGAGAAGAGCGAATTTCATTTCAGGTCTAATTTGCCGAATTTCTAAAAAAGTTCAATTCGGGTACAAATCGATTTTACCCAAACTACATGTGCTCCCATTTCCCTGAAAGTTAGTATATAAGACTGTGTGGTCCCCTAAGATTTATATTTTTTTCTGGGTGAGTGCTGAGCAATGATTGGAAGGTTATGCTGTAGTTGTGAAGCACTCAGCTATTTTAATCCATTCTGAAAGAAAGCTGAATCTCACGTTTTTCACGGTCGGATCTCTCTTTTGATTTGTCTGAAATGAGTTGCAAAAATTGTTGGAATTACAAACTGATAAAATTGATTTGTTCATGTCTAGAATGTACAGACATGGCTGCCTGAAAGGCCTTGGTTTCATCTAATGAAGGGCGCCGAGCCGCCGAGTATGTAGGAGGAGTATTGTAAGCCGGTCAATGCTCCTCTGGGCTTTTGGGAAAAATATATGAAAATTAGCACATCTTACATCTGCTGGCATCAGATAGGCTTAGGTAAGCTAATTTGAATATCTTTCCCAGAAACCTAGAGGGGCATTGAATGGCCTACAATACATACATACTATGCATGCTAGGTTCTCTCCACAATGAGAGAGAGTACCTAGACCACACATATGTATTGCCAAGAAACTCAGAGTAGTATACTAGGCTCTCTCTCTCTCGTTGTCTCATTTGCTCACAGCAAATCAGAAAAAATTTGGGTTCATTAGAATCCCAAAACGGTAAAATCTATTTGCATATTCTAATTCACACATGATAATGTTTCTTATTTATTTTCTAGCCCTTAAAAAAATCAAGGCCAACAAAAAAATAAGTTATTTCAAACTAAGTGCTATATTTTCCAGTTTCACTTTAATGCAATTCTTACGCTTGGGTTTATCTTCAGTTTCTTCACTGATTTCTTCCAATTCCTTTGGTGCAAACTTCATAAGATGACACACCACTGTGGATCCAACCGTCACAGAGCGGCCAAATGCTCGTTTTTCCACCACAAAGATACTCAGAGGTGGGTGGAGGTACACTTCTTCTGGAAGCTCCTGGGATTACATTGATAGAAATCAGTTCATTCGTCTGTTATGTGTTTCTCTCTGTCTCTCTATATGTTTCTCTCTCTCTCTCTGTGTGTGTGTATATATATATATATATATATATATATATATATATATATTTCCACGGCACTCCCAGGATTGTGATTAAAGTTGGTGTTCTTTATTCACCAGAGCGACGTTTCAGTCCTCTTACTGGGACTTTTTTCAAAAGGGGGGGTCAGATCGGGAGACCTTGGGGGCCATACAACTGCTACATGATGAAGTGTTTCCCTCTTTATGCATTGAAGCTGGCACGTTCCCTAAGTTTTTCCAGCAAGATGGTGCACCACCACATTATGGGTGTCAGGGCCGAGCATTCCTAGATGAACAGTTTCCTGGAAAGTGGATTGGTCGTCGTGGAGCAGTTGAATGGCCCCCAAGGTCTCCCGATCTGACTCCCTTAGACTTTTATCTTTGGGGTCATCTGAAGGCAATTGTCTATGCTGTGAAGATACGAGATGTGCAGCACCAGAAACTACGGATACTGGAAGCCTGTGCTAGCATTTCTTCTGCGGTGTTGCTATCAGTGTGTGAAGAGTGGGAGAAAAGGGTTGCACTGACAATCCAACACAATGGGCAGCACTTTGAACACATTTTATAAGTGGTCAGAAACTTGTAAATAACTCATGAAAGAATAAAGTTACGTTACAACTAAGCACACCATTGTTTTTCTTGTGAAATTCTCAATACGTTTGATGTGTCACATGACCCTCTTTCCATTGAAAAAACCTAAAGTTGGATCCAAAATGGCCGACTTCATAATTGCCGTCATGGTCACCACCCATCTTGAAAAGTTTTTCTCCTCCCATAATGTGCCACAAACAAGAAGTTTATATCACCAACCATTCCCATTTTATTTAGGTGTATCCATATAAATGACCCACCCTGTATATACTGGGAGCACTTGTGAACACTGATGTAAAATGATAGAGAGATAGATAGAAAGATAGATAGATTGAGAGATAGATGAGAGATAGATAGAGAGAGAGATGATTTTTTTTGTACCTTGGTCCCACTCTTTAGCTGTGAGGTTTTTAATCTTTTTTTTTTTTTGTGTCGTACTCACCACATCCACACACTTCACAAGTTCAGTAAAATTGGGGAATTCTTTGTAGCTCAATATAACTTCAGATTCCACTATTTGTCCTGCACATTCAATCCGCACCTGAGGTTGCTCAACTTCAAATAAGTGTATCCTCCGTAAATCTCGCAATCCCCAGAATAGAATCTGAAAATTCATATATGCAAATAATCTACAAATATGAAAACTAAACTTGTGTACACAGAAAACATGGATTTTACTTTACACCTTTCAGGACCCAGCCAGTTTTCACCTTAAGGCTTCATTCACACGTCCGTATTTTGCACATCCTGGAAAACGGTCAGTTTTTTGCGGATCTGTTGTTCCACAAAAAACTCAGTTTTTCCAGGACATCCTTTCCGTTTTTCCGTAAAAAATGGAAAGGATGTATCCATATGTCATCCGTTTTTTGCGGATCCGTGAAAAACGGAAGGATGAATAACATCTTTTTTTTTTTTTTTTCACCCCTCCTGGAACGGAATCCGCAAATACGGATGACATGCGGATGCCTTTCCACATGTCTTCCGCATTTTTTGCGGATCCATAGACTTTCATTGTGCTACGGACCGCAATTCGGGAGAAAAGTAGGACAGGAGGATTTCTTTATGCGGACAGTCGGAACGGACACACGGATGCGGACACCACACAGTGTACTGTCCGCATTTTTTCGGGACCCATCCATTGAAATGAATGGATCCGCATCCTATCCGCATAATTGTCCGCAATTGCGGAAACGGATGCGGACACATTATACGGACGTGTGAATGGGGCCTAAAGGGGTTGCCCTGTGAAAAATATTCTGCAGTTTCCTAACAGGCACCTGGATCTGAATACTTTTCTAATTGCATGTAATTAAATTCAGTATAGCCAGTGAGTTATTCAATAAAATGTTTCTGTATAGCGCTACCTGCTGTTTTTTTCAGCTGAGCTGTGACAGGGAGAAAGCTGCAGCAGAAAGGACACATCCCTGAGCGGAACATGCCCCCTGAGCTGCCAGCTTGATGTAAATCTAGCAGAAGAAATGGAACAATCAATGAGGAGTTCTCTGAATCCAAATGAGGTACAGAGCTGGTTCTAGCTTTCTTAGAAAGAGATTGTACTATATAATGTCTCATTTTAATTTTTTTTTCCATTAATCATGGGATAACTCCTTTAAGGACAAATTTTGCAAACCTGACGTGTCACTTTATTTGGTAATAACTTTGGAATGCTTTTACTTATCCAAGCCATTCTGACATTGTTTCCTTGCGACACATTGTATTTCATGTTAGTGGTAAATTTGAGTTGATATGTGTTACCTTTATTTGTAAAAAAAAAAAAAAAATTCTAAATTTTCAGAAAAATTCACTATTTTCTAAATTTGCCTGCTTTCAAGACAGATAGTGATAACTCATAATATAGTCAATAATTAATATTCACCATATGTCTACTTTATATTGGCATCATTTTATAAATATCATTTATTTTTTTAAGAGAGAAGGCTTAGACTTTGAGAAGCAATTTTTAAAATTTCCAAAACGGACTCCTTAAAGGACCTATTCAGTTCTGAATTCACTTTGAGGGGATTACATAGTAGAAACCACCCATAAAAGACCGCATTTTAGAAACTACACACTTTGATTTATTCAAAACTGATTTTAAAAACATTGTTAGCCCTTTAGGTGTTCCACAGGAATTAAAAAAAATGAGGTGAAATTTAAATATTTTCCATTTGAATCCACTTTTTCTGTAATGCAGGAAGGGTTAACAGAAAAATGTCAATATTTATTACCCATTTATCACCCTGATTCTGCAGTTTACAGAAACACCCTGTATGTGGCCATAAATTGCTGTATCGGCAAATCTCAGGGCTCAGATGAGATGGAGTGCCACATGGTTTTTGGAGGACAGATTTTCACACTGTCCCATTTGATGAAACCCTGAAGTACCATTACAGTGGAAAGTGCCAAAAGTTACCTCAAGAAATTTTTCAAGGGATGTAGTGAGCACTTTGACCCAAAAAGCATTTCATAGAGTTTAGAAACACTTAGCTGTGAAAATAAAAAAAAATCTTAAAAGGGGTAATAGGCAAAAAAAGGACCTCACAATTTGTTACTCATTTTCTCCTGAATACAGCAACACCCAACGTGTGGTCGTAAACTGCTGTTTGGGCACACTGAAGTGTTCAGAAGAGAAAGACCATCATGTGCATTTGAGGCCTAGTTTGGTGATTTATACAACACTGGTCAACAACTGGAGAGGTTCTGAGGTTAAATAAAAAGCCCCCAAGAAGTGATCCCATTTAACCCCTCACAGAATGTACCTATGGGTGTAGTGGACATTTTGACCCCACATGTGTTTTGCAAAAATTCACAGGAGATGGTTCAAAGTGGAAAATGTATTTTCTACACAAATATGACATTTTAGTGCCCATTATGTTGTGCCCAGTGTATATTAGTGTGTAAAGCAAGCAGAAACACCCTACACGTGGCCCTAATCTTTCATCTGGACATACAACGGGGTTCAGGAGTCAAAGAACACCATATGCATTTCGGGCCCAATGTGGTGATTTACGCATCTTGTGCTGACAACTGTAGAGAACGTGGAGTGAAATAATAAATAGAACACATGAGAAGTGACTCAATTTTGTTAATGTCACCTCTCAAGGTATTTATTAAGAGGTGAGTGAGCATTTGGAAGACACAGGTAATTTGCAGAAATTAATAATCAGTGGACTGTGAAAAATTAAAATTGCTATTTTTCCAATGATGGTATTTCGTTGGCCAATATGCCCTTTAAATTGTTAAGTGGGCTCTACTGGATATTGAAATGCCATGAATGTGGACCTAAACTGGGTACGCTGCAGGATTTGGGAAAAACCACCTTTTGGCTTTTGCAGATTTTGATGGATTGGCTTATGGGTGCAATGTTGCTTTCGAACAACTTCTGGAGTGCCAGTGTAGTTATTTTCTGACAACCATTCACTTTTGACTTTTTTCTGGTGTGAGGAATCATTTTATTTTGCGAGATGAGTTGTCATTATCATTGGTACTATTTACTTATACACAGAACTCTCTGATCGCTTTTTATTTTGCTTTTTGGGAAGCAGGATTAAAAAAGGCTACATTTCTGCCATTGCTTTTTGGGTTTCGCTATTGCGGCGTTCACCGTGTGGGAAAAATTACTTTAGGTTTATATGGCTTGTCAGTATGATTACAGACATACCAATTTTTCTATAGTTTTTTTACCGCTTTAACTCAAAGCATTTTTGGACAAAAAAATCATGGTTTTGCATCGCCATTTTTCTGAGAGCAATACAGTATTTTTTTTTCTTTTTCTTTCAATGTTCTTGTGTGAGGGCTGTTTTTTTGTGGAATGAGGTGATGTCTTCATTGCTACCATTTTGCTCTCTCATCTTAATAAGATGAGAGAGGCCTGTAATTGACATCATAGGTAGACCTCAACTATGAGACACAAAATGAGAAAACAAATCCAGAAAATCACATTGTCTGATTTATAAAGAATTTATTTGCGAATTATGGAGGAAAATAAGTATTTGATCAATAACAAAAGTTCCTCTCAATACTTTGTTATATATCCTTTGTTGGCAGAGGTCAAAGTTTTCTGTAAGTCTTCACAAGGTTGGCACACACTGTTGCTGATATGTTGGCCCATTCCTCCATGCAGATCTCCTCTAGAGCAGTGATGTTTTGGGGCTGTCGCTGGGCAACACGGACTTTTAACTCCCTGCAAAGGTTTTCTATAAGGGTTGAGATCTTGAGACTGGCTAGGCCACTACAGAACCATGAAATGCTTCTTACAAAGTCACTTCTTCGTTGCCCTGGCGGTGTGCTTGGAATCATTGTCATGCTGAAAGACCCAGCCATGTTTCATCTTCAATGCCCTTGCTGATGGAAGGAGGTTTGCACTTAAAATCTCACGATATATGGCCCCATTCATTCTTTTATGTACACGGATCAGTCGTCCTAGTCCCTTTGCAGAGAAACAGCCCCAAAGCATGATGTTGCCACGCCCATGCTTCACAGTAGGTATGGTGTTTTTTGGATGCAACTCAGCATTCACTCTCCTCCAAACACGACGAGTTGTGTTTCTACCAAACAGCTCTACTTTGGTTTCACCTGACCATATGACATTCTCCCAATACTCTTCATGAACATCCAAATGCTCTCTAGCAAATTTCAGACGGGCCCGGATATGTACTGGCTTAAGCAGGGGGACACGTCTGGCACTGCAGGATCTGAGTCCCTGGAGGTCATTCACTAGGTCCCTCCTTGTGGTTCTGGGATTTTTGCTCACAGTTCTTGTGATCATTTTGACCCCACGGGGTGAGATCTTGCGTGGAGCCCCTGATCGAGGGAGATTATCAGTGGTCTTGTATGTCTTCCATTTTCTAATTATTGCTCCCACAGTTGATTTCTTCACACCAAGCTGCTTGCCTGTTGCAGATTCAGTCTTCCCAGCCTGGTGCAGGTCTACATTTTTGTTTCTGGTGTCCTTCGACAGCTTTTTGGTCTTCCCCATAGTGGAGTTTGGAGTGTGACTGTTTGAGGTTGTGGACAGGTGTCTTATACTGATAACAAGTTCAAACAGGTACCATTACTACAGGTAATGAGTGGAGGACAGAGGAGCCTCTTAAAGAAGAAGTTACAGGTCTGTGAGAGCCAGAAATCCTGCTTGTTTGTAGGTGACCAAGTACTTATTTTCCACCATAATTTGCAAATAAATTCTTTAAAAATCAGACAATGTGATTTTCTGGATTTGTTTTCTCATTTTGTCTCTCATAGTTGAGGTCTACCTATGATGTCAATTACAGGCCTCTCTCATCTTATTAAGTGGGAGAACTTGCACAATTGGTGGCTGACTAAATACTTTTTTTCCCCACTGTACAACTTTTTGTTGATATTATGCTTTTTGTGAGGCAAGGTGACCAAAAAATGACTATTATGGCACTATTTATTTATTTTTTTACAGCAAATAATTGAGAAAATTGATAATCGTCCTTAAATTGAAAATAATCAAGATTTTTTTTTTTGCAAAATCGACAAACCCTAATTGGCACTCCTCAATGGTGTCTCTAATAATACTACCATACATTATACAAATAACCATACTATTGTCTTATCATTACCACTACTCCATGAATGTAGAGAACTAGGGAGGACACTGCAGTCACATTTCCATTGATATGTGCATTATGGGATCATGGATGCAGTCTCTGTGTGCTCAGAACATCTTGTCCAGTGTTGCCCCCTTCAGCAGTGACAGGCCTGCTCAACCTAAATTTGTAAAATAGGCTGTAAAGAATGGCAGGGTGTTTTCTATTCTATTCCACTCTTGCTGTCTCTGTATTTTATGTAGTTGGATAGGGTTTTTTTTCCATTGGAGCAAATTAAAAATGAATAAGATGTTCAAGAAATGAACAAAACTACCACAATCTTCCTATATGTGGAATATATTGGCCATTCTACAGACTCATAGACAGTACTGCAATATTACCTCTATTCTGAATTCCTTAAGGACTGGACGAATTCCTTGTGGAATGATGTAACGCTCCATTGTTTTATCCGCAAACTCAGGTTCTCTTGGTGTCACATACCGTGGTATTGCTGGCTACAGCGATTTAATGAAAGGGAAAAATAACCCAGATGTTACATGTTTGTAGAGTACAACTATTTTTACACACCTTAAAGGGGTTGTCCACTCCTTTACTATTGATGGCCTATCCTCAGGTTAGGTGACCAATACCTGATCGTCTCTTGCACCTCCCAAGATCTTCCTGTTCTGTAGTAACACCGGTGCCAGAAGTTGGTACCAGAATTATGCAGCTCTGTCCATTGTGCAGTGGACAAAGCTTGTAACTGCCATACCGCTCCCGTTTTGAGGATAGGCTATCAATGCTAAAGGAATGATTAACCACTTTAATGGGAACAAAACAAGTTTAAAATCCTCTTATCTCTTATATATACACTCCTTGACATTGAAGTTGTGCCACCACGAAGAAAAAGTCCTGGAAATAGACATGTTATATGCAACTGCTAAAAAAAAAGGACCAAAATATTCAAAAAATCCCGATTTGTTCAGTATCTAGTATGAGTGCCACATGCAGAAATACACACCTTGACATGCTGTCAATGAGGTTATTAATGATTGTCTGAGGAATGTTCTGCCATGCTGAATATACTTGTGGCACGCAAATCATCAAGATCTGCTGCTGGCAGCTCCCTTTACAATTGCCAACTAATGATGTCCCAGATGTTTTTGAAGGGAGACAAGTCTGAAGATGCTACAAGCCATGGTGGTACATTTAGGCTGGTTTCACACAAGTGAGTTCAATGCGTTGAACTCGCAGCGTGTGTCTGCGAGAGCTCCAGTCCTGACCTACGTAGCACTAATAGGATCGCATTGCATTATATTAATTTATGATGCTATGTAACCCTTAAAGTTCTGGAATGTATTGTATAACACTGACATAATGCATCATAAATCAATATAATGCTATGTGATCCCATCAGTGCTACTGTACTTAGGTCAGGACAAGAGCTATCGAAAATACATGTTACAAGTTCAACATATTGAATTCGCTTGTGTGAAACTAGCCTGAGGCCACACAGGCTGCTCACAGTGACACAAACAACATGTGGCCTGGCATTATCCTGTTGAACAACAGCTCCTGGGATATTTTGGAGAAACAGCCATACCTCTGGGTTCACATCCAACTCAATATAATGCCAAGCCATTAGTGTCCCTGAAATAAAGACTAGAGGGGTCTAGGCACCGGAAATAGGACCAATGTGACATTCACTTGTAAAGGCCTCTTTATAGCATTGCATACGTGGTCTCCAGATCCATCTGTGACTATCATTGCGTCCGAGACAAAAGCAGGACTCATTGAAGAGAATAGATCTCAATTCTGGCCTCCACTGCCGTCTTGCTGTGCACCATAACAGCCTTTGAAACTGATGGTGTGAGGTCAGTCGACCAACTGTAGCTGAATATCTGGCTCAGTGCCGTGCAAACCCCTTCTGATTATTTATGTAGACACTGTTAGCTGCCCTAGGCTTTGGATGTGGCATCCAATTTCACTTGCAGTACAGTATAGATCACTATCCATCATTCATCTAATCAGATGATCCATCCATGCAGAGGTTCACCTCTCTGCAGCTCTTACTATCATACCAGTTTGTTATTGTTCACCCAACCACCGGAATACGCAACATTGAGCAGTGGTGACATCTTAGTCTAGGCACATAGTGATCTTCCAGAATCATAAACCAAGGTCTCTCATTTCAATGATTCTGTCACTCTCATTTTGCAACAAGTGGTGATAACAGGCATTGCACAGTCATCCCACATGCCTTGATCAGATTTTGATCAGATTCCCTTTAATAAACAAGGTGCATACACTACTTCAACCAGCAGTGCAATGCTACAAAACCAGTCACACACGCAATACCATTTCCCCACAAGGGAGACGATAAATGTACGATTGCTGGAGGTCCTACTGCTGGGACTCTCACAAACTACTATAACTGTGGTCCCATGTTCCCTGTTTGAATGAAATGATGGTCTCGCTTGCGCACTACCATTCCATTCAAAGTCTAGGGGCTTGACAGAGACGCTGTATGCAGTCTATCTTAGCCAGTCTCCTTGACATTGAATAGAGTGGCAGTGAACATATGTGACCAGTGTTCCATTCAAACAGGGGATACGCGTTCTCGTGACCTATGGGGGTCCTGCAGTCAGACTCCCTACTATCATACATTTATTACATTTATCAATAGGTGATACATTTATTTCTTGATCCAGCTCCTAAAAATTAAGTCACAGCATAGTTCACTTCAGAATTCTGTATGTATTTATGAATTGAATATATATATATATATATATATATATATATATATATATACAGTATATACACACACACTTGCTCACAGTAAAAAGTGGTTGCTCCCACTGCTTATAGGACTTCATGGCTCATAATTTCATTTCTATGACATACTTACCTCTCTCATATGGCTTCTGTTTTCAAGTTCTATAAGTTCAAAGACAGCTATGAGCTCCCCGGCAGTCATATTACCCTTAAAGATGTCATAGAATTGCAAAGCTGGTTGGATATATTTCGGACCTCCTTCTTCATTATACTCATCTTCTAATAGTGTTACGATAGGAGTAGCAAAGGCACGGCCCAAAAAGTCAGATTTCCCCTGTAATTTGTAAAAATGATATATAGATTTCTGTTATGATACATGTTATGAAAATACATTAAAGGGGTTGTCTCACTTCAGTAAGTGGCATTTATCACGTAGAGAAAGTTAATACAAGCCACTTACTAATATATTGTCATTATCTATATTGCTTCCTTTGCTGGCTGGATTCATTTTTCTATCACGACCACCACTGATGGATTTCAGGGCGGTCTGTAACCATGGAAACGAGCAGTGTATAATGTGATGGAAAAATGAATCCAGCCAGCAAAGGAGGCAATATAGATAATAACAATATATTAGTAAGTGGCTTGTATTAACTTAATCTACATGATAAATGCAACTTACTGAAGTGAGACAACCCCTTTAAAGAAAGGTTGGAGAAGAGCAATGTAAATTCTATAACTGATGGAGGTGATTGCATTCATTGTAAATCTTGTAAACCAGTTATTTGAGCAAATCACTTCTACACTAATCGAATGTTACAAATTTCTCAAAAGATTATAAATTCGACAAATCCAAAACTTTTGTGATTTATTTGGAACAAATCACTCAAGACAATGGCCAATGTTTTACAGATCAGAAGACAGAGAAGAAGACATCTGCCACCAGGATGCCATATATGTCCCTATCACTTTGACATGTCTTAGTGTTAAATAGCTTAAAAGGGGCTGGATAATTTGGACCGATGGGATTGGATGTTAGCATTTCCACATTGTAACAGTGGCTGCTGGGCGCCGCTGTTCCCCTGTTTACTGCCACGGTCCCGAGCGCCGTGTTCAGCAGTGATCTGCTGCCAGAGCTCTCGCATTTACCGCTGCAGTTCTGGGCTCTGTCCTTGTAGGTACTGTTTGTTCTGGGATCCACTCCACAGTTTCCTTTCAGCCCTGGCCACAGCATTCTTGCTGCTTGTTTTCTGCAGCACCTCCTTAGGGCCGGCGCACGTCACTTCCTGTGCTTTATGGGTTAAATCATGTGACCTCTCTGACCAATCCTAGCCCTCCTGTATGTATATAAATGGCTCAGCCCCCTTCCCAGATGCCTCAGTGTCAAGGTTCTTGTGTCCTGCTAAGGTTGCTGATATCTCTGCTTGTGGTCCTGTGTACCTGACTCGTGCTTTCTGGACTCCACCACCTGTTTGATCCCTGTCTGCTTGCCTTGACTCTCCTGTTGCTGACCCGGATTGCCTGACCTGTACCTGTGCCGCCTGCCCTGATCTATTGCTTGTTTGACTTCGCCTCTGCCTCATCCTTCGGTCCAGCACTGTTGCTCCTGGTTACGACTCGGCCTGCTGACTACGTCAGGTACCTCCTGCTCAGGTACCTCCTGGTCTGCCTGGACCAGCTGCCTTGTGTGCCAATCCTCCTCAAGAGGTAGCGACCTGGTGTACCCTCGGGAAAGCCTATCCCCACATCAGGGGTACTGTGAAGAACGAGGGGTTCACTTAGACAACACCCTTAGAGGAGGTAGGACACGTGGCACAGTGGGTTCACACCCGCTGGTTTGTGACATGCTTTGGGTAGCACAACAATTAGCCCAGGGTCTGGGAACAAGTCTGACCAAGAACAACATTTGCATGGTGTCTGTGTGTTTTCTCCCACACTCCAAAGACATATTGATGGGGAGTCAAGAGCTCCTCTGTCTATAAAAGTCGACAGAATATGTTAGCGCTATATAAGTGAGTCAAATAAATTAAAAACAATTGAACAATAAAAATGTGCTGCATTAAAGGGGTTATCCCATGAATAATGTAAAAAATGAAAATCAGGCAACATATAGGACATGACAATACCTTTCTAACAAAGCTAGAACCAGCCCTGTACCTCACATGAATCCAGAGATCTCCCCATTTATCGCTCTGTTAGATTTATATCAAGCTGACAGCTCAAGGGGAGTGTCTTTTCTGCTGCAGCTAAGGGGGCGTGTCCATGCTCTCCCTATCACAACTCAGGAGGCAGCTGAAGGATGAAATTGAGCATGTGCGGCCTTCTCAGTGAGCAGGACAAAGAAATAAGAAATTTAGTGGCCCTTTAAATATATATTTTATTGAATAACTCAGTGAATATGCAACATTTTTAATTACATGTAATTACAAAAGTATTCAGATCCAGGTGCTGGTTTGAAAACTGGAGAATATTTTTTATGGGACAACCCCTTTAAATGTAACCTGTCACATTAAACATGATTTTGGATCCATAGGCAGCATGTTAGAGCAGGAGGAGCTGAGCAGATTGATGTTTTCAGTAAAATGTTTTCATCTACTCTTCCTATGCTTAGGAGTCAAGTGGCTAGTTCTACTTAGCGATTTTTGGAATAAACTACGAGCGTATTACATGGGCAGCAGAGAAGTACATAGAACTCATTGGGCCCCATAGCAAGAATCTGAATGGGGCACCAAACCCCGCCCACTACCACGGCCCATCCCACATGCTACCCTGGCTCCTCCCATGCCACGCCCCATTTGCCATTAAAGAAATGTATACATGAGCTACTGATTTATTTATTTATTTTTTTAAATTAAGGAGACGTTAACTGAATGGAGGCAGCCACAAGGATGGATTATACTGTATATTATACAGCATGGTGTACGGATTATACTGTATACTATACAGTATGGTGTACGGATTATACTGTATATTATACAGCAAGGTGTACGGATTATACTGTATATTATACAGCATGGTGTACGGATTATACTGTATATTATACAGCATGGTGTACAGATTATACTGTATATTATACAGCACGGTGTACGAATTATACTGTATATTATACAGCACGGTGTACGGATTATACTGTATATTATACAGCACGGTGTACGGATTATACTGTATATTATACAGCACGGTGTACGGATTATACTGTATATTATACAGCACGGTGTACGGATTATACTGTATATTATACAGCATGGTGTACGGATTATACTGTATACTATACAGCACGGTGTACGGATTATACTGTATATTATACAGCACGGTGTACGGATTATACTGTATATTATACAGCATGGTGTACGGATTATACTGTATACTATACAGCATGGTGCACGGATTATACTGTATATTATACAGCATGGTGTACGGATTATACTGTGTATTATACAGCATGGTGTACGGATTATACTGTATATTATACAGCATGGTGTACGGATTATACTGTATACTATACAACATGGTGTACAGATTATACTGTGTATTATACAGCATAGTGTATTGATTATACTGTGTATTATACAGTATGGTGTATGGATTATACTGTACATTGTATAGCATGGTACAGGGATTATAATATATACTGTACAACAAATGCATGGCGGTTACACAATGCCGGACAATATAACCCCTGCGCCACTCTGTACAATATACAGTATGTACAGTGTATGCATATACCCACACACATCCACACACATACATCCACACACATACATACAGACATGAAACACATAAATACTTACTGTTACTTGTCCCTTGTCCTGACGCCACTCTGGAGGGAGCTGGGCCTTGGTCTTCTTCTTTCCCCTCTTGCCGTGCTGCACAGGTCCTTCCCTGTCCAGGACCAGCAGCGCAGCATGAGGGAGGATGCAGGGCCAGCAGGGAGCACACAGGAGCGCTCTCAGCACATTAGGGGGGCCTAAAAGTTGCAGCGGTGAGCGGGCCAGGAGAGGCCCGGAGTGCAGGGACGGGACGTATCTTAATGATGCAGAGTAGGGGGCGGGGCGTCCCATGCTCTCCGGGCCCACCTGTTCCGCGGGCCCCATAGCAGTGGCGTGGTCTGCCTATATGGGCAGTTACGCCACTGATGGACAGGTTTTCTCAACGCTCGTTAGCGATCATCTTGCAGAGAAATACTGCTGCTGATTGCCCAATGAACGAGCAAACGCTTGTTCATCGGACAATCCAGATCTTTTAGCATGCCTGATCAGGGTGTCTAATACACCCTTTATACTGAACTTATTCCCACAGAACTATACATCAATCTACTCAGCTCCTTCTATGTTATACCATTCTTGCCACAGACTAGACATCATGTTCAATATAACAGGTTCCCCTTAATGTGATAAGGACTTTTTTAAGTCTCTCACAGGTACTGACTTAAAGGGGTTCACCAGGAATTAAGAAAATAAAAATACTTAAATATTACTTCATTATAAATATATTCCCAAATACCTTACATTAGTTATAATGGCTCGTTTAGTCTTAGGAGCGATCATTAAAAAAAAATTAAAAATAAAGAGAAATAAAATGGCCGCCGTCCTATTAGTACACACAAAACCTGTCCTAATCACACAGGAGGACAAGTTACTTCACATCACTGAGGTAAGGAGCTGCCTCATCCTCCTCTCTCTCTGCTTGTCAGGGATTATGGTCCTGAATACAGCTGATAAGATCTTTAGCTGAATCTCTGTAGGGATGGAGTTCATGAGCAGATGAGGCGAATGAGCATTAGCACGTGTATGCAGTCTCCATTACCACAGTCTGTCCTGTCTGTCCTCTCTGTACTTCATGTCTCCTGATGAACTCCATTCCCACAAAGATTCAGCGAAATATCATATTAAACTGTAGTCTGGATCATAATCCCTGACAAGCAGAGCAGAGAGGAGAATGAGGCAGCTCTTTACCTCAGTGTTGTGAAGTAACTTGTCCTTCTGTGTGATTAGGACAGGTTTTGTGTGTACTAACAGGACGGCGGCCATTTTGTTTCCCCTGATGATTGCTCCCCAGACAAAACAAGACATTAATGAAAGGTATTTGGGAATATATTTATAATAAAGTAATATTTAAATATTTTCATTTTCTTAATTCCCGGAGAACCCCTTTAACTGTAATACGAGTGCATTATACTTACCAATTTATCTTGGTCGAAAATATTAATAATGATGAGTGGAGGGTCATTCTGTAAGTCTTCCTTATTCCCATCCAAAAGGAGATTGTCATAGATTAGCATTTCATTCCACATTGGCGCTAGAGTCTCATGAATCACCTAAAGAGACGGACAGAAAATGGTCTATACAGAAATACTTAGAAGAGCTGAGCAAGTCAACAGATCATAGAGGCTTTCCAAGTACCGTAAAATCTGATATTGTAATTATTATTATTGCATCTCTGCTAAGGCTAAGGATAAACCTGGCTTCAATAATGACGATATTGGCAGTGGTTAGTGATCTCATCTTCTTGCTAATACAGACCTGAGCTGTTATGTCTTGATGAGATGATTATTAGGTAACACAATGTAGACTGTGGATCACAAATCTGGACAGGTATGCCTAAATTTGATAATTGTGGATAAGGCCTCATACACACAACCGTATCAGTTTTGCGGTCCGCAAAATATACGGATGAGATTCATATGCATCCCACTTTTTTCAGCCCCATTGTAAAAATGCCTCTTCTTGGCTGCAAAATGGACGTTTTTTTTTTTGTTTGTTTTTTGTGGGATGGACATACAGATGTGGGCAGCACACAGTGTGCTGTCCACATTGAAATTAATGGATATGCATCCAATCTGTAAAAAATGAGGATCAGATGTGGAAAAAAAAAGTATGGTCGTGTACATGGGATCTAATCTTTATTGTTCCCATGCCTGGTTATGACATTCGGATTGCCATTACTTTTATTCCGATATGCTAAGGATATTGAGGCATTTGCAATCATTCTAGATTTCAATGAAAAAAATATTGGATAAAGTCTTGGATGACTTTTCACTGACTATAGAACAGTATTTGTTCTTACCTTAGTAGATTGACATAAGTTGCCAAATATAACTCTAGCAAATGGATCGGACAAACCATTGTCATCAGCAGGAAGAATGCCACGGGCTTGGTACAAATGAGCTCGAAGCTGGAAATAGCGGTAATCTGGAAAATAAAGCGAGAAATGTTTGTTCATTTGGATCTGGGCATTTTGACACCTCAGAGCCCTACAGTAAATGAAAAATGCATTTCATACATTTTTAAATTTACTTGATGAGACTCCCTCTTCAAAGACTTAAAGTGGACTTGTCACCCCTCTTGATATCTGTTTTAGTAATAATAATTCTGGAGCATCTATTTTGATGACGCTATGACATGCCATTCCTTTATTATTCATTCTAGAACCTATGAATGAATTGCTAGCAGTTTGCAGTGAAGGTCCAGATGGGTGATACCCTTAGGGAGTGTGTCTCTGCACAGTCTTTGGGGGATACTATATCTCCTTATGGAAAGTGCCTTAATCAGTGTGACTTATAAGCCAGGCAATGCCCAAATTCTGTGAAAAGGGAATGCAAATGAGCTGTTAGCAAACTCTGCCTATGATGCCACCAAATATAGGTTAGCTATCCTATAAGTCAATGTTCAACCTTTTAAATAGACCTTGAGACATGACTTGGATAATAATAAAGCCAGCACCTCATCTGCAGCTGTTTTGCCCTCATCAGTGCAGAGCAGAGAGTACCGGCTTAGCTAGATTAAAGCCCTAAATCAGGATTTTGGGGGTACTATAGTGTATTATATCCAATGGCATCAGAGGCAGAGCATGCTAAGAGTTTGCATACCATCTGCATGGTCTGACACTATCCAATCAGTGCTTCCAGTGTCAGACTGTGGAGGGACACATCCCCAACTGTAAACACCCAGTTAGATCTTCAGTGCAAACTCCTAGCAATTCGTTCATAATTAAAGCAGGAATAATAAAGGAATGGCACAACATAGTCATAAGAATAGATGCTCCAGAAATACATGGGGAATGCAAGTAGCAACTAAAACACACAAATCAGATAAGGTTACAGGTAGAGATGAGCGAGCAGTGCTCGGTACGAGCACTGTAGCGCTCGTCTCCACTGCGAAAGAATGCCCGCAGGCATTGCGGATCCGTCCTCAGCTGCATGTAAGTGAATGGGGACGGATCGGTTTGGTATGACACTCATACCAAACCGATCCGTCCTCCTCACCCGACTGAAAGTCAGTGGGACGGATCCGTTTGGTATGAGTGTCATACCAAACCGATCCGTCCCCATTGACTTTCAGTCGGGTGAGGACGGATCCGCAATGCCTGCGGGCATTCTTTCGCAGTGGAGACGAGCGCTACAGTGCTCGTACCGAGCACGTTCGCTCATCTCTAGTTACAGGCCCTCTTTAACAGATGATCTCATCACAGCATAACTGATATTTTAGCTTCAATGCAAAGTAAATTATACCATATCCTATAAATATAGGGGCACATTTATTAAGACCAGCGTTTTAGACGCTGATCTTAATAAGGCCCTGCGCTGGCGGTGGATCTGCCAGAGTTTTGAAGAGGTGCAGGCCTCTACATAACTTTGGCCGATCCACCGCCGCTTCTAAATGTAAAGTATACGATGAAGTCACGGCACTCAATAGTTTAGTTGATGCAATTTAAACAGGACGTTTTATTGTATTATCACATTATGTACACATGGCCAACGTTTCGGTCCTCCCGGACCTTGATCACGGCCTAGAACATATACATACAGGACAGTGTTAGTGCACAAACGTATTAGTTTGAAGGTGTACTACAATCTAATGTGAAAAACAAAATAACAAAGCGACAAAAACAACAAAAGTTAAACAATAATATCCAAATTAGGTAGAAACAAAATAACAGACAGACAAAATAATATCTACAAAATGTTAGATAACATACAAAACATGTGGATACAGAGACTTTGGTTACAAGAAGTAATATTAAATTCGTTAAAGTCGCAGCAAAACGCAGCCTGACACCGCAAGCTACATAATGGTGAAAATAGCATAATGCTAAAGTAAGAAAAGCTGCTGGACTGGCGAAAGGTAACTAATGTAGACCATAGACTAGGCAAAATAATAAAGATCATGTCCTCAAAGGTATAAGATCTCAATACATACCGTTGGTGTTTATTAGAGGCATGGAAATGGCGTCCGTGTTGTTACAGGGCAGAAACACTTGTCCTTAAATGCCAGAAAGCGCGCGCGCCGAGCCGATGACGTCACCGGTCACATGACCGGGCGTCCGTCGTTCGCGCATGCGCTATTGAACTGAGGGCAACTGAGAGACCTAAGTCTGCCCTTACTGCAGCGCTAGTCAGAAAGGATGCTCGCTGGAGCGTATGGGACATATCCCCATATAACTAGGGGAATGTAGGTATGCTAGTACCATGAATAATACCCTATATATGGTATTAGGATACAAATAATCCAATATTTAGGGTCCACTTCCTTGCTGTCTTACATTTAGACCATTTTCTATGCTTTAAACAGGCATAGAAAATAGTAAATGAGATGGGCCTTCTGGCCTGTACCCTTCCACGCCGACACCAGGCCCATTTTTTAGACCTGGGAAAAGTCGTAAATTGTGGCGCAAAGGACCTTTGCTCACCAATCTTACCCCGAGAAATACACCTAATACGGCGTATTTCAGTTTCATAACTGACCCCATAATGTTTAATCGCTGGTGGTAGTAGACCCCTACTTTGAGATTTTTTGATGCAGTTTTTAAAGTCAACATCATGTGTGGATTATAAAAGTAAAGAAAGTGTTGAGGACAGATCCGATTTCTCTTTTTTTTTAATCCCCCTCCTGGTTTTGGCATCAAAAACCCTGAACATGTGGCTGAATCCTTAGATACATACATCTTATTTTTTAATTTGATGTCACTAAACTGAATTTCCTTTCTTACCATCACTTTTCAGCAGGACAGGTGGATTGAGGGTTGGAGACTCCACCAGTTGTCCATCTCTTTCATACAGGAGCTTGTAATCCTCGGGTAGATCTGCCGTGCTGTTTTTTGCATATTTAGTCACACCAAGCCACAGATAGAGTTCTGCTTTTGCAAAAATGTCTCCATTGTATGATCCTGGGATCTGGACATTTATAATGAAATTAATGTCTTGTTAAAATGAAAATTTTATGCCAAAACGTGCACCTCAGAATATGGCTCATCCTGTGATGCGCAGGGAGATTCCTAGTCTTGATAAATATCTCCATCAGTGTTTAGTATCTACATTGTACATCCACTTCATATACCAAGATTTAGGGCCCTTTCACACGACCGTATGCCCTCCGAGACATACGGTCCGTGAGCGGGCCATATGTCCCAGAGCGGCATCGATCGTGCACATGGGAGCGCACAGCATCATTGCATGCCAGGCTCATGGACCGTATGTCTCTGAGGGCATAAGGTCCTGTGAAAGGGCCCTTAAACATTATATCTGCCCATAAAAACCACAAGAGGGAGCACAGGAGCTTGGTCCCCTTAGGGAACAGCTTATCTTGGCCCTCAGGACCCAGCAATATCTTAAATTTTTTTATCCCCAACTTTTAAGCACCATAATGTTTTTTTACATTTTTCCATCAATGTAGCCATATGAAGACTTGTTTAATGGCACTTTGCAGAATTTGAAATTTCCCATCTAAGTTGTGAAAAATACAAGGTCTAGTGTTTCCAAATTGAAAGAAGCAATGTGAAAAGAAATTTGGAAAGATGGAAATCGTTCTCAGGTGCATATGACTATTTTTTCACCTTGAAATATACTGTAGAGATTTTGCCGCAGTCCTTCCCTTTCTCCTCTTCTACTACGGAGTAGAGAATATTTTGAGCTGGGATTCGTGCATATGCCACTTTCTTGTTATTGCTGAACATCCATATGAGTACATCTGGAAGTGTGCACTGTGGCTGTAAAAAAAAGAAATTACGGTATGTGTCATCCTTATGTTAGAGGAAAAACTCTACAATGTGCATGCGGTTGTCGGAGAATGTATTCTGTCATTAAAGTGTACATCGTTGTATGATGGGTAAAACAGTAACATGCTGTAAGCTGAAAAAAGACATCCAACCAGTTCAGTCTATTATCTTGCAGTGTTGATCCAAGCATTGTAGAAGCTAATTTTTCTCATCTTATGGAAAGAGATTTCTTCTCAACTCAAATTTGAGTAATTCCCTGGATCAACGATCCTTCTCCAGAAATTTAGTAACTATAACCTGTAATATTATCACCCTCCAGAAATACATCCAGGCCCCTCTTGAACTATTTTAGTGGATTCACCATCACCACCTCCTCAGGCAGAGTTCCATAGTCTCACTGCTCTTCCAGTAGGGCTATGTTCACATCTCAAATTGAAGTCCAGTAGTCTGTAGCAGCAGGAGAACAGACTACTGGAATTCACCATATTTCGCACAGCTGGATTTCCATTCTCTATAATGGTATCCGACAGGGATGTGGTGGGTTTTGTGACATTAATGCCGGCTTTCAGACAGACAAAAAGTCCTGAGTGCAGCATTTTTTGCCCGTCTCAAAGCCGGCATTTATGCCAAAAACCCGCCAGATTCCGCTAGGATCCCATTATAGTGAATGGGGATCCTGTGGTACACGTCCAGCTACCGTATGCCGGATATTATAACTCAGATTTCTGGAGTTCACAATACATATGTGAACCTAACTTAAAGAATAGTATGTTGGTGTAGAAACCTTCTTTTCCCAAGAGGCACAGGATACCCTCTTGTTATAGCTATAGCTCTGAGAATAAATAGAGAGAGCAGATACAGGAAATTTATGGGGTCATTTATAAAAAAGGCGTAAAGTAAAACTGGATTAGTTGCCCATAGCAACCCATCATATTCCATCTTTCATTTTTGACAGCTCCTTTGGAAAATGAAAGGTGAAATCTGATTGGATGCTATGGGCTACTAAGCCAGTTCTACTTTACACCAGTTTGATAAATGATCCTATTAATGTTTCCTACTTCCTGTTCAATTATTATTTACTTCAGTTCCATTGATGACATTATAATAAGATATTGCACCTTAAAATAAAACTTTTTTTTTTTTCAAAAACATTTAGGTTTCCCATAAACATCACAACCAATGTTTAAATGCTCTAATCCCTGCATGTCACAATGCTAATAAGCCATTAAAAGTACTATCTCCAGGGTTGGTTATACTGCTGTACAAATATTCCACTGCTGTGTAAAATCAATATGAACATTAATGCTGCAAATCTCTGAGAAAACTAACATGCACAACACCAATAGCTCACATGTAAGTTCAGTTTACGATACAGATTCAATTAAAGCAAATAGTTCAAAGCTAGGACACACTTCTACTAGTAAAATGTACCTCTTTAGCCAAGTTTCGGACTTTTGCGAGAATTTTCTTGGCATCATTAATCTTCTCCTTTACATTGTGCTTGGTCAGTTTCCGACAGGCTCTCAGTGCTTGCTTTGCATAGAGAATCTGAAGCGCGAATAATATAAAAGAATAATTTATTAAATAACATTACTTAAAAATAATTTAATTAAAACAGTTACAATGGTGCTTAAAAGTTTGAGAACCCTTCAGAATTTTCTATATTTCTATATAAATTTAACCTAAAACAGCATCAAATTTTTACATCTTAACCCTTCTCAGGACCTTGTGATTTTCTGTTTTTGGTGGGGTTTTCTGCAGAAAAAGCTGTACTTTCTAATGTCACCATTTAATAATGCACACAATGTACTGGGAACCTAGAAAAAAAATCACAAGTGGGGTTAAATTGAAAAAAAAAATCGCAATACCACCACAGTTTTATGGGTTTAATTTCTATTCTGTTCCCTATGCAGTAAAACTGACCTGTTTACAGTTATATAGTTTTCTTTATGTTTTCAGACAAATTCTGACCTACATAATTTTTTATATGTAAAACTGTTTTTGCAGTTTTTATTCATACCATTTTGGAGTGTGCATGATTTTTAGATTTTTATTGAATTTTATTTTATATGATATTCACCGTACAGGATAAATACATTTTAATTGTACCGGCATTTTGGGATGCAAATGAAATTTAATGTTTTATTGTTTATTTATTTTTATTATAGGGAAAGGGTTATTTTTAAGTTTTTTATTACACTTTTATTAATCCTCCTTAAGGGCCTTTGGCATTCAATCCTTAGATCGCTTGTTATTTACACTGCAATGAATTAATATTGCAGTGTAAGCCACTTGCCCTATTCTATCATGGAACACTGCCACCTGCAGGACTCAATAGAAACTACTGCTCTCTCGCTCTTCAGCGAGATCCAGCCTACTAGAGAAAATGAATAGCTTCCCTGATCTCTGTGCAGGGAAGCCATTCAAGCCCCAGGAGAGCACCGCTCCCAGGAAAAGCCTCAGATGCCGTGGTCTATTGTGACCATTACATCTGAGGGGTTAAATATCTGTCATCAGCATTATCGACAATCACATTCTGTACATTAGACGCTAGTATCTGCTGTTTAAAACATCAGAAACAGCGAGGCTGCGTGTATGAGCAGGTACCATTTTTTAAAACCGGATGGACATGTACAGCGGAGATCTAGAAAGGGTTAAAGGTAGAGAGGAGGGAATCTTCAAAGATATCGGCGAATATTTGATGAATTTATAAAAACATTTGTTCTTAAAATAAATTTGATCAGGTCACAGTTGCGTTAAAAAATATTTGTTATTCTGGTCGTGTGAACATTCTTGCACAAATAACGAACATACAGTCTAGCGTTGTTAAAGGTACGCTACTTAACTGAATACGGAAGTTACGGAATTCAGAAGTGCGTCTGAATCCTTAGCGTACTATTGTCTCGCGATTGCGTAATACGCACGGCGCTAGGCCGCGGCGTACCGTCCTCAGAGGCAGAGCAAAGTTTTCAATATGGCATCCAGGCCTTTATCAGCATTTAGCTCTGGAGAGCTTAAATATATGGTCAAGGTGATGGACCGCCAGGATTATGATGGCACACATCGACACCCAAACCAGCACAAGAAGGAGATTGCGCCATCGCTTTGACACTGTGTGGACCCCGGGCCAGATCCAGCGGAAATGGTCCGATTTAAAATTCAAGTGCCCAGAGCGGCTTACTGAGATCTGCGCAAAGACAGGGTGAGTAACAAAATATTTTAAAAGTAAAAACATGTCAAAAAGTTAGTGTACTGTATTGTATTATATATATTAGGCATCTGCGCCACTGAGGAAGAGGTCCGCAGACCTTGAATCGCGTTAGGCATTATCGGCTTATTGGACCCCCACTACTGCCGTTCACCTGTTGCTTGAACAATACTGCGGAGTTTTCAAAAAATATCCTTGTTTGAATAACAGTGGAGACTGTGGACATTGAACCTCTGTAGAGTGTTGCAAGTAGAATCTCTGCAGATCATCACTACTGCTGCCGTGGATAAGCAGACAAGCTACTGCAGAGGATTGCAAGCGGATTCCCTGTGGAGCATCATCATTGTTGCCAGGGATAGTGAGTGGATTTCCTGCAGAGTATCGCTGCTGCTGCCACGGATGGCAGAGAAGTATCTGCAGAACATTTCCACTGCTGCAGGTAAAGAGATCTCTGCCAAATAATATTGCAGCAAGGTGCTCAGACATCCACACTACAACATACAAGCCAGAGCACAAGCCACATCGAGAATCAGGTGGGAGGCTGTGCTACATTCGGAGATAACGCATACCAAATGTTGCTGGGATTTGCAAGACAACACGTAAAACACTGAGATTGCAACTAAATATCCCTCTTATATAGACGGAACAATATCGACATCTACAACCGGAGTGGTATTGTATATTTTAATATAAACCAATATAGAGTGAAGTTACCAAAGATTCTCCATTAAAGACTCTCCATACAAAAATAATACGGAGTAGTCAGGAGTGACATTTTAGGCTATTTTTTATAAGTGGTTGTACGAATATATGGACTGACAATTTTGTTATTAGAAATACTATTGCTCAATAGATACTATGATGCGATTAATCAACTAGCTATTGTGAAAGCAAAAGCTACATGTTATATATGTGAAATATTGGTTATATTTGCAGTATTTTTTTATATAATATTTTAAGATTGGTAAATACATTTTTCCACATATCCAGATCAGAGTGCTATTTCTTTGCTACTACATTATTGATCATTTATTTATTGAGGAAAATGATCCAATTTTGTGAGTGGCAAAAGTATGTGAACCTTTAAGATTAGCAAATAATTTGAAGGTGAAATTAGAGTTCGGTCTCTTCCATCAATGGGATGACAATCAGGCATCAATTTTTTATTTAAACACCATGGTTCAATCAAAGTTTGATCTCCACAGAACATGTTTGTGGAAATGTATCATGGCACAAACATAAGAGATTTCTGAGAACGTCAGACTGAAGAATAGTTGTTAATGCTGATCAGACTGGAAAAGGTTACAAACCATCTCTAAAGAGTTTGGATTCCATCAATCCACAGTCAGACAGTCAGATTGTGTACAAATGGAATAAATTCAAGACCATTATTACCCTCCACAGGAATAGTCAACCAACAAAGATCACGCCAAGAGCAAGGAGAGTAATAGGACACAAGGTCACAGGAAACCAAGGTGACTTCTAAGCAACTAATGGCCTTTCTCACATTCTCACAGTGGATCTACTTACCCACACTGCTGCAGCTGCTTCTGACCGTGCAGAGATTAAGGCTAGGGCTATGTGGCAACAATAAGTCGCACGACATATAGTGCACAACTACATGACGACAGAAAAATCCATCTTGGATGGAGTTTTTGCGACTGTCGTGTCGCAGTCACAGCATGTCGCATGTCGTAGTGCAACACCATAGACTTACATTATAAAAATTGTCGCGCGAAATTACTGTGACAAAATGTCATCGTGTAGCCCTAGCTTAAAATATCCGGTGTCAGGGGGGAGCAGCCAATGGCAGGGGGTGACGGGGACGAGCAGCGCAGGGAGCGGGCAGCCAGGTAAGTACATTCAGTGTGAGGGGACTGTCCTATGGGGGAGCATTTGTTAGTCTCTTGGTTAACCCCTTTAATGTTGATGGATCCATCATCAGGAGAACACTGAACGAAAATCGTGTCCATGGCAGGATTGCAAGGAGAAAGGCATTGCTCACCAAAAAGAACATTGCTGCCTGTCATATCATATAATAATGCAAGTCACCAGTACATACTAAATGGTAAAATATTGGGTAACTCTGACATGGAAAAGGACCTAGGAAATTTAGTGAACAGCAAACTAAGCTGTAGAAACCAGTGTCAGACAGCTGCTGCCAAGGCCAATAAGATAATGGGTTGCATCAAAAGAGGCATAGATGCCTGTGATGAGAACATAATCCTGCCACTTTACAAATCACTAGTCAGACCACACATGGAATACTGTGTACAGTTCTGGGCTCCTGTGAACAAGGCAGACATAGCAGGCTCGAGAGGTTCAGAGGAGGGCAATAAAGTCATAACTGGAATGGGTGGACTACAGTACCCAGAAAGATTATCAAAATTAGGCTTATTCACTTTAGAAAAAAGACGACTGAGGGGAGATCTAATAACTATGTATAAATATATCAGGGTCAGTACAGAGATCTCTCCCATGATCTATTTATCCACAGGACTGTGACGAGGGGACATCCTCTGCGTCTGGAGGAAAGAAGGTTTGTACACAAACATAGAAGAGGATTCTTTACGGTGAGAGCAGTTAGACTATGGAACTCTCTGCCTGAGGAGGTGGTGATGGTAAGTTCACTAAAAGAGTTCAAGAGAGGCCTGGATGTATTTCTGGAGGATAATAATATTACAGGACAGGTTATAGTTACTAGAGATGGGTCGTTGATCCAGGGAGTAATTCTGATTGCCTGATTGGAGTTGGGAAGGACTTTTTTTCCTAAAGTGGGGAAAATTGGCTTCTACCTCGCAGGGTTTTTTTGCCTTCCTCTGGATCAACTTGTAGGAAAACAGGCTGAACTGGATGGATAGATGTCTTTTTTCGGACTTATAAACTATGTTACTATAAGTTAAATAACATAAGTAACCCCCTTACAGTGCACTCTAGTATGATCCTGGTAAAAAAATATATAATATAAAGTAAAACTAATGTGCTGCGGGGCCATCGCTTGCGCTCCAGATTTAATACTGACACTTGCATTTGTGAAGCTTGTGTTGTTACCCCTTAGGATACCAGCGCCATTCATGTACAGAAATCCCAGCGCCGTACAGCTACGGAGCTCTGATTGCCTGCACCGGCCCGATCAGCTGCAGGGGTCCGGCAGTAACAGATAGCCGGACCCCTGCTGTATGCACCGGCATCGGTGAAAACAACGATGTCGGTGCATTAACCCTTGCACTTCCACGGTCAGCATTGACTGCGACATGTGCGGTATCCTTCCGGATGCAGGGTGGCCATCTCATCCCCAGGCTGCTGTGACGGGGGCCCGATGGCTTGGATGGCAGCCTGATGCCTTCCTTAGGCATCGTGGCTGCCATCCGTGACAGCCTGTGAGATCCATCCCCCTGGATCTCAAAGGCAGGAAGCTGTAAGTGTATTACCGTGAGTAATACACTTACAGCCAATACGTTACAATTGGCAACACAAAAACAATTTTTTATTCTGTTCAAAAAGGCTTTCACTGTGTAAAACGTAACAAAAATAGAAATAATAAACATATTAGGTATCACCACGTCCGTAACAACCTGCTCTATAAAAATATCACATGAGATGGCCCCTCGGGTTAAGGGCTCGCAATACACGGGCACCAGCCGTGTGCAGCCTGCATCACGGATTGCGGACCCATTCACTTCAATGGGTCCGCAATCCGGGAGATGCGGAGCGAGGGCACGGATCGGAACACCACGGAAGCACTACGGTGTGCTTCCGTGGTGTTTCTAGCTGTGCCTCCGTACCATGAAAAAGTAGCGCATGCACTACTTTTTTTTTTGCGGTGCGAATCGTCCGATGTGGATCGCGAACCCCATTTATGGGACTAGTTACTTGTAACTGACCATTCCCAGAGTCTATGTAACCTTAATAAGCCCCTTAATAGAAAGCTGGAAGCAGTAGTGCCTGAGTCAACACTTGTATCTATTCTACCCAGCACCTACTGCGTCCAGAGGCTCCCCGCCACTGATTTATTGTCTAAAGGCTACCTCTGCTGTCTAAATATAAGTCACTCAACCTACGCTTGATGCATTTCTAGGGTCCCTGAACCTTATGGCCCTTTCATCAGGAGCTCTATTTATAAGTTAGCAACATGACAGACAGACATATAATCAAAGCGCTGCACACTACTATAGATACAAGTGTTGACTGGCACTACTGCTTCCAGCTTTCAATTAAGGGGCTTATTAAGGTTACATAGGCTCTGAGAATGGTCAGTTACAAGTAACTAGTGCCATGTCTATTAGCCCTTTTCTGAGACTCAGACAAATAGACCTTGGTGGTGGTGACTGCAATTTCTCTAATAAACATTGGAGATTTGCTATTAGTCTCGCTCCATTTTTATGGGGGTAACAAGGACGTCAATGTATTGATCACTAAGTGAATGACCCCTTACTATATGTTTTTATCTAATCTATATTAAAAGTAATTAAAATTACGTTTTAGCGACAGGCACATTTAGTTTATCGCAAGATAGCATTTCTGTCGTCAACTCACATACAAAAATAATTTTTGAGTTAACCCGTTTGTGACATCAGTTTTGAGTAATTTGATGGGTGAAGTTTCTAAAATAGGGTCATTTATGGGTGGTTTCCATTACGTAAGCCACTCAAAATCACTTTATAACTGAATTGGTGCTCAACAAAATGGTTTTGGAAATTTGGTTGAAAATGTGAAAAATTGCTTCTAAAATTCTAAGCCTTCAAACATCCTAAAAAAATAAAATGACATTTACAGAATGATGCCAACATAAAGTAGACATATGGGGAATGTTAAAGGGGTTCTCCAAGTTAAATTTATTGATGACCTATCCTCGGATAGGTCATCAATATCAGATCGGCGGGGGTCCGACACTCGGCAACCCCGCCAATCAGCTGTTTGAAGAGGAGGCGCGCACCGTACTAGCGCTGCCTCCTTTTCATTGTTTACATGCTAGCCGTGACATGGGTAGCGGTGAGCAGGTGTAATTACACCTAACTGCCCCATTCATTTCAATGGGAAGAATTGCTCCCATAGGAACAAGCTCTGTGCCCCCACCTGTCCTCCTCAACCTGCCATTTTCTGTTCCCTCAGCTCGAAAAGTATTGTATGCCATTGGCTTGGCTCCACTTTTCAGCGAGGACAAGATTCTAGAGGACAGTCAGCAGCTACTGCGCAGAAAAGATCTGGAGGAGAGATCCGCTGCTTCCTCTGGTAGACGGGCAAGCAGTGATGATAAGAGTCGGGTGGGAGCTGGAGTTGCGAGCGGTCAGGCACGTGGCACCTAGACTGGTGAAGGTGACATCAGTGACGTGCAGACAGTAGTGGACGATGATGTGGCTGATCGCACGTGGGAGCGGGGTAAAGAGGAGGCTTCTTCATCATCAGGAGAAGAGGGTTGCAGCTGGCGCATGAGGCAGCGGCTGAACCAGCAGGGTGGTAGCGTGGCCATGAGGCAGCAGGGTGGCAGCAGTGGGACGTTGGGAGCCAAACGTGCCTGGGGTAGACTGCCCGCTACGCAGAAGCCTACCTGTCCGGAAAGAAGTAGATGTGCAGGGGTTCACGGAGGCAGCAGTAGCAGGCAGTCAGCATGTAGTGGTGGGGGGAAAATGCCATACTCGGCGGTGTGGCAATTTTTCATCAAAGAATACAAAAGTTATAGTGGCTCACCACCCTATAAAAATTTATTCAAGGTGCACTACCAAAAGGCTCACCTTCAACCTTGGTTAAAATTAGGAAATAGTACAAAAATGTAAATAGGTAGGCACACTTTCATATGTAGCTTCAATTATTTATTCTATAAAAAGTAAGAGTATAAGTAAGAGTATAGGTGAAGCGTGGCCAGGGTGCAATGTTGACACCATGGCCCTGCGTCAACACATGCAGCGTTGCCATAAAGTGGCCTGGGAAAACTGTGGTTCTAATGTAGTGGTAAAGCCTGAGGCAGCGACCGCTGTATCACTCAGTGGCCCGCACCCCTTTTCCCGATAGTCAAGGCTCCACCACCTCAGCAGAAGGGAGCTGTGTTTCCTTTCCATCATCTACTAGTCCTGATGCTCCTGCTCCTCCTACTCCATGTCAGTCATTTTGTCAGCAATCGATCCCAGAGGCGATTCCAAATAGACAACAGTATGCGTGCATCCAACTCATCCAACGTCACAGAAGCTCAACATGCTCCTGGCTAAGTTGCTGGTACTACAGTCGTTCTCGTTCCATGTGGTGGACTCTGCACCTTTCAGAGAACTGATGGCTTGTACCGAACCAAGGTGGAGAGTCCCAAGCAATCATTACTTCTCCAAAAAGGCAGTACCAGCCCTGTACACATATGTTGAACAAGAGGTGGGCCAGTCCTTGAGCCTGTCGGTGTCTGCTAAAGTTTACGGCAGCGCCGAAGTGTGGAGCTGTAACTACGGTCAAAGACAATATATGTCCTTTATGGCCTGTTGGGTAAATGTGGTTCCTTAAGATCGGAGCCATGGTCACCGACAACGGAAATGGTGTCGGTGCTGCATCAAGGAGGGCTGAGCCATGTGCCCTGCCTGACTCGCGTGGTTAATCTGGTTGTAAAGCGCTTCCTGAAGTCTTCCACCCATCTGCAAGACATCCTGAAAATGGCCAGGAAAAAGCATGCACTTCATCCACTCTTACACTGCAAAGCAGACCCTTCTTGAGCTGCAAAGGCAGAATGGCATTCCCCAACATCGCCTCATATGCAATGCTTTCACACGTTGTAACTCCACCCTTCACAGGTTGGACCAACTATATGAGCAGAGGAACGATATTATTGATGATGTAGGCGGACAGGAGCACTCCGCTGTGCAACTTTGACATTAGCCAGTGGCAGCTCATGCGTGACACCTGCCATTTTCTCAGGCTCTTTGAGAAGGCCACTTTGTCAGGACTACGGGATGAACAACGTCATTCCACTGCTTCATGTCCTGGAACAGATGCTGCTAAATCTGTCTGGCCAGGGGACAGGAGACAAGGCGCCTACATCTCGACTTTCACCTACTTTCGGAATCTCTTTCACCTCTCTCCAACATTCATTCCCTCAAAGACCCCGATGCTGCCACCACTCTGTATAACACCACAATAGCTACAGCCCTGGACTCTGTTGCCCCCCTCACACTCCACAAATCCCGGAAAATCAACAGACAACCCTGGCGCCCAGACCTGACCAAGAAACTCAGACAAGCTTCCAGAGCTGCTGAGCGGCAATGGAAGAAATCCCATTCTAAGGATCACTTCACCACATACAAGCAATCCCTCCTCATTTTCAAATCATCACTCTCTGATGCAAAACAGGCCTACTTCTCATCTCTAATATCTTCTCTGTCCCACAACCCTAAACAACTGTTCAACACTTTTAACTCTCTTCTCCGTCCACCGGCGCCCCCACCATCACCTCTTATCTCAGCAGAGGACTTTGCCACATACTTCAAACAAAAGATTGTCAACATCAGAGAAGGCTTCAGTGCACAGTCCCCTCAGCCCCTCTACATAACTGCTCAGTACTCTTTCACCAAAACCTGCTTCTCCACAATTACAGAAGAATACCTTACCACCCTACTCTCCAGATCACATCTCACCACTTGCGCACTTGACCCAATCCCATCCCACCTCATTCCCAACCTCTCCTCAGTGTTCATCCCAGCCCTAACTCATCTCTTCAATCTATCACTGACCTCTGGTGTCTTCCCCTCTGGTTTTAAACACGCTACAATTAAACCCATCCTTAAAAAACCCTCACTCGACCCATCTTCTCTGTCCAGTTATCGCCCCATATCACTTCTGCCATATGCCTCAAAGCTACTTGAGCAACATGTCCATTCAGAACTGTCCTCTCACCTCCCCTCCTGCTCACTCTTTGACCGACTACAGTCAGGCTTCCGACCCCACCACTCGACTGAAACTGCCCTTACAAAAGTCACCAACGATCTGCTAGCAGGCAAAACCAAAAAACATTACTCTGTTCTCCTCCTCCTTGACCTGTCCTCTGCCTTTGACACCGTCGACCACTCCCTTCTACTACAAACTCTCTCCTCTCTTGGCATCACTGACCTGGCCCTCTCATGGATCGCATCATACCTCACAGACCGGACATTTAGCGTCTGCCACTCTCACGCCACCTCCTCCTCTCATTCCCTCTCTGTTGGTGTCCCACAAGGCTCAGTCCTAGGTCCCCTGCTCTTCTCTATCTATACCTTTGGCCTGGGACAGCTCATAGAGTCCCATGGCTTTCAGTATCACTTTTATGCTGATGACACACAAATCTACCTCTCTGGTCCAGACATCGCCACCTTACTATCCAGAGTCCCACAATGCCTATCTTCAATATCCTCTTTCTTTTCCTCACGCTTTTTAAAACTTAACATGGATAAAACAGAATTTATCATCTTTCCACCATCTTGCACAGCCCTCCCAACAGACCTATCTATCACCATCAACGACTGCACACTCTCCCCCGTTAAACAGGTCCGCTGCCTTGGAGTGACCTTGGATTCTGCACTCTCCTTCAGACCACACATCCAAGCCCTTTCCACCACCTGCCGCCTCCAACTCAAAAATATCTCCCGTATCCGTGCGTTCCTCAACTATGAGTCTGCCAAAGTACTAATACATGCCCTCATCATCTCCCGCCTAGACTACTGCAACATTCTCCTCTGTGGCCTTCCATCTAGCACCCTAGCCCCCCTCCAATCTATCCTCAACTCTGCTGCCCGACTAATCCACCTCTCACCCGGTTACTCCTCTGCCTCTCCCCTTTGCCAATCCCTTCACTGGCTCCCCATTCCCCAGAGAATTCAGTTTAAAATACTGACAAATACATACAAGGCCGTCCACAACCTGTCCCCTCCCTACATCTCAGAACTACTCTCCCGATACATCCCCACACGTAACCTCCGATCCTCACAAGACCTCCTTCTCTCCTCCACTCTTATCAACTCTTCACACAATCGCCTCCAGGATTTCTCCCGCGCAGCCCCAATACTCTGGAACTCTGTACCCCAACATATCAGACTCTCACCTACAGCGGAATCCTTCAAAAGAAATCTGAAAACCCACCTCTTCAGACAAGCCTACAACCTGTGACCCTGCTGCTGCTACACTGCCATGACCAGCTTTACCCTCACCTACTGTGTCCTCCAATACCGCATAGACTGTAAGCCTTCACGGCCAGGGCCCTCTCTCCTTCTGTACCAGTCTGTAACTTGTTTGTCCTAGAGCAATTGTCTAGACTATGTATGTAAACCCCTTTTAACATGTACAGCGCTGTGGAATGAATGGCGCTTTAATAATAATAAATAATAATAATAATAATAATAATCTCACTGCACTGCTACGTGAGCTCTTTAGGGGCTGAACTGAAGGAGGAGGAGGAGGACATTTACGCACAAGCAATGTATACAGAAATGGGTGGTTTTTCTGCACAAGTAACAGGAGAGGAGAAGGTAGAGAGCAATGAGGACGATCAGGCAGATGACCCCAAGAACACAGTGGCAGTATGCAGTGGAGACGGAGGCAAGGAGTCCCTCCGAGTCCCTTGCGCAAATGGCCCGATGCATGCTCGGTTGCTTACGTAGTGACAGCCGAATTGTCACAATTCGGCAGAGGGATGCTGGTCGAAAATGGGGGCCTTTTTTACATCTGCCGAGAGGGAAGGTTAAACTGTACTACTATCGAGACTATCGCTGCCTATGGGCGCCATCGCCCATCCTCATAAAGGTCTGACCGGTGAGCCCCCTGCGCTCACATTCCACTGCCATGGCTGCTGGAGGGGGATGGGGGACAGCAGCAGTACCAGCTCCATCAGCAGCAACTTGGACTGCACCCTGCCATCCCACATGGAAGATCCCCTGGACTACTGGGCAGCCAAGCTTGATTTGTGGCCGCAACTGGCCGGGTTTGCCCTAGACAAGTTTTCCTTCCCGGCCAGTAGTGTGGCATCAGAGCGGATGTTTAGTGCGGCTGAGGGCATAGTTACCCTAAGGAGAACTCGCCTTTCCACCTAAACTGTGGAGAGACTGACCTTTGTGAAGATGAATCAGGTGTGGATCAGCCAGGATTTCCACACGCCAGTGCCTGATGCATCAGACTAGATCATTCTGGGTGCCACACCCAAACTTTGTGAAAGGGATCTGTTTCTTCTGGCTACCTGCTTCAGCCATTATTCGGATGTTGCCACCAGCCTGATTCCACATACCTGCTGCCATGTGCTCCTACTGCCACCCAGCATCTTGTGCTGTTACTGTCACTGCTTTTGCCCCCCCCCCCCACCTCACCACTCTGTGACTGGGCCACTCTGTTGACCCCTCATGCATTTGCCACCTCACCACTGTGTTGACTCCTCATGCTCTTGCCACCTGAGCATTCTGTCACTGGGCCACTCTGATAACTCATCATGCTCTTGCCACCTCACCACTCCTTGCTGACATCACTATTTATTTTACCTTTTTTCTGATCTGTCAGAAGGACGGAAAAATGAGAAACACAATGAATCCTTTCTTTGGAGCAGCCTTAAGGCCTGTATCACAAAGTCCCTATTTTGCATCAGGACTGGATCATGATTTGGAAGCCAAAAGCAGGAGTGGGTACAAAACACAGAAGACATGCAAATATTCTATTCACTTGTCATCTCTGTTTTGGATCCACTCCTGTTTTTTTTTGGCCTTAGCAATACTGATGGATTACTGAGCAAATGCTGACCGTGTGAAGGGGGATGCTCAAAAGTCAGGATCCATTTTTTTGGGTTGTTCTTATGGATGAGAAGAAGGGCAAAATAAACAGTGACGTCAACACAAACTTATTCCTGACACCCTCTCCACTCTGTCAGGGGGACACTACTTGTCTCAGCGTGTAACAAAACAGGTTCTGTAGAATCTATGTATCTGTATCTATGTGGAATCAGCTGAAGACAGTGTGCGTACTTTCACTCTATAGTAGAATCTTGGACCACTGCACGATTCTTTATACCTGACGCTAACATTGACCTGTAAGGGTGAGTTCACACTTGAGTTATTTGGTCAGTTTTGGCCCCATAACTGACCAAATGAGTGAAGTGTGAAGTGATTCTAAGAGTGATGCATGTCATCTGCGTGTCATGCTGACTTACAGTACTGTTTCACTACCACAGCGGACTCCCTATGCATGTATCTGCAATGCACAGTGTTCTACTCTACTATACAGGCTCTCAGCAGCCAGGAAATAGCTGTTTTTTAATGTGATTTGTCACGAATAAATTCAGATCAAAACAAATCTTTTTGGGAAATTCGGCAAACCGTCCGAATCGAATTTTTGAGAAATTCGCTCACCTCTAGTCATCAGTATCTAATCGATGGAGGTCCGACACCTGGAACCCCCTCTGATCAGCTGTTTGCGAAGGCATCAGTGCTCCTGAGAGCGCTGCGGCCTTCTTGCAGCTTACCCTAGGCCAGTGACGTCACTTTCATGGGTTAAAGAGCCTAGGGGTAGCTTAGCCCCATTGAAACGAATAGTACTAAGCTGCGACCAAGTACAGTCACTATACAATGCACGGCACTGTGCTTGATAAACTGCGAAAAGGCTGCACCGCTCACAGGAGCACTGGTGTCTTCTAAAACAGCTGATCAACGGGGGTCTTAGATGTCAGACCCCCACCAATCCCATACTGATCCAGAAGATAAGTCATCAATTAAAAACTTTTGTGGAAAACCCCTTTAAGATCCATCCAAGGTTTTTAAAATGCATTATATATTACATCCATTTTTTTTAGGTTTGGTTGTCCAATTGACCTCCTTTTCACTGCCCATTGTCTCCTAGAAAGCGGAAAACCTTTTGATGTCGAAAACAGACTTACAATGTTATGGGGGAGAGATTTTATCCTACATTGATCCAGGTTGTTGGGTCGAGCCATGGTTTTCTTTCCAGCATTGAGAGAGTACTGCCTGCAAATACCACAACATTAGTTATCAAGTAATATTTTTCTTCAAAATCTGCAGCATAAATGTTAGCAAACCATCACCAAAAGCAACAGCTCTTACAAACCCGTTTTATAATGTGTAGAAGTGATAGGGTTGAAATTTTTGATTTGTGTCACCATAGGATATCAGATTGAAGTCCATGTTTGTCCGGTATTGTACTGATCTGTTCTAGTGTCTATTTCCTAACAAATCACCACATTAAAAGTGCAGCATTCACCAGAGTGATCAATACAGGTAAATCAAAACGAGAAGACTGGAACCCAGAGTAAAAAAAAAATCAGAAAGAAAACTCAACACAGATGTACAGTAACCCAGGAGGAGTGTGTGGAGGATGGGAGCCAGGGGCGTAGCTATAGGGGGTGCAGAGGTAGCAGTCGCTACCGGGCCTAGGAGCCTTAGGGGGCCCAAAGAACCTTGTGCCGCATAAGAAAAACACAAAGCACTGAGGGAAGGGGGGCCCAAGCTGAACTCTTGCACCAGGGCCCATGAGCCTTTAGCTACGCCCCTGATGGGAGCAGTAGTTGTAGTCACAGTGGCTGGGTTTTCCTACACCAATAACTCCATGGGCTGGCACAATGAAAAGTGTGTGTGTGGGGGGGGTCACTCATCAGACCTTAGGAGTAATAGTTCCCCAGGGGCACACCTTGTGCAGAGGCTCCTGACTGGTGGAAAGTGAGTCTTTGGTGCAGGAGACTGGGTTAAAGGGTTAGTCCCACAAAAAATATTATATAAGTTTCAAACCAGCACCTAGATCTGAATACTTTTGTAATTACACGTAATTAAAAAATTACCATAACCACTCAATAAAATGTATTTGTATAGCGCCACCTGCTGTTTGCTTTTTTCTTATTTCTTTGTCTTGTTCACTGAGATGTCCGCACAAGCTCAGTTTCATCCTTCAACTGCCTCTTGATCTGTGATAGGGAGAGCTGAGACATGCCCCCTAAGCTGCAGCAGAAAAGACACTGCCCTTGAGCTGTCAGCTTGATATAAATCTAGCACAGAAATGAATGGGGAAATCTCTGGATCCATGTGAGGTACAGGGCTGGGTCTAGCTTTGTTAGGCTGAGTTCACATCAGCATTCATACTATATGATGTATGATTTTCATTTTTACATTAGTCATGGGATACCCCTTTAAGGGTAGTGTGAGGCAGTGACAGGCCTCATATATGAAGGAAGATATGTGTCTCCTAGAATGGTGCAGGAAACCTATTAGAGGAGATGTATGCTATGGTTTCACATGAGACGTGTCACCAAGGTGCCTGGCCTTGGTGGAGTAAAAGCCAGTAGCTAGTGTGTCCACTTGGATAGATAGTGGACGCGGTGGTTACTTAGCATAGCTGGTTTCAGCTAATCTGGGCCTGGCATTTATTGGGAATAAGCAGGGCCGGATTAAAGGGAGGGCATCCGGGGCGGAAGCCCCGGGGCCCCCACCACATAGGGGCCCCCACCACCGGCTGCAAAGCGGCGCTCAATGCCGCTCCATAATTTTAAAAAGTGGGCCGCTGTGGCTACTGAACGCAATTGTATCTGCATCCACTGGATGCAGATACAATTGTGCCTGGCCTGCAGCCGCCAGGGCCGGCGGAGCAAGGGAACCTCTGGTTCCCTGCTCTGCTATACCCGATGGGCGGCGCACTGATGTGACGTAGGCGGCGCGAAGATGTGACGTAGGCGGCCAGAAGAGGCCGGGTCCGCATCGTGGGACCGCGCCTGGACAGGTAAGTATAAACTGTCTCCCTACATGCAGCACTAACTCTAATACTGGCCCCTGCCTCCCTATTACAGACCCTCAATACCCTGCCTTACCCTAACCCTAATACTGGCCCCTAACCCCCAATACTGGCCCTACCTTACCCTAATACTGGCTATTGACCCCCAATACTGGCCCCACCTCACCCTAATACTGGCTACTGACCCCCAATACTGGCCCTGCCTTACCCTACTACTGGCTACTGACCCCAATACTGGCCCTGCCTTACCCTATACTGGCTTACTGACCCCCCTGCCTTACCCTAATACTGGCTAATGACCCCCAATACTGATCCTGCCTTACCCTATTACTGGCTACTGACCCCCAATACTGACCCTGCCTTACCCTAATACTGGCTAATGACCCCCAATACTGATCCTGCCTTACCCTATTACTGGCTACTGACCCCCAATACTGACCCTGCCTTACCCTACTACTGGCTACTGACCCCCAATACTGGTTCTGCCTTGACCTAACCCTAATACAGGCCCCTGACTCCTACCCTGGTACTGACCTCTAACCTTGGAACCCTAACCCTGATACTGGTCCCTGACCCCCTAGTATTGACCTCTAACCCTGGACCCCCTAATACTGACCTCTAATACTGTCCTCTAACCCTAATATTGACCAGCTAACCCTAATATACTGTACTGACCCTTAATACTTTCTCTAACTCTAATAGTATGCCACACTGACCCCTAACCCTACTACTGACCACTAATCCTAAGGCTACATTCACATGATCATATTTGTTTTGCAGTCCACAATTGAGGTCAAGGATAGGACATACTCTATCTTTTTTGCAGGGCCGTGGACTACGGATTTGCGGGCCCATTGAAGTGAATGTAAATATGATCATGTGAATGT